>CM045496.1:67051082-67497219 GCA_024704745.1 Rosa lucieae | reverse complement strand
ATTCCAAAACCCCCTATTTTCGTTAAGTTGTATATATTCTTTGTTTTATTTTTGTAAATAATACTTTTCACTTTATTAATTCTTTATTTTTTTTGCCATTACAAGTGTACCCTCAATCCCTGGCTAGAACGATCCATTATTCTATAATGACAACTGCATTTTGCAGGGTTAAATTGTGCGCTTACTTTTAGCGAGGTCAAGCACCAAAAACTACTCTAACAAACAACAAAAACCACTATCAAGTTCTAGTTATGGATAAATGTGATGATTACTTTATTAAGTTCTTGAGTTGTGTTTGGTTGAAGTTGAAATCAGAGTAATTTGATTCAAGTATTTGACATTTTCAATTTATAGTTGCTTTGATATTCGAAGTAACTTTTGTATTGGTTGGTAATAATTTTCTTAGTCATTGGGAGTAGTTTTATTAGTCTCAACTTCAGGGAGTAGCTTTTGTTCTACTTGGTGGTGAGAGTAGTTTTTTTGTGTTGGTGACAATAGTTTTTCTCGAACTCACCTCACAAGAAATCTCATTGGAGTAGCTATTGTTGCTGGTGAGAGTAGTTTTTTGGTGTTAGTGATAGTATCTTTTGTTGGTGAGGATAGTAGCTTTTAGTTTTAGGGAGCGTAGTTTTTGTTGGTGATAGTAGCCTTTATTGCTAATGACAGTAAGTTTTGTGACCTTGTCGAAAGTCGCCGGAAATCACACCAATATAGTTTTTGTTGCTAATGACAGTAGCTTTTGTGGTCGCCGGAAGTCGTCAGAGACCTCACCGGAGAGGAGAGAGAGAATGATGACTTTTTACTCTAATGACATTTACATAAATATGTTAGTTTTTCTATGGATTAATTACATATAAGTGCATTTTGGAATGTTTTTTTAGCCATAAGGCCACCAACTAATTTTTTCCCTCATAAGGCCACTAGATTTGAAATGGTATTATATTTTGGATATAAAAAATAACATATTTACATAAATGCCACTAGAGTAAAAAGTCAACAACCATCCTCTCTCTTCTCTCCGGCGAAGTCTCCGGTCAACTCCGGCCAACTCCGGCGAGTTTCCGGCCGACCTCCCGCCAACTTCCGGCGAGTCTCCGACCAACTTCCGGTTGGTCTCCGGCCAACTTCCGGCGACTACAAAAGCTACTGTCACCAACACCAAAAGCTACTGTCACTAGCAACAAAAGCTACTCTGGTGAGAATTCCGGCAATCTCCGGCGAGGTCACAAAAGCTACTATCACTAGCAATAAAAGCTACTGTTACTAGCAACAAAAGCTACGCTGGTGAGATTTCCAGGAACCTCCGACAAGATAACAAAAGCTACTATCACCAACAACAAAAGCTACTCCTTACCAAAAAACCAATGCTCCCCAAAACGAAAAGTTATTATCCCCACCAATAAAAGATTGTCACCAATACCAGAAGCTACTCCCATTAGCAACAAATGCTACTCTCACCAACACCAAAAACTACTTTCACCAACAACAAAAGTTATTGCATGTCACCAACACCGAGCTACTCTCACTAACATTAGAGAGCTACTAGCATAGGTACAGAAAGCTAAGATCATTATGATGGAAAACCACTATAATAGTTACAGAGAGCTACTGATTTGAAAAAAAAAAAAAAGCTATTGACAGTAGCTTGAAAATATACTAACATAGACACATAAAGCTACTATCACGATATTGAAATGTCACTAGAACAATTACACGGAGTTGCTAACTTGAAATAATGAAAATGAAAATAGAATCTATTATTGACATCATGTTGAAAAGATACTAACATAGACATAGAGAGATTCTATCACTATGTTGAAAAGCCGCTATAACAGTTATAGAGAGTTACTAACTGTCTTTCATAGTTGTAAAAGGTCACTACCATTGTTGTGAAAAGCTATTACAATAGTTGTATAAAGCTACTGTCAATGTTGTAATCTACTATCATTTTTCAATGTAAGAAACTTTGCCACTGCTGTACAAAGCTACTACCAATGCTATCCAATATTGTAGAAGTTATTGCCAATGTTGTAAAAAGCTATTTCAACTGTTGAAGTGCTACTACCAGTTTTGCTTTGTACATATTTTCTTGTTTTGGCGCCCCACAGCACTACACCAACCACACTTTATATGTCTTCGCGACCTTCAATTAGGCAAACAAAAACAAAAATCAAAGTCAAAATCAAAATATAGAAGGCTACTATCACAGTTATACAACTCAACTAGAATAGTTATAGAAAGCTAGCATAGCTATTGATTGCAACTAAAATATGATCAAGATTGATTTTTGTGATCAAAATTGAAGATAGCATGCCAGCAAACATCTACTTTATCAACTTGACAAAAAAAAAAAATAACCACAGTCAAGACACAAAACTAATAACAAAATGTGCAAAGCTACTGATCTGATTGTGGAAAGGTACTGCTAGAGTTTTAAAAAGCTATTGACAGAGATATAAGAAGCTACTAGCATAGCTTTCCAGTAGCAAGAGCATGAATCCATTAAATTTGATTTTATAGTGAATGTTTTTCTCTAACTATATCAGTAGCTTTCTTTAACTAGGTCAATATTCTCTCTTTAATTGCAGAAGTAGTTTTTTAATAATAAGTTAGTAACTTTTCCTAACTAGGTGTATAACTTTCTCTGTCAGATTTAAACATCAATTCTTCAGAACAAAAAAACCAATTTATACACTATGTCTATCAAAAACCCAACTTAGGGACTACAAGAATTCTATAGCAATTGAAAACAATTCTATCTCAGCATGAATGATCTAGTGCTTTTATAGCAATTGAAAACAATTCTATAATAATGGCTTTCCAGATCATTAACAAATGTCATACCAAGGAGGAACAAAAGATGGTGGCTCGGCAGAATGAAACCAACACCAACCAAACCAAAACCCAATCACATCAGACATGTAAAGTTAACCAAACTCAACAAAATAATGCAAATAAAATATGATCTTCAAGACCAGCTTGAAATACCTCAACCACATAACCTAATCTACATCTACTTTAAGTTTAATTGTCCAAAATAAAATGAAACATTTCCATCAATAATTGCCATAATTGAAACTCCAAAGTTACTAACATCAATTTGAAAAATACTAACATAGCATGAAAAGCTACAATTACTGTGTTGAAAAGCCACTATGACAATCAAAGAAAGCTACTAAAATCAGGAAACGAAAACAAACCTTGCAAAGAGCCATGAAGTCGGGATCCCCATATCCGACAATTCATCTCAACGTCTTCCAGCTCCTATTCACAACCAAAATGACGCTGAATCAACATAACAAACTTCAAAAACCTAGATTTAAAGAAAGGAGACCAATAGAACTTCACAATGAATTCCAAAATTCCAAACTCAGACCAATAAACCGCTCATTATTTGAAGCTATCCTAACTACACAACTCAAATTTAACAATGCCATGAAACAAAGTTTCAACTATACGAGACAAGTAGGCAACCAACAATAATTATATAGAAGATAATAGATAGATTATCTGTATACAAGAACAGACTAAATTTCAAGCTGTACAAGTATTAATCTGAGCTCATAAATTCTGGAATTTGATACAATTCGGCCAATTCCAAAATAATAAATGCGTATAGATCAAAAAACATAGAAACAATCCACAATTCAACTCATAATAGAGAGAATTCTGAATTCTGACCTGTAGTGGTGAATTTTGGCCGGCGACGTGTACTGATTGAATAACTGTGAAGGTCCGGTCAGATCTGCTCTGAATCGGCGTTGAGATATGAGAAAACGTGGAAGAAGGAGGAGGAGGTGATGAAACGATGCTGTCTCATTTCGCCCCGATCCGCAACAAGGCTTCTCTCTTGGTCGAGATCTTCCGGCCGGCGCTGTGCTTCACAATTTCAAGCTAAACAGAGTGCAAAGAGATGGAATCAAACCTCAATCAGTGTGCCGTTCACGGACTACAGAGTGTAGAGAGAGAGAACGCTTAGATTGATTCGACAAGAGAGAGAGAGAGAGAGAGAGAGAGAGAGAGCTTCATCTTTGTTTGCTAGATGTAGAGAGAGCTTCATCGTGGTAGAAAGAGAGAGATCGAGATGAACTGAAATTGAAACAGAAAATTAAATGGTAGGGAAAGAAAGAGATGTGAGGGTAAATAGGAATAACATAAAAAAGAGCTGATGATTTTGGGCCCAAAAGTGGCCTTATTTGTACAAAAAAAAATTAGGTGGCCTTATGACTATAGTCTCAAAATGACACTTATATGTAATTTTCTATTTTTCTCCAAAATTTAATATAATTTTTAATCTAGTAGCATTGAGGGAAAAAAAAAATAATTGTGGCTGAAAAAAATAATTCAAAAATGGCCTTATATGTAATTAGCCATATATTTAAATACTATAAATTTTCATGAGTCGAATCTTAACAAGTTTGAGCTACTCATGAAACAAAATGAGCTACTCAGGAGCTTGACGAGCCGAATATGTCATAATTCAAGCTCATGTTGTTTTATTATTGAGCTCAAACTCAATTCATTTATCTTACGAACACAAGCCAAACGAGTCGAATACGAATTAAGCTCGAGCTGTATGAGCCTATTTATAGCCATAAGTATTAGTATAACATAAACTAGGTTAGACGAATCCAAGACTGTTATAGAAATTAAGGTGAGACATGATAGTCCCGTGAAATAAACATTCCCTATAGATTAATATTCTTTTGATATCATTTTAACACCTTTCAGCAAGTAAAAAGCTGGCCTCTATAGTTTTTTCTTTTACACCCAGTGTGTTTAATTGGCTTCTATATATATATATATATATATATATATTAATGAGGACATATTCATACCATATATGACGACCTAATAATAAGTTAGTCATGGCAAGGACATATGTTTCCCTTGTTTCTTTACAAAGACTTTCCTATTTTGCTTAATCCCAAAGGGAGTGACCTCTTTGTCACACGCATCCAAACCATGCCAAGCACGGCGAGGCAGGTACCGGCGGAAGTAGAAGTAATCGGAGCTAAGATGAGAGTGAGATCCCTCCATGACATGGACTTGAGCAAAACCAGGCCGCCAGTCATCAGTTCCAGCCAGTTTGAGATACAAATAGCAGATGGGTGAGTCAACGCATAGACCCTTCACTTGAAACTGATCCACAACACAAGCTTGAAATGGTTTTCTAGGCACATCGTCAAGGACTTGGGGTTCTAGTGGATCCACCCTTCTTATGTGCTTGGAGTTTAGGTGCTTTACCAAGACGCCATTAGAATTTGTGTCGCCAAATCTTAGGCTAATGTTGTTTGAGGTTGAAGCGCCTTTTGTGCATGTTGTTTCAATTGTAACTGCGTATGTACAGTTTTCCTGTTGAAATGAAATGCAAATTAACAAATATTAATAAAGAGTTGATAAACAATTAAGTTGTTTTGGTTATTTTCATTCTTACGAATAAGATATGTATTTGTTAAGTTATAACATGTAGAAAGTCTTGTGGCATATGAAAAACAATTAAAGCAAAGTAATTAAACTCATATAAACAGATAAACCATATTTGTACGTATCTCAATCTGCAAAATATTGGATTGTCTTAGAAAGTTGATTGATATACACACAAAGGGGGGTAAAGGAAAGGAAAAAAATTAAAAAAAGAATATGGTTTTTACGGGTACTCCAAATTATTAAAAATAACGGATTGCTTCAAAGAGATTTATGCAAGAATAATTAGATGAGCAGACAAAGCTTGTATGTGAGATATAAAAAAAAGAAGACGGTCATTTTTTATTCATTTATTCATTATAATTTGCTATCAGATGGTCTGATATACTATGTTGTTAAGCTATCGATTAAATTAAGTATCAGAATTTAGAAATAATTCTCATATGAATCTATATACCAGACTGGAATAGCATATAGTGGCAACTGGCAACAACATAGATACAAATTTTATTTCAATAGCTTATGAAGTTATGATGATCACCTTGCTCGTTGGCGCGAAACTTTCACCTCCGGCAAACAACGCAAGCAAAAGCACGCAGCATGTTAATAACGATCCTCCATAATCCTTTGTTGCCATTTTAAACAAATAGAAGAATGGTTTTAAGTATCATAATCACATATTTGTAATGTACTAATATGTAATTTATAGCCTACGTTCTCCATCTAAGGCTTCAATATTCTTTCCTTGGCATAGTTAAAAAGGCATATTCAGCTTTGTACTGGTGCTTTTTTATGTACTTAACTTAAGGAGGTTCCTTAACTTTTACTTATACTATCTGCTTTCTATTAAAGCTTTTTCTTTTCTTTTTTTCTTGGCCTTTCGCTCTCTAAACGATGATTTCCCATGCATTAGAGCAAAGCATCTTTTATTAGTGCTAATGCTTCTCATCTTAGCAGACTTAACACTTTATTCTGTCACCTATTCATAAAGTTCTGATCTTGGATAGGCCCCTCCTTTTTTTTGTTTTTTTTTTAAATGCTGTTGTAGCTAGCCCTTGTTAATTAGAAATCGATCGAAAGTGCAATATATCGTGTCTTTGAATCATATAAAGGCCCCAACAAACTGAAAATTTCAACCACAAAAGCGTAAGCTATCAGATACGCAAGAGAAGTTTAATTATACTTCCAATATAGATATGGGTGAGGCTATTGCCACCCTATAATTTTATTTGTTCACCCTACTTGCTCATTACACCCTACATTTTAATTACAATTATTAGATTTGCTTATCCAACCCATTTCTCTTTCCAGGAATATCCTCCATCATATAAAAAAAAAATTTGTTTAACAAAAATTTCTCATTTAATTTATATCAATTAAAAAGACGTCCTAAAATATATTAAAGTTTCCTGATAAAATCATAATTTGATTTACTTTTATTTTTTTATTTTTTCCATTCAGTTTTAATGTTCGTTTACTTCAATCCATAATAAAAAATTAGTAAGTGCTACTATGAGCAATGAAAAAAATATTGATTTTTTTTTTCTTCGTGTTTTAAATTTTTTACTTTCGGTGTTTATAAAAGTACGTATTTAAAAATTTTGATGAAGTTAACACTAATGGTTTGTGAATTGAATAACAAATTAACGATGACGCAACAAAAGATAAAAAAGAAATTGTAATAAATTGAAATTTGGATGGAGAAGGCGAAGATTAATGTTATCAGAATTTTGTATTTAATTAGTTATGTATTTAGTTTTCCTTAAAGATTTAAATTTTAGAAAAATAGTGTACTTATTAGTCATTTTGCATTTGGGTAATATAGTCTTTCATAATTCAAATATTTGTAGGGTGAACAAAGAAATGATAGGGTGGCAATAGCCGCACCCTATAGATATTCAGTCCCGTTCTGCTGACCAAGGATTGTGTGGTCAAATCGGACGGTTGACAGCTCTTATCACTTAGCTGTCAACCATCCGATTGAAATCGGATTGTGAATGACCACACAATCCCTGGTCAGGGGAACATTTTCGTATAGATATTTGTAAATCTTACAAAGTTACTGACCATTTTTATTTCCTCAATTCAACTTGTATAAATTCAAATCAACAAAAACCTCACATTGATAAATGCAAGAAATATTCAAACTGAATGGGCCAAAATAGAACAGAGCATTTAAAATGGAATTAACAAAAGAAAATGGAAAAATGGGTAATAAAGTCAGCAAGTCCTCGTCCCAAAATCCAAGAAGCAACTCGAGGAGTTAAACATCAATCAACATGTGGGAAGATCCGACGGTGGAGGAAGCAACTTCTGGTTGGGAAGTTTTCCATCTAGGACTACCCATGCCATCTTCAAGCCCCAGCTAGTATGGATCTCCAAGTGACAATGCATGAACCATACACCTAATCATTAATGGAGAAAAATTACATTAATTAGCAACAGTAAATATATAAGAGCATATGAAGCGATGCTATCTTCTTAGTAAGATCAGCGTATATTCTTATGACAATACACGTCATCGTAACACCACCGTCAATTTTTCACCGCATATTACAATAAGAATCCACTTAATCAATGGTTTAGATTAACAAACTGAAAAATAAACATATTAGATTATCTAGTTTAACTCACCAGGGTTGTCTGCTAGGAAACGAATTGCAACCCACCCGCCGGAGGGAACACCTACGGTGTTTCTTTCAACAGGGTCAACCAGATTGAACTTCTTAGGGTCTTTGTTTTGGTCGAAGTTCCCAAACCCTTGACCAACAACAAAGAAATTGAACCCATGAAGATGAAGAGGATGACTTTCAGCACCAAGAATACTAGTGTCCTGCAACACCAACTCCACACTAATATTAAACGGAAGCACCATTAGCTTTGTACCATTGCCCACATTAGTATTGTTCAGCTGGGCTCCCGTGTAATTAAATGGAGTTAAAGGACTGATCGGAAAGTCAGGGGAATAGACCCCCTTTGATTGGCCAGAGAAGTGGGATTGGAGTAAGGCAGTGTTTGGCATAGTAAAAGAAACGTTGTTGATTGAAGCAGCAAACATAGTTCCATTGGGTCCTTGGCAAGTTTGGTTGTTGTGCTGCTGCTGGCTACATGGGCTGGTTCCAAGTCCAATTGTGAAGAACAAACGCTTGTCAACTTTTTGTGGGACGTTAGCTGGGAACTGTGGAGTGTTTAAGCTGCGGAGTTTGCTGGCGAACTTGTTGCAAACGATGTGTCATTTAGAGCTGGGAGAGTTGGTTTGTGGAGTGGAAGTTTGTTCAGTGGGAGGTTTGAGTGAAATGCGGTTGTTTCGTACTCTAGAATGCCAGCAAGAGTGGAGTTGTCGAAGGTGCCTAGACCAGTCACGTATGGCCTTGCGGTCATGAGAAATGTAGCATTTGGGAAGTTGGGTTTGGTTTTGAGAAGAACGTTTGTGGTTTGTCCCGGGGCAATGAGAATAGTGTTGGTGTCGAAGGGCTTGACATAAACGGCGTCTGTTTCGACCACTTTGAGGGTATGATTTGCAATGCTGAAGAAGAGCTCGTCATTTAGTGCTGCGTTGATTAGGCGAAGAAGGTATGTTTTCCCAGCTTGAACCTTCAGCTTGAAAGTATCTGCAAAAAGAACCCATTAATCTAAAGTACAATATATTTTTACGGCCACTAAATTTTTTTACCGAATTTTATGCAACAAATGATCGATGTCACGTCGTTTCACTTCGATATGAATATAAAGACACATGATATGAATACGACGAGCCTTTCCATAAAACATAGAAACAAATTTTGAGACGACCAATTTTTATACCTTTGGCAGAACAGTTATACAATGGTCCTGGCAGTCCATTAATGGTATAGGCGTCTGAGACATTTGGGCCTCCACCAGTTTGTAGTGCCTGGTTTATGACTGCTTCAGGATCTGCATTCCACCACTCTCCTGTAAATTGAAGCATTGCAGGTAATATTTGTTAGTAATTAAAATAACTAATGATTTTTTGACAGGTAAATAGTTCATTTCTCGTCCCTCTATTTAACTTTTTATAGCCAATTACATACCAAAGACAATGGGTACTTCCTTGTAGGGCTTGATAAATGGGTAAGGAACACCACGCTTTGGAAGAATGACTAGAGGACCGTGGACAGTTGATCTGAGCCATGAAATATGAGCATGCCACCAAAGGGTGCCTCTTTGTCCTACAATCGTGTAGTTATACACATAACTGTTACCTGTTTGTATGACATTGGGTCACATATGCCGGCCCATCGGCCCACCCGGATCGAAGTTGTCGAATCCCATGCCTAATTCAAGTCAATCCAACACGCTTTCAATTTATAGTCATAATTAAATTATTTGTAAAATATATAGTTACCAATCATCATTTAGTCATATCTTTTACTTGTTTAAATTAATTACTGTCTCTGCAGATGAGTCTCATTTTCGTAAAAGATATGATGAGGAATGTAATAAATAAATATGACACCATATAAGGTTTTAAAATTGAAGTAGAGAACGTCTTCATATATTTACCAATGGATGGAGATGTTGTTGTGGACATGATTAACCACTTTAATAAGGAGATTATCGCCCTCCCTTGCTACAATCCGAGGTCCGGGAAACTGCCCATTAACTGTTACAACGCTCTTTGTATGGCACAACCTTGTGATATTTTGCAGTTTGATCTTTGAAAATCAACAATAACGATGTTAGCTAAGGAAAGGCAAGAAAAAAAAATTCAAAAAAAAATTAAAGAATAGAACACATACTTCAAACTTGTAGTGCCTGGTAATGCTTGCAACTGCAAGCTCAGAACTGAGACACAAAGTTATGAAAGAGAAGAGAAAGAGCCTGAAAAACGCTTGCAATGAAAAAATAGAGACACCCATTTTACTCTCTCTCTCTCTCTGTGGAAATTGAAGTACGTTGCTCTTTTCTTTCAGTTTGTGTTGATTAAAGCTTGTGGATTGCGTATATATATAGACAGGCTAGGGGTCATGAGGAAAGGGTCTGTTTCGTTGTTTAGGTAATTGACAGAAAACGATATCGACATGGTTTAAAGAGTACGTAGGAGAAACCAGAAGCTATCTAAGCTTCAGATATACATGGCTCTATATCTAAGTTCTAGTTGTTAGATAGAACAACTATTTAGAGTAATGTGAAAGACAATCAAATTTAATTTTCTTCACCTAGCTATGGCTAGCTAGCCTCCTTTCTTTTCAAGTCAAATATTTGAATATTTCCTGTTAAGATTTTATGTGCTTTCATGCATGAGTAGACCTGATGTTGACCAAGCTATAGCTACTTCCATGCTTAGCACCATCCATCTGGGATTTAAAAGGGAAACGTAGGTATGAAATATGCAGCTACGTAGCACAGATCGAAAAGAGACCATTCACCCTTCTTTAGGTGGAAACCATAGATAATAAGATCATATCCCTTTGCACCAATTTCGCGTGGCATTTTGTTGTTATTATTATTTAGGTTATCATTGACCAAAAAATTGTTGAAATATTTATTCCTCCTTGGATGATATTAGTTTTGAAATAATATCATGTTGATATATTAATACTTAGGCCAGAAAAGACCATTACTGTTTCAGGTGGCTTTCTCCGGGTACTTCACACAGCATGCTATACCGTCTGGGGTACCGATCCAACTCCTAAATCCTGAGCCAAGAACACAGCGTTAGAGGAGTAAACCGTACCGGTACGGTTTACTCCTCTCTGATGCCTGAGTGAGAAACTAATATGTAGATCAAATAAATAGTGGATAAAGGAGTTATTACCCGTAAAAGGTGGTTGTACTGATGCTTTAATACTCTAGCATGGGAAATGAGTTTCCCCTATCTTTGATGTGGGACGCAAGCTGTTCTCCTGATGCCTTATCAGCCCTCTGTTGTATAATCAGATGGGTTGTGCTAGCCATGCCCCGAGCCCTGGGTGCCCGGGGTAATCATCAAATTGCTTCGCTCATTCTACTCGGATGATATTATTGACTAGTAGTAACATTTGTAAATGCCATTGACGCTAGCACTCACAAATGTTATCAACACTTGGTAACATTTTCTCTAGGTGTGATGTATCTAGGTTGAATGTCGAATATAACAACGATCTGTTTCAAATCTCATAAAGCATACAGCTTTAATTTTTTTTTGTTTTTTTAACCAACATATAACCAGTAAAAGGAGAAGGCATAGGAGTAAGGACCCTCTATATATATATATATTATATATTATTTATTATATATATTTATCATATCAACAATTAGTCTTCTGAGTTAAACTCACAACCTCCCACTTATAAAAGAGAGGCTTATGCCACTAGACCAAATGGTAGTGGGCTACATATTCCCTATGTATATATTTTGTGGAATACTCATGCTTAGTTGTGCTATACTGTTCTATGTTAATAAGCTCATGACAACTTGCGGTCTCAAAAAAAATTAGTTAATTTTTTTTTTTAGAATAAAAAATCAGTTAATTTGGGAGCCCAAAAGCAATGAAGATGATCATCTATTAATTCAGAAATTTCTTAGTATTTTTTGTTTCTGATTTGGTACTGCATTCAACCAAAAACATAAATATATTTGAACTGTACGTGGTTTGTTGACTAGCTGGTCAAACTAATATCGTGAAGATTATGGAATTAAATTTTACTGTCATAATACGTGGGTTGAGTAATGTGGAGATTTAAAGAAAAGAGAAAAGAAAAAACATGGAGATTACATTTCATTAAACGAGTTAGGCTATTCAATTTGAAAAAACCCACCGAAATCCGCAATTACTCGGAATTAACTTTCATTTCTGGCTTATATTTATGAAGTCTCCCCTCTCCACCCTCCACAAGGAAAGCTTTAGGTATATTATATTCCTGAAAATTGAAGTTGGCAGACATCTCCATGGGGGAGATTGTTAAATAAGATTAGCTGGTGCAACTACAAGATCAATCTCTTTAGTTTCATTCTTACGATTATTGCATCAACGATAGAAAATACCAGACAAACTTGATTGAGAATTACCACATCTTGAAAGCAACCCCTAATTTGCTTAATTTGTCACCACTAACAAGTTTAACGGCTGAGAAAGGTGCATTTCGGTACTTGAAAAGTAAAACCCTAGTAGCCTCACTCAGTGTTTAGATATCTCCGATCTTGATATATTTTTTGTTATTTAACTTTTATTTTGGAGAAGGTGGATTTAAACTTTTCGACACTATTAACATACTAGTTATTAGTTGATCATATATAGTAGAACTAACGTATAGTTACGTGATTCATACAAATGGTATAGGGCGTTAGATCGAGAACGTGCAATATATACAACAACCCATCATGTAAATATCAGGGAATTCGAGAGTGCCATATATTGATTGTAGTTATCGGTGGATCTAAAGGTGCAAGTCAACCTAATCAAGCCCACTTTAGTAAATTTGTATAAAGTGTCTAATGAATAGTACAAGTGAAACTAATTAGAACAAACGCAACTGAATAATCTAACATGTCAACTTCGCTAAAAAAAAAAACAAAAATTCCTTACAACCTTTACAATGAGAATTGAAATTTGGTGAAATTTCAAAGTACGGCTTGTTGCACCAACACTGCTGACAGGGACAAGCCATGGTCCTGATAACGCTTCACATAATTATGTCCTTGACAGCATGGAAATAGTTGAGTATCCATTTTTGCGGATTTTCTCATGGATTTGTAAGGAAAGGCTGGGAGGTCAATAGAATGATTGTCTTCGACACCACTCCAAATTTGTTCAAACAACTGCATCCTTCCTGATTAATAAAATAACTAGCTTATTGAACATATTGCTCAATCTTCTTAGCTGCTATGTATCTCCTCTATAAGCTACTTCAAACTTGTATCTAATCGACTAAACTCTTTCCTCACCTCTATATAAACATAAGCCAAATCCTCCTTTTCAACACACACTTAATTGGAGCAGTATCACAGCTCACTTCTCTGCAAGAAGAACGAAAAAATAGAGAAGTAAAATGGGTGTTGCTCTTCTTTCACTTGTTAGGCATTTTGTTCTCTTTTTCATCACATTGGGTCTCATTCCTCATCAGCAAACTCTTGCAAGCATAACAAGGCACTACAAATTTGATGTATGTATATTGCACGTCACAGACTTGCATTCATATATGCTTTATCTATGTTAAACAGTTAATTTGCTTCAAGAGACGGTCTTAATTACCTAGCTATATGTGTAGCAAAATTGGCTATTAAAATCATCATCAGATGGAGCCAATTCTTGTTATGAATGTGAAATTTACTTTTCATATATATGCACTTTTTTTTTCCTTCAGTTCATTAGTCTTCTTTCTTAACAATGTGAATTGACTCTCCGACTTTGTATTCCTCTCTCGGTGAAAACTCTCTCTGCAGTTTTGAGAGTCAGTCAACAGCTTCTCCACCCTCTGTGGTGTGTCTCCACCCTCTGTGGTGTTGTTCCTCTGAGTTTTGTCTCAGATCTGAGGCTTTATGTCTCAGTTTCATTATCTTTTTCTTTACCCCAGCCCAATTCCTCTTCAACTGCTCAGATTTACTTCCACTTCTCTCACCCTCATACAGCTCCATCTTTCATGTTCTATCCCATCTTTTTCTCTTTTTTCCACAGTCCCCTCACACTCGTTCTCCACCAAGGTATATACACCTAACTCTACACCTGGGAATAGCTGCCGAACCGGTACTCCACCGATGTGTGTGGACTTCACCGGACCAGTGGCGTTGTGTTGCTCGGTGGTCTCCACCACCACGACTGCCGTTTCCATGTCCTTTGGTACCTCTGTCCTTCTTATGCAGACTACTCGGGTATGGAGAATGATGGTGAACATACCTCTGGCCTCCGGAAGTGAAGCTTCAGTCGATGCCTCTCTCTGCAGCTTGGTGGTCAGCCATGGCGGCTGGTCTCTCTGTGGCAGTTTTTTGTGGCTTAGATCTAGGGTTGTTTTGGTTGTTGTTGGGCTTTTGGGCCTCGGTTTGTTTCTCTTTTCTGTTTTGGTGTAGGTTAATTAAGCTTTGTCTATTGGGCCTCCAAGCTTAGGACTTTTGCTTCTTTATGCACATCAACATTTGTAATTTGTCTCCCTTTAATGAATTAGCTATTTGACCAAAAAAAAAAAAAAAAAACAATGTGAATTGACTTTATAGATCCAACTGCAAAATGTGACAAGGCTGTGCCACACCAAGAGCATTGTAACCGTAAACGGACAATTTCCTGGGCCTCGAATTGTTGCTAGGGAGGGTGATCACGTCCTCATTAAAGTGGTTAACCATGTTCAAAGCAATATCTCCATCCATTGGTAATGAATGACAGTCTATATTATTATTTTAAAAAATTCTTATGTCAAGTTTCATAACCACGTACACCCTTCATATACCTTATCCAAGTATATATGTATAGTGTTTTTTGTTAAATTATACTAGTCATGCATGCATTTAACAGAGTGAGTGTTGACTAACTGGTCAATATATTCAATCGGTAGGCATGGGATTCGACAGCTTCAAACCGTGGGCCGATGGTCCGGAATACATTACTCAATGCCCGATACAAACCGGCAACAACTGGGTATAACTTTACCATTATAGGCCAAAGAGGCACGCTTTGGTGGCATGCTCACATTTCATGGCTAAGATCAACCATCTATGGCCCCTTAATCATTCTTCCCAAGCGTGGTGTTCCTTATCCATTTACTAAACCCTACAAGGAAGTTTCTGTTGGAAAATTTGGTCAATGGATGGTATTTTCGTCATCAGATTTCATTTCCTACAAAATTCCACAAATACAATATTTTATTAGTAAATAAATATAATCACATTAATGCCATAATAAGCTGAAAATAGATGATCAACACTTATCTTTTAGATTTGCGAGTCGCCACCAAATGATTACACTTCAAAAGAGTTTAAGGTTGAGGCGTGTAAACACTGCCCTTAAGAGTAGATTTCGCCCCTCGGAGACAATGTCTCGGTGTAGCAGGTTTGTGGCGCCATACCCTCCAGGGTACAACAACCGTTAATCCTTGTAAGCGTACACTCGCAAACTTAGATCCTAGAAATGCTTGATTTTTCCCTTTGGCATTATAGAAGAGCAAGAACAAAGCACACTCTAGAATATGTATGAACTCACTAGAGAAATGGCTAGGAGAGAACTATAGAAGATAATGAATTTCATTGTGTTTGTAAGACCAAGAAGTGATAGGTATATATAGTAGATGAAAAGGCTTTGAGATATTATGCAAATTTAATAAGATAATTATTGGAATATCGTAACTCCCGTAACCTTAATATGCCCTAATATTATGAACATAATGAATTAGTAACGGTTTAGAATAAATGTATGGTAAACAGCTTTTCAATGAATTGGGAGTTACTCAAAGTATTTTGAAATACACAATCAAAATTTCCAACCGTTCCCATCATCTTTGGTAAGTGATAAACTATAATTTATATATGGGACGACGAATTTCATATTAATTAGTGACAAATTACATTTCGCGTTTGAGTTCCTACTTCCTAAATAGTTAGAATGAAGGACTTTTTACATGTACGTGACGAACCAAGCAATATTTTTAAATGATCTATCATTATAATATACTACAAAATGACAAAACTGTTCTATAGTCTATACTACCAACTACCAAAGTATATAATCTTATAAAAAAACTACCAAAGTATATAAGCATATATGCAATTAATGTTTAAAACTACAGGAGAATGGGGGAATGTGGATCCTGAAGCAGTCATAAACCAGGCCCTGCAGACTGGGGGAGGACCAAATGTTTCTGATGCTTATACCATTAATGCTCTCCCAGGACCTTTGTATAACTGCTCTGCCAAAGGTATGAAAATCATCTAACAAACTGTTTCAAATTTTAAGTTTTTTTTTTCTTTTTCTAAATGACTCATAAAATGTACGTAATTACTAAATTTTGCTCAACAAATAACGTATTCTGTTAATTGTAAAAGTAAAGTGAGTCCAATTCTACAAACAGGAGACATTATCACATCAATTGATGAACGATTAATTTTTTTTTTAACTGGGAACAAGTTTATTGAACAAAGAAAAAGATTACAAAAACTAGACTCTACGGAGAAAGCAAAAACAGTATATAAATTGACAAAAGATTAACAAAATTTCAATAAACAAATATCGGAAATATAATGGTATGTCATCTTCAAAAGAAATGTTGATCATTTTGTATATATGAGTCATTTATGCAGATACATTCAAGCTTAAGGTTCAAGCTGGGAAGACATACCTTCTGCGCTTGATCAATGTAGCACTGAACGACGAACTTTTCGTCAGCATTGCAAATCATACCCTAAAGTAGTCGAAACAGACGCTGTTTATGTTAAGCCCTTCGACACCAACACCATTCTCATTGCCCCGGGACAAACCACAAACGTTCTTCTCAAAACCAAGCCCAACTTCCCAAATGCCACATTTCTCATGACTGCAAGGCCATGCGTGACTGGTCTAGGCACCTTTGACAACTCTACTCATGCTGCCATTCTAGAGTACGAAACGACTACACTTCCACTCCACAAACCAACTCTCCCAGCTCTAAATGACACATCGTTTGCAACAAAGTTCGCTAGCAAACTCCGCAGCTTAAACACTCCACAGTTCCCAGCTAACGTCCCACAAAAAGTTGACAAGCGTTTGTTCTTCACAATAGGACTTGGAACCAGCCCATGTAGCCAGCAGCAGCACAACGACCAAACTTGCCAAGGACCCAATGGAACCATGTTTGCTGCTTCAATCAACAACGTTTCTTTTACTATGCCAAACACCGCCTTACTCCAATCCCACTTCTCTGGCCAATCAAAGGGGGTCTATTCCCCTGACTTTCCGATCAGTCCTTTAACTCCATTTAATTACACCGGAGCCCAGCTGAACAATACTAATGTGGGCAATGGTACAAAGCTAATGGTGCTTCCGTTTAATACTAGTGTGGAGTTGGTGTTGCAGGACACTAGTATTCTTGGTGCTGAAAGTCATCCTCTTCATCTCCATGGATTCAACTTCTTTGTTGTTGGTCAAGGGTTTGACAACTTTGACCAGAATAAGGACCCTAAGAAGTTCAATCTGGTTGACCCCGTTGAAAGAAACACAGTGGGTGTGCCCTCTGGTGGGTGGGTTGCCATTCGATTTCGAGCAGATAACCCCGGTAAAACATTATAAACCGATAGAGAAGCTCCTTTAATTCATTATGTATTTATATATGAAGCTAGCTAGACCATGATCAGCATTAATTGTTTGGTTTGTGTCAAAAGAAGTTGGGGATAATCAGGTGAGTTTGTTTAAATAACTGAAGAGATCTTTATAATCTGCTCGCTAGAGGTCCTCTGATATATTAGGTGGATCTAGTGTGAATTTAGCTTTATAAGAGATGTAATCAGTATATGTGTATATATAGCAAAGAACTCTAATAAGATTGCGTATTAATCATTTTTACTGGAAATATAAGGGCTTGTCCGGTAACATTTTTAAAAATGATTTTTCAAAAATTGATTTTGAAAATAAAAACAAAAAAACAAGATTGGATTTTTGAGATCTAAAAATGTGTCCGGTAGCTTATTCTGAAAATAATTTTAAAAAACGAGAGAAGATGGCGACTAGAGATGAGAGAGAGAGAGACCTGAGAAGAAGATAGCAACGTAAGAATATGAAAGAAGAGAGCACGTTTTTTTTATATTTGTTTTGGAAAATATATCTCCGTGTTTTCTAAAATATGAGAATGAAAAGGTGAAAACGTTTATTCGTCGTTTTCCTGTTTTACGAGTAAAATAAAAAAATATTTTCAAAAAATATTTTCTGCATTTTTGAAAACAGACCAATGAACACATTTTCAAGTAATTTTCATTTTATAAAATGAAAAAGATGACTTGAAACCGTTACCGAACGCCACCTAATAAATTTATTAAAATAGTCCTACAAGCATAAACTCTTTTAATCATATTGTTCAAATGTCATTACTGGTGAGTCAAGGAACACATTTTTATTTTTGTTGATTTTCATGACTTATGAAATAAAAGGATGGTGTGTGAATATATAGGTGTCTGGTTCATGCATTGCCACTACGAAATCTACACTAGCTGGGGCTTGAAGATGGCTTGGATGGTCTTATTATATATAAGACTATAATAAGAATTAAAATCTGCTTCCTCCACCACTGGATCTTCCTAAATGCTGATGATAGACGTTTAACTACTCATTAATTCATTATATATATAACCTCTGAACCTGACCAAAACATGTCCCAAAGAAATTATTATTATTTTTTTTTTAAAAGAACCCCAAGAATTTTGTAACCCGTTGTTTCATTCTTTGGCACAACTGATATTTCAATTTTCTTTCATATGCATGCAGCCGATTTGAGGCAATCCTATCTGACTGTAACATTCCTATTTTTTGATGTAATGTGACCATCACAGTTCTTTTAATATCCTGCTAGCAAAGTAATTTCTTTGTCGTTAAGTTTTCTTGTCTGTAACATTCATATTTCTTGATGTAAGAGGCCTACAAAATAATGTGACTATCATTCATATTTCTTGATGTAAGAGGCTTACAAAATAATGTGACTATCGCACTTCTTTTCATATCTTGCTAGTAAAGTAGTTTCTTTGTCGTTAAGTTTTCTTGACATAGTCAGCCTCCTTTATTTTCCAAGTCATACATGTATTTTCTAAAAAAAAAAAATTATGTGTTTTTTTTTCTATAGGCCTGATGTTGACCGAGCTTAGCAATATCGATCTGGAATTTTAAAATGGAAATGGTGGTTTTAATCGAACCTCACTATTTGCTATTTAGACATCTTTTGATATTTTTGCGAACCAAATTTTCAATTTTTCCCATAATGTTTTTTCCTATCTGCACCACTTCTTCCCTCACTTCAATCTCCAGCGATGGCACTATCCCAATCTCCGATGCCGTATGAGATTAATGAAGATTGTTCAAGGTTTTTTGTCTCTCTCCCTTACATTTTGGTCAAAGGCTGCAACAGTATTTCAGTTTTTTTGTTTTTTTCCTAAAAATTATGGATGTGTATAAACTACTTTATATCTAAAATTTCTCTTTATATTTTCCCATGCTTGTAAGGAAGATTTATTACTAAGATATTTCCTAATAATAACGGCGGCCAAATCAGCACGTTTTGTCATTTTAATTTGGATAAACTACGGAATACAACTTTACTATTTTGCCCTAAATGTTTCATATCAGGGAAGGGACAATTTTGGGCATTCTCGATGTTACCAAAACGACCCCTGTTCCTCTTGTACACCCTCAGTAGCCTCGGGGAGAAGTCGAGTGAGAGACGTACTGAAACCCTATCGCCGGCGAAAATGTCCACAGTCATGACGCGTTTTCTGGAATGGGCAAACGACTCCGCCATTCCCTCGATCAGAGAGACCTCTCACACTAGGCTTTGTCTCGGATTGTTAGTCCTGATTGCCATACCCACCAGCATCAGGTTCGGTTTCCTTTGATTTTCGTTTGTATTTTGGTTTGTGTTGATAGATTTGGCAATGGGTATGTGAGATTTGCGAATTGGATCAGGTATATCAAAGGATTCATCATGGCTCGGCTGCAATTGATCCCTAGGAAGCCGCACCAGGAGGAGACAGTCTCCAGGTCGCCAGCGCTAAGCCTTCTTTTATTACTTCAAATTTCAGATATTGATTAGGTTTTCATGAAATTAGGCATGAGTTTTAGTTTGGGGTTTCCGAATTACTATAGGCGCTATTAATCCTATTACATTAAAATTGGTATAGATTACATTATCTTCGTGAGAACCACCAAGTGGAAGTTTACATGTTTCGAGAAGATATCACTTTCGCTCTTACTGCAATTTGGACTCTGTGACAAATTGCAGTTCTTCTAAGAGAGTCGATAGCAACGTCAAATGGTTGTTGAAACTAAAATACATTCTTAGTTATTGGTTATGCATTTGTGTACAGTGTGGTCGCTGAAGTGAAGTCATTGATGGATGAGATGAAGAGTCAAGTGCATAAGGATAGGTAAATTCAAAGTCCTGAGTGTGTGTTTGTCTATTTTTTTTGCTTGTTGTTGAAGAGTTTTGTACTGATAGGAGCTTCGTATTACTCTGTTGTCAGTGAAACTTTTGTCAAGTTGCTTGCAGAGAGCACCAAAGAGGTTTGTGGACAATCTCAGATGAAATCAATTTATGCTCATTCAATGTGATTGACCATTGTTATGGTTTCTTGTTTATAATATTTTGCATGTATGTGCAGCGTGAGGATCTCATCAACGCCGAAGTTGCTAAGTACCAAGCAGTTTATGACAAATTCAGCAATGTTCAAGCCAGCCATCTACATGCCTTGGAAGGTATTGCCTTGCGTAACTAACTTGATGGATTCCTGGGAACTTGAGTACTGCTATATTCAGTGTATAATAAGAATATATTTTGTTTCTGCATAGTTGGAAGGATTCAAGCAAAAAACTATAGTGATGTTTTCTATTTCTTGATGCTTAAGTAAGGATATAATATGCCTAATGGAGTTAAAATCACAGGTTTTGTTTCCACCTTTGGACAAGACAAAGAAAGTCTATTGGTTCAACATGTCCAATTGGGTAAGCAACAAAACTCTCACATTGTTTTGTACTTTGTACTGAAACTTTTTTCTTATAAATTATCAATGTCTAGGTAACAAAGAAAGTAGTGTCATGAGTAAGCATCGGGAAGCTTGTGAGGATAAAATTATGAAGTTTGAAGAGTCTCTGAGACAAAGGCTGTATGATCCCTCTCTCCCCCTACACACATTATATGCATGATCTATGTGTGTGTACGCGATTAGCATACTGTGTGTAACAATGTCTTGATCCGTTTCGTCCCCTATTAAACTAACTAAACTTTCAGGGTCTTGAGGAATGCTCTTGCTTCAACCGAGGATAACGCACTGGATGATTGATTTGCTTCAAAGTGGAATTAGAGATAACTTCAATGTTCTGTTGAGCCTTATATCCCTCAAAAGATTGTTACTCTTTAGTATGTAATGTTTTGTTGAACCTTATTTCCCTGGAAAGATTGCTACTCTTTTAGTATGTTGTAATGTTGCGCTGTAGTGATGGATTCTAATTCTAGGTACACTATGATAGTTAGCAGTTAGCATAACGACTTGTTGATGACACAACACATATCATGGTGGTTGCTTTCTTGTTGGTTTGATTTTTTGGAATGCGTATATCTTTGATATAACAACTACTATAAGTATAACAACTACTATTTAAGCTCACTTTTACATTTCGTATATCTTTGTTATAACAATTACAAAGTTCACTTTTATATACATGGAAGTCACCTTTGCTCTGCATCTGCAACTGCAGCTGCAATCTATTAAGTTTTCATCAGGTGCTTTTACTTCTCTCGTACGATGGTACTTATCCATTTTTATCTTCAAAATAATACCATGATGGTAGACCACTCTATGCTCAGGAAGCAAAAAATAGACAAATTTTGTGTCTGGTTCTTATTTTCTTAAAGAATTACTGTCTTCCTATTCAATGGCGTGTTGAAAGAGATATTCACTGTCCCTAGTCATTTCTTATTCTTCATGGAACCAGAACAAAAACATTACTTGTAGCTTCTTACATAGGAACATAGAAAGGCGTATCCACATGATTCAGGGATTATCCTCCCAAATGTTCCAACTTAATGGAACAGATACAAATCCATTCCAATTATAAGATCAATAAGAATGTGCAAGGCATTGGTATCCAAAATGGAGCTGCATTGGGCGGACAATAGGTTCTGTGGCACTCCTATAATAGACACTTAGGGTAAGATCCTTATATGGCACTGAACCATCTCGAAATGCATTATTTGGTATATATAAATTTTTAGGCCCCTGTATCATCTCTCTATTAGTCTTTTTAGTACTTTCGTCAATTATTTTGTTAAAGTAGGGATAAAATTGTAAAACATTTTTTTTTACAAAATATTTATTAAAAGTAAATTACAACAAAATAAACTAGGTTGTAAAAAGATAGAGCTATAATTGAAGTTACTGAATATCTACAGTTACTTAGCGCCTCCAAAGATTAATCCTAATAATTGTTTGAGAAAATAAAATTATCACCATCACGACACCCCTATCCAAAAGACACCAAAAGACGTAGGAACATCTCGGTTAGACCCAAATCCAACTAAATTATCCCGTTAGTTGACTCAAATTAATATATATTAACATTTCCATGAAAAAAGAACCAAACACAAACAAAAATATTGAAATTAATCGCCCTGAGTATCCTGAGAATAGTAAAGAATAGAATTTTTTTTTTTTTTTTTTTTTTTTTTTTGTGTCAAATTATTTTTTAATTATATATATGTACAATAAATTAAATACTGTTATTTCAAATTTGAATGAAAAGACTATTTTACTCTTAACATTTGTTTGAAATGAGTGTCACGTGGCGTTGACATTTTCAACAGAATAATAGACGGAAGTATTTAAAGAGGCTAATGGAGGGATAGGACATGTATCATTAAACTCCTTAAAAATTTGTAGGTAAGAAAAATTGCATTTCTTGATAGTTTTGAGAATTCTACCCTAGAAACCTATAGGATACACTAGAAAAGTAGTAGAATTCGCCAAACTATTTTACTTAATTACATCACCAAGTTTTGAAAGTCTGTTAGTATTTATGGCTTAGCATATACAAATATTTCTTTGATAGTCGAGCAAAATTTTTGATTTTAAACACCAAATATTGATGGCAAATAAACGTCTTCCAAACAAAATTTGATGAGCCATTTCGGCCCCTCCTCAAACCATACACTATAACTACGCTCAAAGTGCTCAACCAAAGAAAATTCGGCAAGAACAAGAGGTCCTTGTGGTTGCCAGTTGCCACTAAGAAAAAATGTCTGGGGCCTTGTGACTGGCGTTCGAATTGCGGTTGATATGCAAATGAAGCATCTGGATGTGGAATTTGATTATGCTATTCTAATAAATCGTATTCAAAGTAATGATATTGATTTACACCCTTTAAGGACTCTGATATTGAACTGAAGATCCTTGATGAATCATTTTGAATCCTGCTCCATCAAACTTGTTCATTGAGAAAAAAAAAAATGGTGACAGACATCTTAGTTAAGCATAGTTTGGACAATGATTTAGTAGTTTAAAGATTGGACACAAAGCCTCCCTTTGTTAATCAAGTTTCGATGGATGATATTGATGGCCTAGTGAGGCTTAAGATTGTTGTCGCAGCTCTAGCGCAGTTTTTCTTTCCTTTCCTTTTTATGGGCTTTAATGCCCCATGTAACCAAAAAAAAAGGAAAAAGATGTCCAAACGATGACGTTTGGTATGTGGGCCTTATGGTCTATCATTTTGACTTTATTGTCCTTACCTTAGCTAATACTTAATTTATCATGTGGTTAGTTAATATGGCCAAATTACCCTAATATTCTGAGTGAGATCGATCATGCACTTTATTGTCCTTAGCTTAATTAGCTCATACTTAATTTACTAATCATTTCTGTTACGTCCCTAATCATAATGCTCGCATGGAGATTTAGTGGGCCCAATTTTCTTCCAATACAATATATATATATATAAATATAAACACAACCTTGCTCAGTCACCCGGAGCAGTAGAGAGAGAGACTGCTGTAAGAGGTAGCTAGGACCCAAAACGACCCTACAGGACCCCAAAACGACCCTGCTCTCCCTCGCCACCATCGCCATCATCGAAAATGTCACAGCTCGTTGCTTACTGCTCGCCTAAGCTGGTCTACCAGACACTTGTCAAGTTCGTCCTGAAGAAGGCTCTGAAATTCATATGGGACTCCACAGCTCCTCGCCTCTGCAGGGTTACCAGGTTTGTCTTTTGGATTTTGCTACTGGATTTGGCGAATGGCGACCGACGTCGCAGTTGCATTTTTACAACACGTACCGTTCAATTCTGTGTTGCAGTTATGTGAAGCGAACTGCTATGTCGGTGATGAAGAAGAAGAAGGAGACGACGCACGAAGAGGAGAAAGCAGGGATGGCGCGCCAGCGAAACGACATCTCCAGGTGAGGATTCGACGAAATCCAATCCCTATGTCTAACGTACTTTATTTCTTTGAATTCCAAGTGGTCTCATAGCAATGACGATAGTGAGTCGTACTATTATTAATTTGTGTAAACCAGCTATTAGTATATATAGTGGTTAACAAATAATTATTTGTCATTTAATTAGTTGAATACATAATAGGCAGTGGTACTGTAGTGTCAGATTGAGGTTGAATGTAGTGAATTTCATCTCTATTGATTGTGATTGTAGCAACATCTACAATGGTGAATTGAGGGCGCGCCGGTTTTGGTCAAATAGTATAGGACCTGATGCTGGGTTTCCAAGCATTAGATTGTAGCAATGATGTTGAAAAAGAGGAGAGTTTTTAATCCCTATGTCATGATGTCTGTATACTGATCAGTAGAGGAGACATATTGATCAGTTGAGTTACCCTTTTGCAGCTTTCTTTATAGTAAACTTCGATATATTCCACTCTGAAAATTTTTATTGGGTTTGAGACTAAATCAAGAGCACTCATGTTGTCACCACGAAGTAACTGGCACTGTAGAGAGTTTAATGAACAAATCATCAAGCAAATGCCTGAACCATGCCACCTCATCTCATCTACTCGATGATCTCTCCGTCAACTTCTCTTCTGTTCCAGTTCTACACTCTGATAATATGAGTGCTTTAGCATTGGCTTCTAATCCAGTTTCATAATTCTAGAGCATGTTGAAGTTGACATGCAGTTCACCGTAGAAAAAGTTGTCAAAGCAAAGCTCCAGCTACAATTTATCTCTACTGATGAACATGTAGACATTTTAACCAAAGGCTTGAAATCACCTCTCTTTTGAATCTCACTGTTACACTCTGATGCTTCAGCTTGAGGGGGTATTAGGATATAACTCAACTGTCCTAATCAGCATTTGATAACAGATAAAGCTTCAACTGTCAGCTAGATAGTAGATCTTATTAAAAGTTGCTAGGGACTGTAATAATGAGTTTGTTACAATTAGTTAACAGCTTAGCTGCCATATAATTCTTTCAATTCACTCTAAATGCAATGATAATCTCTCTTCTTCATCTTCAATCGGGGTTCTATAGCACAAACATGCTACTTATAAAAATGCTTTACTCTTAGTCTTCTATTAAATATTTATATGTGGATCGATGAGGCTTTGCTTACACTTTAGTTGCACCTGTCAATTACATGCAAGATTCATTCAACTAAATTTAGGCATAGCTTTTGTGGAGTTTCAGCTGGGTTATCCAAAATACTATATCCTTCTTAGTTGCTGGCAATGTTTTTGTGTGATAGGGTAGCTGCTGAAGCAAGTTCTGTGATGAATGTAATAGAAATTGAAGTTCACACAGAGAGGTATAATTTCATCAAAGCGCTTGCTGGGATCTCGCAAGAGTGTGAGGAGACCTTGAGGGCTGAGGCTGCTAGGTTCCGAACGCTGTACATGCAATTCTGTGAGGACCACGCCAATCATCAACATGCCATGAAAGGAATCATGTCCCAGTTCCAACAACAGCAGCAAGAGCTTTTCACTCAGTATGAGCAATTGAGGATGAGAATGAAGTCAGAACATGACCTATTATGTAGCGATAAGATAACAGAGCTCAAATTGTCAATGGAGATAGAAGAATCAGGTTCTCTCTCTCTCTCTCTCTCTCTCTCTCTCTCTCTCTTTGTGTTTGTGTGTGTGCCTGCAATTATTCGTACTGTGTGTAATCTTATCTTAATCCTTTTCTTCTCTGTTAAACTAACAAAACTTTACAGAACTTTCAGAGTCTTGAGGAATACTCTTGCTTCAGCCGAGGATATGGATGATTGATTAGCTTCGAATTCGAATTAAAGATAACGCCAATGTTCTGTTGAACCTTATTTCCCTGGAAAGATTGCTACTCTGTTAGTGCATTGTAATTTTGCGCTGTAGGGGATGGATTCTAATTCTAGGTTCACTAAGGCCACTATGATAGTTAGCATAACAACTTGTTGATGATACAATATATATCATGGTGGTTGCTTTCTTGTTGATGATACAATATATGCATTCTGTGTCTTAGAGCTATGATTGTGACTTCTATAGAAGGTCTCTCTATCACTTTGTTTCAACACATTTAATTAGTTGTTTTCGTCTTCTCGATCTATTCGAATTCAAGAGATCGTGATAGATAGGATTGGGTGTATTGGGCAGTTTAGGGTTTGTTCATAAACGTGCTGCATGTACCACCTCTAATTTTCTTCAAATAGAATATATACTGGGCTCCGAAATTGTAGCTTAATCGCTTCTATTGACCAGTATAGATTGCCGTGTTGCCACTTGCTTGTGGGCCTTTTTGAAAATCCTGATCAGTATTTGGTTTGGTTTTCCTATTCCTCATAGGCTTTAATTTCCCTTGGTGTTCTTGCATATATAAGAACGCCATACCTTCTGGCCCTAACGCAATTGAAGATTGAAAGCCAGAAAAATTTGATCATAGGTCATGACTTCCGCGCTTGAGATTGTTGTAGAAAAATTCGATCAACTTGGGATCAGCTATTTTGAGGTCTTGTTACTCTATCTCATAGTCTATGGACCGCTGGCTTATTTCCACCGTAATATAAGGGTCGCCTGCAGATCTGGACTTATACTCTACCTCGCCCAAGGAATAATACACTGTATAATCATGTTCCCAGTATTTTTTTTGTTACTTACTTGTGGTCCAGAGATAACAGGAGCCCACTGGGTTGAATTATGGTGTGCAGCTGCATTGCATTCCCTCGTATATGAGTGTTTAAAAGATTTCTGCCCATTTTGTTCGGCCATGATCACGAAACTTACACAACTACTGAAGAAACAGGTGCAGGGCAATGCCAGTACCAAGAGGTCCTCAGGCTACGTGAATTTCAAATATCATGGCGGCGGCTGTGCTATTTGCTTGGAGGAGTTCCAGGACGGAGACAAGTGCGCAATGCTAGATAAGTGTCAACACACCTTTCACCATCAATGCCTCCAGAAGTGTTTATCCAAGTCCAACCGTTGTCCCCTCTGTCGTCAAAGTATTAGAGATAGTTGGAGAACTCAATTGAGATCGTAACCTCTGCTCATTAGTAGTTACTAACATCCATATCATCAATTTGTAGCCAGATCACGTTCGCTTGATCAAATTTTGTAGAAACCTTATTCCATATTGATTGATCTTCGTCTGCAAAACATGCAGGGGTATTGTACATTTTAACTAATAACAAGATCATTACTTCTCAGCTTGGCTGCATAATCTACAAAATTCAAAATATGCTCTCTTAATTTGTTTAATAATTTAGCAATTTGAGCTTTGTCACTTTCTGTGAACCTCTCACCGATTGAAACTAGAAACCCTGTAGCTATCTCTTTTTCCTCTATGCTACCCCTAATTGTTTCTGACATTGTTCTTTTCATGATGTTTTTGCAAACTCTATTAAGCCTATGCCACTCATCATGGTATTTAATCTCTTCGTTGGTACTAGCTATGGTACGTAAGAGCTGCAGGAGGGTCCTTATACGTAGGCAAGTCTAAATGATGAATACACAAATAAATCTCTATGTCTGCTTTCCATCTCTTTTAGTCGGATCCAGTCAATGGTTCTGTGTTGATGAAGCTATAAGGGAGAGAGTATAGGAAGCATTAAATTTTGTGTGGGTTTTATACAGACAAAGTATGATTAAAGCTTAAGCTGCTCAATAAGTGTTTTCTGCTTTAAGTTTTATGAATAGGTTTCAGCATTCAAGCAAACACAGAAAACACCCAGTACTACAAAACAATAATTAAAATTGAGCAAAATAAATCAAACACAATGCAAGAAACATAATTGCATCAAAGCCCCATAATACATTTAGCTGAAAACATGCCAGGTATCTCATATGAGCAGAAAACATGGCATCAGGTATCTCATATGAGCAGAAAACATGGCATAGCTGAATCACAATGCCAAACCTGATAACACATTGGTATAAATCAATCATTACCTAAAATGGCAGAAGAAGAAATTCTTATATCTGAATATGTGTCACTCAATTTGTAGTGTGCTATTTCTGTGTCTTAAAACTAAGTGATAGAGAGAACTTCTATAGAAGTCACAATCATAGCTCTAAGACACAGAATACAAGTCTTGATCTGTTTATACTGAATGACTCACTAAGAAAACTAAAGAAAAAGTGTTATGGCTCATCTGCCTTGGCCTTCCCAATAAGTCACTTAGTCACAGATCAAGGTATCAGTTGATATTATAAATTTAGGTTTCTTAATCACATTCAGCTATTAAATCAATCAACTGATTGCCCTCATATTGCAAACATCAAAAATCATACGGAGAAAAAAAAATTGAAATTGATGCTCACAGAGTAGGCAATAATTAGTTGCCAATTCTGCGTCTAAAGTCTAAACATATAGGCATACATAGACAATATTCATTAAAGTAAAACGAATTTTACAATTGACCAAAGAATGAAGCATCACCGAGCTATGCAACACAGATACAATATTAACAACTAATTTGAGTTCTGAAGATGTGTACCAAAGTAGAACTCAATGTTTGCTGCATAAGATCATAAGCGGAAGCAAGATTAGTATGCAACCTTCAAGTCGAGAGCACCGGAACCTAAAACACGTACCCAGCAAAACTAAAGACCGTTGTTGTAAAACATTGGTCAAATTAGCTTTATTTTGTTATTCGATTAACAGGCCAGGTATGCGGAGGGTCTTCAGTACACGGCCCATGTGCTGCACACGTGATGCCAAAATTAATGGACGGCGTTAGTGGATAGGAGTTAGTGAACAAAAAAACGCGGAAGACCGAAAACTGTGAATCCTCAAGCGCTCTCCACTTCTCGCGCATCAACCCTCTTCTCCCCAACTTCATCGTTCCCGACTCCGATTCGTGAAAGCTCGGTCCTCCTCTCCCTCTCGCTAACCCCGACAACCCCAATATCATATAAAGGTTACAAGTCATCGGCGTTAGTTTTGTATTGAAACCGTACAATTCAATCTCACAATTTAATTGGAAATTGGGGGTTTCGAATTTGCAGTTGACTCCGACATAGTAGTGAAGCCGATTGAAGGATTCGTCGTGTTGGTGACGGTCAGTTGGTTGGTGAAGGTAACCATCAATGATGCAAAAGTGTTTATATATTGGTTAAATGAAAGCCATCTTCAAATTTTTCTTCTTCATTTCGATTCCCTATAATCTTATTTAGTTTCACATTATCAAGGCTTTTGACTCTTTTTCAATTGCAATTGAATAATTAGGGATTTGATTACAGAAACTGCATGCTCCTCTTTACATGTTAGAATAGCTCTTTAGTTCTGCTGGGAGAGTTTTATGCTAGTTGTTAGTTGTAGGCTTGTAGCTATTTGAACCCCAAATATTATGAATTAGAGAATGTTTGATTTTGCTATATTGCCAGCAATCCAAACTCTGGGTTGGTTTGTGTAGGCTGGGAATTGAAGGTTTTTTTGACAAATTAGTTTGATTTGTGTAGGCTGGTGGTCGCCGTCGTTCAAAATCGGCTCATCTTCGATCTGGTCCAGGAGCTGACCTTCCCTCTCGCCAGATTATTGAAACCCCAAGGTCAATGCTTCTCTCAGTTTGAATACTAGAAGCAGCGGCTCCAATTGGCTTCGCTTTTCTTGGGGTTGGGCGTGGGGGATAACAACGGTGGATCAGATACTGCTGCGCTTTTAATAATAATGGAGTAGCCTTGAATAGTGCGGTGGCAGGCAGCCACAAAAAAGTATTGATTTTGATGAAGAATTTGGAGATGAATATCAGGTCAGTTATTAGTAATTGTCTACTCATTCCTTGGCTAATTTGAGATGAATATCAGGTCAGTTACTATCTGTAAGTCTTGCTCATGTTCTCTATTGACTAATAATCTGATTATTCTCTCAGTATTAAATGTTCAATGAATAATAGTTTCACTAATGATTATGAATTAGATTACAGGAAAATACTTGTTTCCTTAATCCTGTTATGAGCTCAAAATTACTTGCGTCACTTCTACTTCATATTAATATCCTAGTTTAAAGCACTATTTTTACTGGAACAATCCCTTTTTTAGTGGTAGACTCATATTAGGTATGCCTTTGTGTCCCCTCTGTTGTTTCTAAAGCTCCTTTTCTGATGTACAAGAGTTATTTCTGCCCTTTATTATTGCTTTTGGGCAATTTTTGGCCCTTTTTTGTAATTAAGGAAAAAAAAAAACTAAAAAACTTAGAAAATCTTTGGCGCTAAATAAGATTTGAGGGAATATTTATGCTATATAAAGTAGCTCAAATGAAACATAAGGTAATCATAAATATAGAGGAGATAAGCATAAATTTTGACCTCAGCCACCCATAGAGACGGAATGTGTTCTGTTGTTTGTGCATCTTGCATTAGTGTCTTGTTTAGCTGTTTGTGCTATTCTACTGAATAATTTTTTCCTGTCTTGCTAAAACTGTTTGACGTAGATGCTACTGGATTGTGTAGGATACAGAGGACAATGATGTGTTTACTTATTAGTCAAGGGAAGCTTCTTTTATACCATAAGAAATCAATATTATGCTTTTGTTCAATATGTGCTGTAGTTTTTATCTTCTGCTTCCCTCTTCCCATGAATATTGCAGTAGGAAGTACGAAAATAAAACAGGTTCTGTAATAAGCATATTAGTTCTGCTAATATTTTTCACGCTTCCTGCCGGTATTCATAAAGTACTTGGCTAATGGAACTTCCCATAAATCTTTTTCAATTGATCCTGGTTGTTACTCTATTCTCCAGTCTGCTAAGAAATGGAGAAATCTTAATATTTCCTAAATTGTCACCACCATTCAACAATATTGGATTAGTTGGTGTAAGTACTTTATTTTAACATTCTGTTGCTGAGGTGCATTTGTTGAACAGTTGGACTTTTTTTATATAAAAAAATTAAGTCAATCTACTAAGTTGAATGTTGGAATTTGTTGTGGTTAAATGTATGGTTGTTCTCACTGTGTTTGATAATTTGGCTTATATCTTTTCTTAGACCATCTTTCAATAATGTAATTTGACTGCACTCACTCTTCAATATGGGCAGCATCACATTCTATGATTGTTGTCATTGTGCCCAAGTCTTTGCAACAACTGGGCTGTAATCTGATATGATTGTTGTCATTGTGCTCAAGTCTTTGCCAGCTTGTATTATAGACCCCATCTAAGTGGATTTTCTGTGCTAGCATACATCCTTTTTTATTTTGGAAAACTTTTAGCGTCAGTATTTCAAGCTTCCAAACTTCACTATGATTCTGCCTACGTAGTGCATAAAGTTATTGTTTCAAGCTTTCTTTTCTTCATGATTGGATGGGAGTCTGCTATATATCGTCAGCTTATGTTTATAATTGAAATTTTGACATTTGAAATTCATAATTTCTCTGAATCAGAGCTTGGTAATGCTCGGGAGACTTGATCCGGCTGGTCACAATGCATGTTTGGGTAGTGAAACAACATGGACTTCAAGCAATCAGGTCTTGCGGAGATGATAAAAAGAACAGATAAGGAGCTCTCATCAGTTTGCCTACCATAGCTGAAGGAGTAGGTTCACCCTGGATCAGGACATTAAGAAGAAACTCGATGGAGATTCTGAATCAATACTTAGTTGTGTACTATGAAATACTTATGGTCTTTGTTGTGTACCATGAGAATGCATTACAATTTGGGATTGGTATGTACAATTTGGTATTAGAGGTTCAGTTAATTTTGGGTTTTCTTGTTCGCATGTTTGAAGAATTTTGGAGCAGTTGCTAAGAAAATTTCTTCTTGTGAAGAAGATTCAACTCTTCTATTCAGTGAGGGTAATACAGAGGGATTCTGTTAATTTTCTCATTTGAAGCATAAGAAAATACCTGAAGTCAAAGAGCAATTTGGTTGTTTGTGTTCCTTCTAACTAGCTCCCCTTTTTCTTTTGATGTGTTAAACATCAGTAACTTCATAAATATACAGCGGTAGAACTTTTGCTCTCTAAGAGAGTGAGATACATCAAGACATTATTACGGTTTTACTTCCCACATAAACATAGGTATGGTGTAACAAACACTATAGCCAGCTGATGCATTCTTGTAAAAAACATGTACACTACATAGTAAATACTACCACATGAAGTTTCATCCACTTACATTCTCTGATTCTCATAAGTAGTTCACCAAAAGCAGGTCTCCTCCACAGGCATTAAAGGAGTCCTACAAAGAGGGCATGTAATGTTCCAGTAGTTCCACCACTTCTCCAAGCAATCTTTAGGAAAACATGGCCACAAGTTAAGTGGTTTATCTCAGATTCTAGTTGGCACTCAATCTCCTCGGTGTAACTGCCTGAGGAAGAAGATGGAGCTCAAATGATTCTGAGGGGTCTTCAATGTATTCTTCTGATGGGGTTGAAGATGGTGGCTAGGAATTGAGTCGCGTAAAGATGAAATGTCACCGATTTCTTTGAATTTAGACTGTAGTTTGGTTTACAAGGAAACATATGTTTGGTTTGGCAATGGCTTTAAACTAGGAGTTTAATAGTGTTCTTTGGCCTGAGCTTAGCATGAGAGGACATGTATCAACAAATAACCATAATACAATGCCTACTAATCCGGTGAAACAAACAGCTCTCATATGCAAAACTTGGACTAAATTGGGAAGCATTATTGCTAGAGCATTATGTAAAACACCATATACTAAATTGGCATATAGAAGTGCCAGAATTTAACCCTTCAAGTCGCCATGACAATACCAGATGCAAATCATCAATCCAATTCAAAATATGAGGAAATTTATTAATTTTCCATAGTTGATTTAAACTGGGAAGACATTTTATACCATTTGTGCCTTTCATGGAACACCCAACCATTGAGACCAAGCGATGTTCAATTTTTAGGGGACTGGATCACTGGTGGGGGAACAAATTGTGCCATTCCTTTTCCTTGTAGTTGTCGTCCAACCAGCAGCTAGCACTGCTAGGCAGCCAACCAAAAACATTAGTGCTCTTGCGCTCGCTGCTTGTATCCCCCTCCTTAACCTGTGAAAAACGGAAGCACCGCATCAAATTCAGAATAGAGAAATATTAGGATCACCCAATAGACCATTCCAAGAATGAAACAAATACCATCAATTATAAAAGACTATCAATCTATAGCATCTCCTGAGATGTTTGACAGTGCAGAATTGAGTATAAGAGTGAAGGTTTAAAGGAGGGTCTTCCATAAAACCGAGGTTGCAAGAGAGACAGAGAAGGTAGAGATTTTTGAGAGAGGGTGCTGGGCTCAGTGGATAGATTCATGCACTAGTGTGTGAACAATTTTTGTTTTGTTTACATAAGAAATGAGAGCTGTTCAGTTCGTATATATATGGCTGGGGCTGGCCTGGGGAAAATATTTGGAGGGAATCTCAAGTTTTCTTCAAATTTTGGGAGGGCCTTTTCAATTTTGGTGGATACTTCTCTTTAGATGAAGGCGGGTAAGCTTCCCTGTTCCCTCCCGATGAGATTTGTAAGTGAATACGTGTCAATTAAACTCTCTGTTATTAGCTTAAAAATTAATTAAGACCATCTCCAATGGAGTGGTCAAATCCACGTGGAGTGAGTAACGGTAATAAATGACTGGTGAAATACTTCTCCAACCCATCTTTCATACACACGTGGATTTGACATTATCCCTTTCTCTGTCAAATTTGACAGCTCCAGCTCTCTTTGTCTTTTATTTGTTTATTGTTTCTTTCTCTCTCCCTCTTTCTTTCTCGCCTCTATCTCTTCCCTTCTGCGTTCTCATCTCTCTCTCTCTCTCTCATCCTTATCTTACCCAGACGAAAACAACTCATGAAAAACCTTCATGAATCCTTCTTGTGTCTCCTACTTGCTTCTTAGCTTGTCCTAAAGGCTAAAGCACACGATGATCAATGTGGCAAAACCCAGCACCCAAATAGTCATGAAAACCCAAACTACTTCTGCAACTTTCGCAATTGTCTCCTTCCTTCTTCTCCATGCTTTCGCAGCAGCTTCAGATTGAATCCAAGACACCTTCATCTAATGCCTTTCCAATCTTTCTCAATCCCCCTCGCCACCAATCTCATCAGTCACCTATTTCCCCACCAACACTTCATACACACCAATTTTACATTCCTACATAAGAAAGCTTAGATTCACAACCCTTAGAACTTATCGTGAAGGCATAGAACATAAAGCTGAGAATCAAGCAGATTTTAATTGATCTGGGCTTTGATTGATCAATAATTAGGGAAGAATAGTCGGGTACCACTTGATTACATAAACAAAGAGAAGTGTAAAGTAGATCGTAGTTGGGTACCATTTGATGAAAGAAGATCAAAATTGGGTACCATTTGATTATAGAAACAAAGATTGATCAATGGGTAGTTGGGTGCCACTTGATTATAGAGAGCAAGAAAAGAGAGAAGATTCTGAAAGAAACAGAAGAAGCTAGCAGGGATAGAGATGAGGACAGATTGTTGCTATTTTATTTTGATAAAAAGTTAATTATACAAGCCAAAACAATATAAATAGAATAGAATATATTAAAATGACAAATAATTTTGATATATGGATTGGAGTAAGATTAGCAAAAAATAAAGGTTGCCATGTCACATGTCAAATTTGAATTTGACACAAGCTAAATGAAACATTCATTGGAGATGCTCAGAATGTTATTCACGACAAAGTTTAGTTTTTTTTTTTTTTTTTGAATAATTTTATTTATTTATATCTTTTTTTTTTTTAAATAGAGCCAGTACGGCTGCCCTTAAGCCTTGATCATTAATGAAACCGCATAATACATGGGGGGGGACATTGTGCCTAAACCCCAAAAAACAATGAGCATCGAGACAACATCCCAAGATAATAACAAGAGTCTCAACTAAACATATGTATTCTAACAAGCACCAATTAGCGAATAGTGCAACATTGGCTACTCTATTCGCTTTACATTTGTGGCGACACACAGGAAAGATATTGCTCACGTGGAGCCATAAGTCGCGATGGCATACCAAGTTAAATTTTTTTACATTGTACCTATTAATATGCGGTCACTACATGTAGAAGCGTATAAAACGTTGACAACTTTATTTAATGTCGAAATGACGGCGAATCGGGTTAATTTTTTTTACAGAATACCTACTAGTATGCTATAAATAGATGGGTAGTGTCAAATTTATTGATTTCCAATTTCGATCATTTGGATCGCACAAAATCCTTATATGTCAACTAATGTGGTTTAAGTTGTTTATTAGTTGTATCAAATAGTATACCTTCCATGAGGAACAATGTAGAGGAAATATGCTTCATTAAAATCGACCGTTGGATGTTTTCATGATAAGAGTATATGATTATGGTCAAAATTCAAGCTATTTTCGAAGTTGTTTGGGTCTCGATCTCCTAGGTCAACTCTAAACCCTAAATAACACATAAAACTAATATGCTCATAACCGCTCATTCACAACTTATTTTTTTCGATATGTCAGCTCTCATACTCTCGTGTGTATGAGCTATGTCAGCTAATGTAAAAATTTAGGGAAGTTTATCTCCTCGTGGTTCAGCTCCCCTTAGGGAAGTAGAAGCGTATAAAGGGTTGACCGCTTTATTTAGTGTCGAAATGACGGCGAATAGGGTTAATTTTTTTACAAAATACCTACTAGTATGCTATAAATAGATGGGTAGTGTCAAACTTATTGATTTCCAATTTCGATTATTTGGATAGCACAAAATCCTTATATGTCTACTAATGTGGTTTAAGTTGTTGATTAGTTGTATCAAATAGTATACCTTCCATGAGAACAATGTAGAGGAAATATGCTTCATTAAAATCGGCCGTTGGATGTTTTCATGATAAGAATATATGATTATGGTAAAAATTTCAGCTATTTTCGAAGTTATTTGGGTCTCGATCTACTAGGTCAACTCTAAACCCTAAATAACACATAAAACTAATATGCTCATAACCGCTCATTCGCAACTTATTTTTTCGATCTGTCAGCTCTCAGACTCTCGTGTGTATGAGCTATGTCAGCTAATGTAAAAATTTCGGGAAGTTTATCTCCTCGTAGTTCAGCTCCCCTTAGGGAAGTAGAAGCGTATAAAGGGTTGACTACTTTATTTAACGTCGAAATGACGGCGAATCGGGTTAATTTTTTTACAGAATACCTACTAGTATGCTATAAATAGATGGGTAGTGTCAAACTTATTGATTTCCAATTTCAATTATTTGGATCGCACAAAATCCTTATATGTCTACTAATGTGGTAAAGTTGTTTGTTAGTTGTATCAAATAGTATACCTTCCATGAGGAACAATGTAGAGGAAATATGCTTCATTAAAATCGACCGTTGGATGTTATCATGATAAGAATATATGATTATGGTCAAAATTTCAGCTATTTTCGAAGTTGTTTGGGTCTCGATCTACTGGGTCAACTCTAAACCCTAAATAACACATAAAACTAATATGCTCTTAACCGCTCATTCGCAACTTATTTTTTTGATCTGTCAGCTCTCATACTCTCGTGTATATGAGCTATGTCAGCTAATGTAAAAATTTTGGAAAGTTTATTTCCTCGTGGTTCAGCTCCCCTTAGGGAGGTAGAAGCATATAAAAGGTTGACCGCTTTATTTAATGTCGAAATGACTGCGAATCGGTTAAATTTTTACAAAATACCTTTTAGTATGCTGTAAATAGATGGGTAATGTCAAATTTATTGATTTTCAAATTCGATTATTTGGATCGCACAAAATCCTTATATGTCTACTAATGTGGTCAAACTTGTTTGTGAGTTGTATCAAATAGTATACCTTCCACGAGGAACAATGTAAAGGAAATATACTTTATCAAAATCGACCGTTGGATGTTATCATGATAAAAATATATGATTATGGTCAAAATTTCAGCTATTTTCGAAGTTTTTTGGGTCTCAATCTACTAGGTCAACCATAAATACCTAATGAAACTAATATATTCATTATCAACTTATCTTTTCGATATGTCAGCTCTCACTATAAAATTTCACTAGTTGCATTACATACACTTATTTTAGTGTGACGAATGGGTCGTCTGAACTCTAATATGGCTCATCTCGATAAACATTGAATATACACGGTACGCTAGTTACCTTGTTATGTGGTGAGCTAGGAGTAATTTAAATTATTAATTTTTTTTTATCAAAAAGGTTAAATTAATATTAATTATTCAATTAAGTAAATTTTACTTCTAGTTTTGGTAAATAATTTCTAAAATTGAAGTTTGTATTGTTGGAAATAAAATTGTTTTGATTTAAAAGGTTGGACCTTAAAAGGTAGGCAGATAAAAGAGTTTTGAGATAAACACCAAATGAATAAAAATGAGACCAGAACGAGGGTCGCCAAAATGAGACCAGAAAACAACAATAGTTACAAAACATTTTAGATGAAATCAAAATAGACATTTTAGATGAAACCAGAACATAAATTTCAACTATTTTCGTCGTCGTTTGAGTCTCAATCTACTAAGTCAATCCTAAACCTTAAATACCAGATAAAACTAATATAGTCATAACCGCTCATTCACGGCTTCTTTTTTCGATCTATTGCCTCTCATACTCTCATGATTATTAGTTAGATCAACTAACATAAAAAATTTGGGAAGTTTATCTTCTCATGGTTTAGCTCCTCTTAGGGAAAGTATAAGCATATAAAGAGTAAACCGCTTTGTTTGATACTGAAATGACGATTGGATTAATTAGGTCATCATGAATATATATTTTTTTTTTTTAAACTAATGTTGTGTGGATGAACATATCAATTTATTAGTTTGACACTTTGACCGTTGGATGATATAATATGGAAGTGAAGTACCTACCTACACTAAAAATATTAGTCATTGTCATCGTTGTTATGATCTTGATCAATATTGTCGAACACAATAATAGAATTACTCAATGTCAATAACTCTGTCACCATTCTTGTTGTTAACGCATTGTTTGGTCCGCACTCTCATATGCTTAAACTATATCAACGATTTAAAATAAATTTGAGAGAATGACTTTAATCATCAAAACATTAAATTAAATGTTAATGAGTTAAAAATACTTACAGTTGTAGTAAATGTTAACCATTTACTTTTAGAATTTTAATTAAGTGAAGGATGGAGTTCGGATTAATAAAATTTAACTTTAGTTGTTATTTACTTAATTAAATCTGATATTCAATCTATCAACTTAAAAATATTTTCTTAAAAGAGCTTTATACACCTAAGTTGGGCTAGAGCAGTGATCAGCTCTACACCCGGCCCAAATACAGGCCCAAACCCGTTCCAACCAAAATCTGAATCCAATCACTCCCGAGACCAAACCCGGACCTCTGTGCCTTCCCTTCCGGCCGCACGCCAGCCGGCGCTTCTTCTCAGCAACAGACCTGACTTTTCCACGCATCCTTCTTCGTCTCAGCCGTCCAGCATGGACTGGAAGTCTCTGCTGCAAACATGGTTGTTTCTTGGACTTTGTTCACCTGCTCAACCAAGCAAAAACAAACAGAGAGATGAATTATTGGCCGAACTAACCAAATAAGTAATAACTACAGCTAGATCAGATTCCATATAGGAAGGAAGGGATTCATGGTTTTAATTCAAGATGACAAAACTTCAAATCACAAAGTACTAGTGCCGAAAGGTTCAATTTTTCTTAATAAATTCCTGAAAATCGTAAGAGACAAAAGAACAAAGGCACCATTTGATCAAAAAGGGGTTTGTTTATTAGAAAATCAACCTATTTTTGGTTGGGCAGATGGACATCAAGGCACCCAAAGAATCTGAGCTGCTAAGCCTCTTCATGATGACTCCTACTGAAACTGGTTTGAAATTTGTACGCAGCCGATCCTCTCACTCGATTAGAAAAAGGGCGATTGATCTGGACGAACTCGGGTCTGGTGCATATCTCTCTCTCTATCTCCATCTTCTTCTTCCTCTCCGATCTTCGTTTTCCCACACTGGATAGCAACCCACGCAACGGTTTATAGCTTTTTTACCATCCAAATTTTTTTACATATAGAGAACACAGACGTTGACTGTCAGACTAAGAGTTAGTTTCAATCGATGGTCCAGATGACTTGACTGCTGACCCCACACATTGGACGTCTCAGATTATACCACGTGTCTATCAGACACTCCGTGTACTTCCACCACCGTGTATTGAAGAATTTTCGCCAGGTATGGGCCTTGGGTTTATGTGTGTGAGTTGGATCAGAATAACCAAAGGCAGGCTTTAGCCTGCTTCTCGAAACAGTTCCTTTTTTGTGTGTGTGTGTGTGTGTGTTATAAAAACGTTTTCAATTCATACAAAATCAAATATGCATAATTTTTCAAGGTGGTTTATAAACATGTAAAAGCGGCTCTGATACCACGTGTGAATCAATTTTGAACAATCACTAATATGGCACATTCACACTAAAGGCATGTATATGTGTGTGTGTATATATATATCTGTGTGTATGTGTATGTGTGTGTATTAATCAGAATAGGGGACATACCTGATGCTGAAAAGAAGAACACTGCATAATCTATAAATCCTTTGTTGCTATATATGACAGGACCCGCCCCGGATTTCACCCTGAAATCCGAAGAGGGTCCTGCGGGGCCCACCTTAGAAGAAATTCTACCAAAAATTTGACAGAGCTTCTAAAAATGGACAACCCAAAACCTGTAGAAAAACATTTACACTTTTAAATCATCCATCCTTATTCTCCTGGAGCCACCCTGCTCCCTATATCACAACATCTCCCATTTCACAACCAATTCTGAACTTAAGAATATTAATCTCAAGAGTTATCAGAGCAATCTATTTCTTAGGCGTACAAGAAGGTAGAATACAAGATAAACGACCAATAAATTTATAATGCGGAAGCTATGACCGCTATGCCTTAACCCCAAGTACGCTCGACCTTAAGCTAAACTGGCCTGCAAACTGGGCATTTAAAACCGAAGGGCCAGGGGAAAACATTTAAAAACCGTTAGAGTGAGTGGACAAAAAATAAGTACTTTCGAATGTATAAGTAAAACTTAATGCTTTCACAAGTTATTCTCTAAAACCTCGCATGCAGTAACAATCTTAGAAATACTTTCAATCATCAACTTTACTGCAATCTCTTAAAATCTCATCCTCAATCATTTTTTAAACACCATTTTCAAGAGGTTCGTTTGATGACTAGAAAGGACTGCTGTCTAGTCATCTCATGCCATCTGGGAGGGACTTCCACCCAGATAACACATCGGAAGGGACTGCCAACCGGAACAGGAGGCGGTGGATAGAAGGGACTGCTAACTAACCACAGGTAGTGAGAAGGGACTGCCAACTACTACCTCATGTCACCTGGGAAGGACTGCCAACCCGGTGACGCATCGGAATGGACTGCCAACCGGATTGTAGTCTGGAAGGGACTGCCAACCAGACTATTACCTAGAAGGGACTGCCAACTACTACCTCATGTCACCTGGGAAGGACTGCCAACCCTGTGAAGCATCGGAAGGGACTGCCAACCGGACTGTAGTCTGGAAGGGACTGCCAACCGGACTGTAGTCTGGAAGGGACTGCCAACCAGACTATTACCTAGAAGGGACTGCCAACTAGGTAATGCATGCATGAGCTGACTGATAGCCTCTTCAATAAACTAGAAACAACCTCTTTCAATTACTTGCTTTCGGAAAGAAACTCGCTGTTACTTCAATAAAACATTAAAAATTCACCGAAAGCATAACTCAGGATTATCTCGCTAAATCAAACCTCAATATCTCAATAAATCCTCGAAAGCATAAATCAAATACTCTGTAAATTAATAAATGCTTTCGGAAAGAAAACTCAATCTAACTTCAAGGCTGATAAGTGCGGAGCTCAAATCTCAATAAATCTCGATAATTTAATCATGCTCAAATATTCGATGAAACATTCATACTCGTGAATCCTCATAAAAACTGATATTGAAATCCATAATTTTCATAATATTTTCTGAATCAGTCACTTCCCGAAAATCATTTCTCAACTCAATAACTCCTGAATAACTATCTCAAAAATCTACTAAAAGCCCTCGGAAAGGAATTTCAATACTAATCTCGTAATTCATAAATAAATCTCGATAAATCAACGCTCAATAAACCATAAAACTCAATAATTCAAAACATAATTTAAATCTCAGTTGGAGGGAAATAATAATACTGCATGCATAATTAATTTAAAAACAAATGTCCACTCACAGTACTATTTAGGTGATCACGCATACGAGTTCCTTCATCGAGCAATAGCTCGGTATATCGCCCTATACACAATTATAATTCGTGAATAACAATCCGGAATTAAATACGATTCCAATGTCCTATTCTCATAAATCAACATTTTCATTTCTTCTCCAATTTAATCCAAACTTCACCATTAACACCAATTCCTCGATTTACATATTCCACAACAAAAACGAGGGAAATCCGACCGCTGGATTTCCCACAATTCAATCACAAAACTCCAAACTTCAGAAAATCACAAACAATTCCAAATTCCTCCAAAATTCACCAAACTTCACATACAAGCTCTACAACATTTCTACAATTTAATGGGCTAAAAACTGAAATTAAAACATTGCCCTACACGCCTCCACGCGCCACCAACAGTGGCAGCGCGTGGGCCCCACGCGCCGACGGCCACCACCTCCGATGGCCACCAAATTTTGGCAGCACCACCTACTCAACAGACCCAACATTTTTTACAACTACAACAAGTTCCAATTTTACCTTGAAGGGCTCCAATTTGGCAGGTGAAATTTTTCCAGAAAAACCCAAGAACCCTAGAATTTGAAATCGTCGATTCGACCTCCACACTACAAATCGTGGCTCAAGGATAGGGGCGAAATGATCCTTGACAAAAACCGAACCTTCGACGCCAGTTTGGTGGTCGGAGACTGCCGTAATCGCCGGAAATCGATGGAAATCCCGATCTGCTACAGTGACCGTCCTCTTCTTCTCGTTGCTGCACCCTCCACAGTCCAGAATCAATCACCAAACCACCATAGAAATCAAGAGAGGGAAGAGAGCTTTCCAATGACATCTTATACGTCAAAATCCGTCGCCGGATGAAGAAATTATGGCCGGAAGAAGGTGAATAGGTCGGAGAGGACGACAGAATCGGGGAGAGAGAAGAGAGAGAGCTCGGTAAGTTTCCGAAAATGGAAACTTACCACAGTAACTCGGCTATTTATAGAAACTTACTATGGACAGTAACTTTAGTATTTTGGCCATAACTTTCGCATACGAACTCCGATTTTTACGTACCACATATGCACGGGTTTCGTTTAACGTCCTCTATAACTTTCATGAAGAATATTTTCTCAAATTTTGACCCGAATAAAAAGCTAACTTTTAGGGCCACTAAAAGCACTAAAACGATAGTAAAAGTGAAAGTAAAGATCGTTCACCGTCCAAGTGACTAGTAAACCGGTGAATTCGGGTTCGGGACATCACAATATATCATACACTGTTAATTAAGAGACTTTTCAGATGACTAAGTTCTAACAAATCAGATAACAAAAGGACACGTGCAGAACCTTTCAAGTTTCAAGAATATGAGAAGCCCAGATAAATGAAACCACATATGCATCCAGAACAAGAAGAGAGATCGATACACTGTGATTGATGTGTTTGGTGGTTAACTACCGGAAGGTGGTGAACTGGTGATGGTATTGTGAAGGGATGTTGTGGTAAGTGGGAGGGATTGGGACTCAATCTCTTGCTCTTTGGTCTCTACCTGGTTGAGCCCAAAGTATTTTTGGCAAGATAGTTTTAGGGGATTTTGTATAGTGGGCCGATATATGCGGCCCAAAAATAAGCCTACTTGGGTTTGGGTTACAGCTTCACCCATTCCTAAATCCATAAGGAAAACGAGCCCTTATTGGAATCAGGTAGCGGAGATTGAATAAGAAACTTCGATCAATAATCCTTCTATGGCAAGGAACAGTCGAAACCCTAAGGTATAAATACCAGGTTTCAAGGACGAAACAAGGAACAACTCTCAAATCAACTAATCTCAATAATTATCAAAGTCTCTCCAGAGCAAACCTACCTGCAACCTAGTTGCAACCTAGTGAAGCAAGGGTAACGCCCTCGCAACCCAGCGAAGCTAAAGTCACTCTTTAGAAAAACCCGTGCTTTCTCCAAAATTCCCGGTGATTGCTCTGCTCAACCTACAACATTAATTATCGATTCGGTGACGCGAAGAGATCACAACCAAAGCCCTTACCCGTAAGGCAATAAATCATTTTTCTGAAAGACAGAGAAAAGAGCCTTGTGACGAGGTTGGTGCTCTCCTCGTCCGCAACTCTTGAAGAAGAAGTCAAGTCAAGGGACTCCCTCGACGACTGCACCCCACGGTGCTAGCACGCCCGCGTAATCACAGTAACAAAAGAGACAGTTTGCACGCCAAGTTGGTTTTGGAGCCAAACATTTTGGCACGCCCAGTGGGACCTGCATAGCGTTTCTTAGTGGTAGCAACCATTGGGAGGTCAAGCGCAAACCCTTACCAAAAGGTTTACGTTAACTGCCCTAATCACAAGGCCTCCAGTTACAGGCCTCACTCCCTTGCAGACTGTCGGGTCTTTCAGACGAATAGGTGACTCAAAGGTTCTCACTCAACCAGCGATCATCCAACATGTCAACTGAGCAAGAAGAAAATCAGCCGTCCACTACTGAGGGCCAGAATTTTGCTACTATTGAGGCAGTCAAAACTCCCGCGACTACCGTAACCACTACGGTCGAGGAAACAACCGCAGTTGACTAGTTTGAAGACCTCATCATCCCAAAAGGCGCCAGTGTTGATGAACAACTCCGCCTCCTTACGATTGACAGTAACAAGTATCGGAAGTAGTTGGCCATTTCGATCGCGAGGACGGAACAACTTCTTCGCGACTTCGAACAGCGAATGAAACTGAATGCCTAAGAAGCCAACAAGATTGCTGATAAAAGTCTCGCACAGTATGAGAAGCTTTTGAGTGTTGTTAATAATGTTAACACCCAAAGAAAGGAAACTACGGAGTGCGTTTGCAATTAGGTTGAAACTCTCACTTTACGGATTAAAACAATCCGGACGGATGTGGTATACCCGTCTAAGTGACTATTTGATTGGGAAGGGATATAAGAACGATGAATTGTGCCCTTGCGTATTCATAAAGAAAACAAGTTCTGGATTTGCAATTGTAGCTGTATATGTCGATGATATGAACATAATAGGTACTCTTGATGAAATAAGAGAAACCGCGAGTTATTTGAAATCCTAATTTGAGATGAAGGATCTTGGGAAAACTCGATTCTTTCTAGGCCTTGAACTAGAACACTGAGTTTATGGAATACTAATCCACCAGTCTGCATATGTCCAAAAGTTAGGCGATTTAACATGGACAAAGCGTATCCTGCTAGCACTCCCATGATCGGTCGAAGTTTGGATGCAAGGAAAGATCTATTTCATCCAAAGGAAGATGACGAAGAGGTGTTGGGAGATGAAATTCCCTATCTAAGTGCAATAGGTGCATTATTTTACTTAGCCCAATGTACTCGACCAGACATTGCATTCTCAGTGAACTTGTTAGCTTGATTTAGCTCAGCGCTTACGCAGCGTCACTGGAATGGTATCAAGAACATTTTTCGATATCTAAAAGGAACCATTGACTTGTGACTGTTCTTTCCCTATAGAGAGACAAGAGGGATTGCAGATGGAACTGCAATCCCTAAATAAAATGTTGATGGCTAAAACGCCACTCACTACACCGAAACGCCAAATGACGTTTTGGTTGGTTTTGCTGATGCTGGGTACCTCTCTGACCCACATAAAGGTCGTTCCCAAACTGGTTATGTATTTACTATTGGGAACACGACGATATCTTGGAGATCAACCAAGCAAACCATTGTGGCTACCTCCTCGAACCACTCAGAGATCATTGCTCTACATGAGGCGATTCGTGAGTGTATTTGGTTAAGAGCTATCATTACACATATTCGAGGGACTAGTGGTTTGAGTTCTACCACTGAAGAGCCTACTTGCATTTATGAAGATAATGCAGCTTGCATCAAACAGATGAAGCTATGATATATCAAGGGTGATGATACAAAACACATATCGCCAAAGTTTTCTACAATCAGCAACAACAGACTCTCCTCAAGATTCAAGTGAATCAAGTAAGGTTTGAGGAAAATGTGGCAGATTTGTTCACCAAATCATTGCCTAAGGCCATATTTGAGAAACATGTGAAAAACATAGGAATGCGAAGACTTTCCAAGCTCCCTTGATTAATGTAAGGATCAGGGAGAGGTGTAGACATCAGGGGGAGTCTAACACACACATGTCATCTTCAAATGTAAAAGGTGCGTTGTGCTCTTTTCCTTCGACCAAGGTATATTTTTTGTCCCACAAGGTTTTTATTGTTGCTTGGTAAGGTTTTTAGTTCATGCACCATTTCGTCTTTGACTTGGCACAAGGGGGAGTGTTAAAGGAAAAACATATTATGTGCCTTTGTCAAAGTGGCTGACGAAGAGGAAATTAAGGAATTAGCGATTACTATCAATCAGCAAGGATTACGGATCAATCAGCATTTAATATCATTATTGTAATTGATATTTTCGTTGTAATTATCTCCCTATATAAAGGGAATATGAAATGAAATGATTAGACCAATTTCAATTCTCAATTTACTTTTACAGGATTTAAATTTTACTGTCATAATACGTGGGTTGAGTAATGTGGGGATTTAAAGAAAAGAGAAAAGAAAAAAAAACATGGAGATTACATTTCATTAAACGAGTTAGGCTTAGGCTATTCAATTTGAGAAACCCACCGAACTCCGCAATTACTCGGAATTATGAAGTCTCCCCTCTCCACACTCCACAAGGAAAGCTTTAGGTATATTATATTCCTGAAAATTGAAGTTGACAGACATCTGACATCTCTATGGGGGAGATTGTTAAATAAGATTAGCTGGTGCAACTATAAGATCAATCTCTTTAGTGGAGTGAGCTGCAATGAACCAACCGAATTGTAGACCAAGGGCCTAGTGACATTGTCAGTTAACATCCTCAGGAATTGCTTACTTTTTGTTGACCGTGAATTGAACGTTAATTGTAGTTGTTTTGCCGTCATGGTGAAAGGAGCGGGTGCTAATGGTATTTTCGCTGTGAAACTATCTCCATACCCAGCTTTATTTAAGTCATCTGCCTAACAAAGATTTGAATATCTCTTCCCCTTGCAACTGATTAAAAGCAGAGAGAGCAAACCAATCCCAGCATCAATCTAGTATTTTGGTATCTGGGATGAGGATTACAGCTAATAACTTGTATGGGTTGGCATCAAAACCACGAAAAATATATGGTTTGAGACCTTGTCTTTTTGTTTGTTTGTTTAATTACTATTGTGCTACTGCTACTGGCTTTTGAACACATTCGATGAAACCCAATCGTCCTGTCGGTTTGATCGATTTTGAGTCCTTCATCTTACTCTGAAGAAGAAGAAGAATCACCCAGACAGTGAGAAAGGTTTGAGGTTATTCACAGTCCAAGTTTGCTTTGCTGCCATTTGTGAATGCATGTCAGTGTCATCTTCTTCGAAACCAAGCATCAATTCTATCAGAATTAGATACTTCTGCTGTAAATTTAGGATCTTTAAATACCTGTTTCGAATTTGGAAAGTGCTTATCCGTGTACTGTTCGTGCATTACATTGGATTGTATTTTTATTTTTCAGGCCCTTCCTTGATGAAATCTTTCATCTTGTTGTTGCCGTTTTGCTGTCTGTAACATTTATTCTAATTTTCAGAGAGGTATGTTGCTTACTTGATTTATCATAAGCTCATTGAGATGCAATGGGATATTGGGATTGCGATTGACTTGTGAATTGCCATTCACAAGCTATATGCTCAAGATATGGGCTTTCTGTTGCTTCGAATTTTGTTTGCCTTGTTGGCATTCTGATGATCATCTGCTACTACCCAATTAGAAAAGTAATGCTCATAGCCTTGCACTAGACTTCAGTTGCTGCTTTTTAAGAATCTTTCTTTAATCTGTGAAGTGTTCCTAATAATAAAGCATCTTTCAATTTACAGACTGCCAAGGAGGGTATGACACCTATTGAATCAAGATTGTGCTTGGATGTTGATTCAAAGTTAGACTGGTACGTCTTTCATTGGCCTTTTGTGGTTTTTATATATGTTGGAAGTGATCTAGTTTTCTTCCTTCCACTAATGACATTTCTTGATCCTTACTTTTTGCTATATATGCTGTTTATTGAGCAGAGTATGTTAGAAAGTTAAGAAATGAGAAGGAATTGTTATGTTCATATGGTAGCAATTTAGATGGGTTTTCTCTTCTGCTATATAGGGAAAAGACTCTTATATAGGGTGGTATAAATGCATACGTCTTCTTTTTAATCAGGGCTTAACACATTAAAATTACTTTTTTTTTCTAATGCAGGGAAGCAATTGGGAAAATTCTTGCTCGTGTTAGAATGTGTTGTTGAGGTCAGTTTGCTCTGAACTGGGATTTGTTTAGTGTGGGAAAATTTTACTTCTTGTAATTACAATTGTTGCTGTTGTGCTAGCATGGATGCAAATTTCTCAAGTTCTAAGCTTGCTCCAATCTGAATTATATATGTAGACAATATCATGCTATTTTCTTAAGTACCTTTCTCATCAAATAATTTAATTCATTTAATAGGAAAGAATGTTAAAATGCAATTAGAAATTCATTTATTCAGACAACAATACATGTTATTTAGTGGGTTAAGGTCAACATGTTTTTTAGCTTAATACTTTTTGATCTGGTTTTGATATCATATAATGTTGTGTACTGGAAATCAAGTTGCATTAGTTCTTAATTCTTTCAATTGCTTCCAGCAATGCACTTCTGTATTTCATCATGCACTTCTCAACTGTAAGGAATGTGATTACGGAAACTGCTCTTCCATACTCTCCCTTCCCAGGAATATAGAGAAGCAAATGTGAGAATAAGTTAATTAGTTTTTCTGTTTCACCTGAGTTTTGTACCAATTGTTGAACCAATCAAACTAATAGTAATATGGTGTGCAACAGAACTGGTAAATAGTAGGAAGAGAGAAGACCATTATAGTAGTGGTGATTAATTGAAATAAAAATTGCTAACCTGTGCCCAATTTTTATGTGTGATACGTTGGTGATCTCTTATTTAGGAGGATTGTTGGGTTGGCTGTCTCTAACTTAGGCTCTATCTGCATTTCTAATTGAAGTTGTTGAGGGGCTCAAGTCTAGCTTACTAGACTCTGATGTTGAGTGGATGCCTAAAATTAATCACCTTGATGATCATTGTACAATTGCTTTCCTGGTAGGACCAGTCAAAGTGAGATTTTGGCTTCGTCCTTCAGACTGAAGGACGCAGGACGCCTACAGTTCTTCTCTTTGTGTGATTTATGAAGGGGGAGAAGTTAAAAATTAACTGTGTTTTCCTTTATCTGCCCATAGCTAAAAGCCTGGCATATTTGTAATCTTGCAGCTTGTAGGAAAGGGTGCTTTATCTGAAGGAGACAAGATCACTTTAGAAACCACAAAGCTGTTGAGAGAGAATTCTCTCACACAGGATGCATTCACTCCGTAAGGTCCTACTCTAATCTTTCTTTGATCCATATATACTTTTTATTTTGGTTGGGACTGGTAGTCACTAATGATCATTTACCTGTTGTAAGGGTGGACAGATATGATAAATTCTGCCTTTTCTACAAGTCTGTTTGGATGATGCGGAATATCATCCATTTCTTCAATTTAGCAAATCAGGTGAACTATTCTGTTCAAATTCTTTCTTATGTGACCTACCATTATGGTTGAAGAATTCATGTCTATTTAGGTTGAAACACTTTAGAGCAAGGAAATATTGTCTTACCACGTCTTCTTTCTGAGAACCAATCCCAGAAAGGTGCAACTTTATTAGATGTTTAATTAGATAAGTGAAGGTTATTGGTATCAAATTATCAATGTCTACAAGCAGTAGAGAGAACAGCTGGTATGGATGGTCAGAAGATCAAGTATAGTATTATTGAGCACCATATGGGAGATCTCCTTTACCACCTAACGTAACTGTATAAGTGACATCATGATGCTGAACATTTTAATATTTTATGGTAAGCATGTCTTTAATCCCTTACTGGTGATATGCAGGTCTAACAAATTTGAGGATCATGCTGAAGGCGAACAAGCTCTTGTTGCAAAATTTAGAAGCTACATGAAGACTTGACAAATGGTTTCCATGCCTTGAGGATGAATCGATGATTGGACTTGATACTTCTTTTAGATGGTACATGTTGCTGTTATAAATTGCATGGTGATGACAATTGGAGTTACTGTGGTTTCTGTTGTGCATGAGGTACTGTTAGGTTTTTGTGACGCCGTTTTTACTTTGCTTATGTGGTGGTTGTTCTAGTTTGGATGTGTAGTTACAATCTTGCTGTCATTCCCTTGATGTTTTTTCTAGAGACTAGATCCTATTCCTTACGTATTTAAGCAATAAGGTATTCAAGATTTTTCATCTTTGATGGTTCTTAGTTACCTCTGTATCTTCATCTTTGATAGAAAAATTAACAGAGTTCAACAGAGGGAAAAATCAAAACATAAGATGGAATTTCACAGAACTTGACCTGCATTTCCAATTTGTTGGAAGACAACTTTCAAAACAAGTTTTCCAATTTGTTGTTTACGAAATCAATTGATTTCTAGGCATCGGTTGTTTTTTTTTTTTGATCAAATAGGAACTTCATTAACAATGAATGAATTACAATGAGTTGTGGAGCAAAAGTCCGCGAGAGCACCAACTTGGTTACTATCGCAAGACAATCGACCCAACTAGACTTCGCACTGGAAATCCATACTGACAGACTGATGGAGCCAAATAGGCCCCGACTCCAAACAAAGTAACGGTTGACTAATTTTTAAAGCCTCTTTTGCTAACCGGTGAGCAACCTTGTTCCCCTCCCGTTTCACAAAATGGCAACTACAAAAATGAAAAGACTGAATTAAAGACTTAACTTCATCAAGTAAATGACCTTCAAAACTCAAATCCTCCGAACTATCATGCAGGCTATTGATAACTGAGAGTGCATCACCTTCAATTTCAATGTGAGAGAAACCAACCTGAGCTGCGAATCTAAGGCCATGCAGTAATGCCAATGCTTCAATTGACCTTGGGGGGAGGTGGCCAATCTGTGGGACAGCAAGTGCTCCTCTCATAATTCCTCTATAGTCTCTGAAAATTACTCCCATACCTCTGATTCCATTCTTCAAGTCGCATGCACCATCAAAATTTAGTTTGAGGTGGCCCATGACAGGAGGGGTCCATTCAATCCGGGTAGAAACTTTGCCAACCTGCTCTCCATTACAATATGCATCATGCTTGGAAGGTGTAACCATTATATATTGCTTCACCCACTCACTGGCAACACTCACCATCTCAGATGGTTCTAGAATCTTCTCACCATGCCTGTGGAGGTTTCTGTTTTTCCAAAGCCACCATGCAATGGAGCAAAATTGATTAAACTCATCCTCAATTGCAGTGGATAGTACATGATGCACAAGGTCGACGAAAGATGGTTCCTGCCAAACTTTACAGACCCCATTCAAGAAAGTCTTCTTCCAAACCTGCTTTGCCTTCGGGCATCGGTTGTTGGATGCTCCATTTGTGAAATTCGCTGAAAAATAATAATAATAATAATAATAATAATCCCTTATTGCAATAAATCAAATGGTCGGATTTGACTCCACCTTTTTAGTTATGGAATGTATACTTTTCCATTTAACTAATAAATGAGTTAAACGATTCATAAAGATTTTGTGCGATCCATGTAATTGAAGTTAGAAATCGATAAATTTAAGACGTTCGATGTACTTAAAGCGTATTAATAGGTACTGTGTAAAAAAATTAACCCGATCCGCGGTCAATTCGACATCAAACAAAGCAGTCAACTCTTTATACAGCATACTTCCTTAAAGGGAGCTATACCAGAAGGAGATTAACTTCCAGAAAATTTTACATTAGTTTATATAGCTTGTACCCACGAGAGTGTAAGAGCTGACAAATCAGAAAAAATAAATTGTGAAGGACCGATTATGGACATATTAGTTTTATGTGGTATTTAGGGTTTAAAGTTGACCCAGTAAATGAACAATGATGAAAATAGCTGAAATTTTGACCATGACCCTATCTTCTTATCATGATAACATCTAACGGCCAATTTTGATAAATTATATTTCCTCCACCATGTTACTCTTGGAAGGTATAAATTTGTAACACAATAAACTAGTTAGACCACATTACTAGGTATATAAGGATTTTGTGCGATCTAAATATTTATAATTGGAATTCAATAAATTTGAGATTACCCATCTATTTATATCGTATTAATAGGTACTTTGTAAAGCAATTAACCCGATCCGTCATCAATTCGATATCAAACAAAGCGGTCAACTCTTTATACAATTATACTTCCCTAAGGAGAGCTATACCAGGAGTAAATAAACTTTCAGAAATTTTTACATTAGTTTATATAGCCCATACCCATGAGAGTGTGAGAGCTCACAGATCAAAAAATAAATAATTGCAAAGGACTGGTTACGAGCATATTATTTTTATGTGGTATTTAAGGTTTAGAGTTGACGCAGTAGATCGAGACCCAAACGACGACAAAAATAGCTGAAATTTTAACCACAACTATATCCTCTTAGGGGGCGGATCCGTGGCATCACAAATTATAGTCAAAATTATACTTCAATTATCAACCATTAGATTAAAAGACTATCAATGGATGATATTAAATTTGAATTTTTTATTTTTCATTTTTTTTCCTCTCTCATTGAATTAATTTAATCCTAACTAAAACTCATTAATTAAAGAAAAATAAGGAAAGACAATCTTCAGAGGAATTCTTTCCTCTTCTTCAACGTGGTCTCTCTCCATGATATAATCCAATTGAACAAAATATGCCAATTATACTTCAATTACCAACTTTTTCACCCTGTTTCCTTTGTAAACCTATAAAGAAAGCATAATGTGCACATATTGGTCGTATCATCATACTCAAGTCATGCAAAGTCAAAATAAATTGAAATTGCTCACCAAGTCATACAAAGTCAGAGAGAGAGAGAGATAGGGAGGGCAAAAAAAAAAAAAAAAACCTAGTTCAAGCTAACAATTTCAAAACCACTTGATCTTCAACTTCAAAAGTTAAATAGTGATGTAGCTCCAAAATCAATCACTCGACTCTCCAAGCAACTTTGGTCACTTCCAAAGATCTTAACCATTCCTACAAAAACATTAAACCGCGTTAGTCCTCAACAAAGTATACCAAGTTGTCTCTAACACAATTCAAGTCTATAAATTATACTTAGTTGTTCTGCTAACATAACATTCACATGAATCTATTAATTCATGGATAGTTTTTTTTTTTTTTTTTTTTTGTCCTTTTTCAGTTTCAAGCATGTAAAATTTTGCAGTTCCTATGTTCAATCGCAATATGAACACAAAACCAAAATAATGGGTCAGACATGTAACAGTGAAAGATGTAATTACTTACAAGTTGCAGGTCATTGAATCTTTCTTCTTTGTGAATTCAAAGAACAAGTTTGTTTGTTGTGTCCTGACTTGGAGCATAATGTACACCTTCTTTTCCCTGTCTCCATGGCCAACTCAACACCACTCTTTATTCTGCCAGAACTCTTAGTTTCTTTCTTCCTACCTTTGGTCTTAGAGATATTTGGGTCCAAAAGCAATGACTGGGAAGAAAGAATATTAGTACATGGATCATCTCTATTTGGGGAAGCACTAGTTTCCATGGTAGTATGATCATCTTGGTTTAGAGGAACACTCATTTCCCTAATGATAGCAGGCTGATCTGAAATTTTTGGCAATTTTCTTGATACGTCCTTTAAAGCATCCATGAAGATTGTGTATCCCTCCTTTGAAGGTGCAGCAATAAAGGCCAATTTAGTTGCTTGGTGACACATATGGCTAAGTCTTACAGCTTCTGATTCTTCTTTACCAACACTTTTCACCAAATCTTCAGAATCCATTATCCTAAATTTGTTTGCTTCTTGTCTCCATCTTGGAAGAATAAAATGTGCTGGTATTGTTTCAATATCCAAACGTGAAAATACTTTTAACAAGTGCCGACAAAGTATTCCAACAAACTCAAAGTTTTGGCACTCACAAGAACCCTTGTATGTTGTCAAATCTAACTTCACCATAAAATCTTGCTCATGTTCTCCAAGTCTTTTATGAGTGCCATTCATTGTCGCATTCCCTTTCGTCAACCTTGTAGTGCTTAATTTGACTCCATTGTACCTTGAATTTGTTGAAAACATTTCTGGTATACAACTTTGCTGCATCTTTCAAAAGGAATTCATCATCATTCACGATACGAAACTTGTGTTCTGTTTCAAAGTCTTCATCACTTTCAATATCTATAATCCTCTTTAGTGCTTGATCATATTTAACAACAAATTCTCTAAGATTTGTTGTTGAAGTAACAAATCCATCGAAAAATGAATTAATTCCCTCACTATGTCCAATAGTATTCATTCCTGCAAAAAATGTTCCACGATGATAAACCGGCACCCAAGAAGTACGTATCTCATAAAGATTATTTAACCATTCATTTTCTTCCAATCCATTTCTGTCATCAAAGTCTTCCATTTTTCTTCAAAATCTTCAGTCTTGTATGTTAATTGAATACATTTCTTCATCTCCTTCTTGAATTTCGATTTCTTATAGTACACATGGGACAACTTCTCAACAAACTTCTTCTTGATATGCCAAAGGCATAAACGATGGCGAGTATTTGGAAATATCTTGGCAATTGCTCCTTTCATTGCCAAGTCTTGGTCAGTAATAATGGAAATTGGATGACGACCTCCCATTGCTTCTAGCCATGTCTCAAATAACCAAAAAAAGGTAGCCTCCGTCTCATCTTGTAGAAGTGCATAGCCGAATTGTATTGATTGCCAGTGGTGGTTTACTCCTGTGAATGGCGCAAACGGCATATCATACTTGTTTGTCCTATAAGTTGTGTCGAATGTGACCACATCTCCAAAATATTCATAAGCTGTCCATGATCGAGAGTCGACCCAAAAGAAATTAGTTGCTCTTCCATCTTCGTTGCATTGGATTGCATAAAAAAATTGGGGATTCTCAGCTTGCTTTTTCCTGAAGTAAGTGAGGACTGACTGAGCATCTCCTCCATCCAATTGTCTATGACGAACATTTCTTAAGTGGTTATAACAATCTCTTTTGTTAAAACCAATTTGAGCACCACCAAGGATTGAATGAACTTTTGCAATCGGCAAATTTTCTTTATGGAATATTTCAGTCATACTCCTCACTGCTTTAGGCATATGTTTATTTGACTTCATCTTCATTCTTCTTGCTGGAGTAACTAGTTTATGATTGTGAAAGTCCCTAAAAACAGATACTCTCCATTTGTTCGACCACTTCTCATGAATGACTCGCATACTAGCTTTGCACCCACATTTCGGTGTAGAACAATTTTTACCTACTTTCTTTATATTCATATCTCTGCCTTTATCAACATTCTCATTCCCATTCTCATCTCCAATTTCATTCTCATTGTCACAAGTCTCTCTCTGCTGGTTTTTTTTCCACTCCTCATTAATCTTTTTCTTCCAGATATATTTTCCCTGATGTGAACAAACGAAATGACAACTAGTCACCTCGTCCGAATGTGATCTTGTCTTACTTGAAGATTGAGTTTGAATCCAAAAGCCTTCTTGACGACCATAATCTTCATAATACTTTCTGGCTTCTTCTATTGTTTCAAAAAGCATCCCTAAATATGGTGCTTCTAATTGTTCAACTCTCCTAATTGGAGTATTCATTGCACCGTTCTCTACGTGAGGTGTGCTTACCTGTATTGAATAATAATCAAACTTATAACAATCATACTCATGTAGAATCCACGTATCTAGAATAAAAAAGGTTATGATGTGTAGTGAATGAAAGAAAACAAAAACTTTAACAATTAAATGAACATGAAAGAATTTTACATAACATCAACTAGATATCATGAGGCGTTTATCATCAACAAAGGGCATAAACTGTACAATAGCAGAAAGAAAAATAAAAGACTTAATGGTAACGTACTGGAGATATGCACTGAGTATGTGATGAATGTTGAAATTCCTGTGTCATTTTGATGAGAAAAGATGTGAGAAATAGCTAGAAAAGAGATTGAAACTGAATCAATTTTCATCGTGATTTGTCAAAGACCTCATCTGATCTATTTCTTTTTCTTTTCTCAGCGGTAGATGAATTTCAATAGGAAAACAATTGAAAGATTTGATTCCTTAATTGTATTCCAAATCAGAATAGCAATTATTGACTTTTATTATGTCATAATAAATAGCTTTGATTAATTAGTTAAAAAGAAAAGAAAAGAAAAGAAAAATAATAGATAATGATTTTTTCTTATGATTGATCTCAACCGTTAATTGTTATTAAGATTAATGGATAGGATTTAAAGTATAATTTTGACTATAATTTGTGATGCCACGGATCCGCCCCCATCTTCTTATCATGATAACATCCAATAGCCAATTTTGATAAATTATATTTCCTCCACCATGTTGCTCTTGAAAGGTACAATTTTGTAATACACCTAATAAACAAGTTAAACCACATTACTAGGCATATAAGGATTTTGTGCGATCTAAATATTCGTAACTGAAAATCTGTAAATTTGGGACTACCCATCTATTTATAGCGTATTAATAGTTACTGTGTAAAAAAATTAACCTGATCCACTGTCAATTCGACATCAAACAAAGTGGTCAACTCTTTATACATGTATACTTCCCTAAGGAGAGCTATATCAAGAGTAGATAAATTTTCAAACAATTTTACATTAGTTTATATTGCTCATACCCATGAGAGTATGAGACCTGAGAGTGTGAGACCTGACATATTGCGAAGGACTGGTTATGAGCATATTGTTTTTATGTGGTATTTAAGGTTTAGAGTTGATATAGTATATCGAAACCTAAACGACGACAAAAATAGTTGAAATTTTCACCATAACCATATCTTCTTATTACGATACCATCCAACAGCCAATTTCGATAAATTATATTTCCTCCACCATGTTGCTCTTGGAATGTATAATTTTGTAATACACCTAATAAACAAGTTGGACGACATTACTAGGCATATAAGGATTTTGTGCAATCTAAATATTCGTAACTGGAAATAGGTAAAACTTGGGATTACCCATATGTTTATAGCGTATTAATAGTTAATGTGTAAAAAAAATAACCCGAGCCGCCATTAATTAGACATCAAACAAAACGGTCAACTCTTTATACACTTATACTTCCCTAAGGGGAGCTATATATACCAAGATGAGATAAACTTTTAGAAATTTTTACATTAGTTTATATAGCCCATACTCACGAGAGTATGAGAGCTGACAAATCAAAAAAATAAATTGCAAAGAACCGATTATGAGCATTTAGTTTTATGTGGTATCTAGGGTTTAGAGTTGACCCAGTAGATCGAGACCTAAACGACGACAAAAATAATTGCAATATCCACCTTAACCGTATCTTCTTATCATGATAACATCCATCGGTCGATGTCCTTGACCAAAAGCCCGAAAATGAGCCAAAGTTATCCCACTTACCCCAGCAACAGATTTTTACTCCCACTAACCCAATTTAAATTAAAATGACAATTTTACCCTCGCCTTAATTAATAAACTACAGAATGCCACTCTATTTTATCTTTCATCTCTCTCTCTCTCTCTCTCTAGCACGATGCCCATGACGCCGGCCCCCTCCCTCCCCGTCGCTACTGGCTATGTCGCCATCGCCGTGGAGCAAGAAGGAGTTGGTCCTCCCGGAAATCGACGAAAACGACATCGTCAGCACCTCCCAGAGATCGAACTCGCTCCTCTGCCGCCTTCACCACACCTCGGAAAACGCTGTCTCCGCCGGAGATCATGGCGCCGGGGACGAGTTTATTCTGATCAACGATGGATTCGGCGGCCTTGTTCTTCCTTTGGCTCTGAGGCTCGAGAAGGAGAAGATGGAGGAGATGTTGAGGACGACGAGGATCTCAGCTTCCTCGAACAGCCGACCATGATCTTGATCCGGATCAACCGGTCAGAGAAGTTATTGTCGTTGAAGGCGAAGGCAAAATCGGCGTTCGTCGACGTCGTCACCGTACCGGCGAACTCTGACCCAATCATTCTACTATCTGCTATTTCCGATGCTCACAGTGGAGGAGATGCTCATATTTTCCGACGCACTCTTCACATCCGATCCAGATTCAATTGAGCCAGTCTTCACATCCGATTCAGATTCAATTGCATTTCTGGTTTGATTGCTTGTTATAGGGTTTGCACTATCCAATATGAAATGATTATTTTGTTTTTGCATTTTGATGCTTTTGACTGTAAGAATTTGAAATGATTATGTGTTACAATCCATCAGTAGTCGATGCTTCTGTCTTTCATTTCTTTGTTAGTTCAATTTGTTTCGTTTATGCTTCATTTTGCTCCCACTTGAGGACTTCCTCTGTTTTCAATTTTCTCCTTTTCTCTCATCTGTGGGAGAAAGTGGCTAATGATGTTGAGAATCTGCTCCTCCTGGGTGTATTTCTCTGCTTAGATTAGTTCTCATTTTGGCTATCGAAAGTTCTATTGGGGGGCAATAGGCGTCTATTGGGGGGCAATACATGGTTGATAGTCGTCTAATGGGGGGCAATACATAGCTGATAGTCGTCTATTGGGGGGCAATACATGTCTGATAGTCGTCTATTGGAGGGTAATAGACGTCTATTAGGGGGCAATAGATGTCTATTGGGAGCAAAAAAAACTTTCCGGTGAGATTTTCAGCAAATTCCGGTGGGAGGCAGTAGGTGACCGAAATCCGGCGACCGGATTCCGGCGAAAGTTGGCCTGAATCCGGCGGCCAGTGACCGGCTCCGGCGAAGTCTCCCATGGTTTCTCTCTCTTCTATTTTTTTTTTCTCTCTCTCTCTCTAAGTAACAAGGGGGTGAGGGTAAAATGGTATTAAAAAAAAATTAAAAACAAAAAAAAAGGTATTAGGGAAGACTCCCTTAGAGTGTATTGGGTAAGAGAGAATTAAAAAAACTTAATGGGGTAAGTGGGAAAAAAATCCCTAGAAATGGGGTAAATGGACAAAATCCCTTTAATAAATTATATTTCCTCCACAATGGTTCTCATGAAAAGTATAATTTTGTAATGTATAAACAATGGCATATGAGGATTTTACCGACACCCGAGCTATTTATTAAGATTTTTAGAAGTTTCAGAATTTTAAAAATTATTTATGTATGATAGTATCAAAAGTCAAAACCATATAAATTATTTATTAGAAAATAATTTAAAAAAAATGTGATATGGACCGTCTCCTCTGCACATTTTGATCTGAACCGTTCATAGAAATTATGTATAGAGGGCTGTAAATACCAAGATGGCCTTTCAAACGTTATTTGGGGGGTAAAGCTCAAATTTTAATATTTCGCGCTGATTTCGGCGCTTCGCTCATTAAATTTTGCCAAATTTTGCGCGAAATTTTTTGGACAATTGGTACTTTGATTATAAACAAATTTTTGCGCTCGCGTCACCGTTTCAAGCAAACCCTTTACTACTTGCCAATTGTCATCTACCTGCAATCTGCAACTCCACCGTCTCCGTTGAACATGTCCACCTTCTAAATCTTCATCATCGATCAAGGCTGTTTTGTTGCAACTGTAGCCGAAGCCGGCGAATCAGAAGAAGCCCTTATCTCAGACCAATTTAGACCCGATCCTTCAATGTCCAGTACTACGCGGTATGTATTAGTTTTGGTGAATTATATATGTTGGGTATTTATGGGATTCGGGTTTTGGTTATGTTTGATTATTATTTGGTTTTGATGCTCTTCTTGAAATCTCATGTTTGGTTGCTGGGAAATTGAAGCAGGCCAAGAAGAGAGAAGAAAATGCAGTGAACCCTTTTTGATTGTTAGTTTGAGTTTATTATGCAAGTCTCTTGGTTTTACTGTTATTTCTTATGTTGGTTGAAGATTATTAGTTTGCTTATTGAGTAGGTAGTGCCATAGGAATTTTAGACAACCGTGCTGATGAGTTTAGGAATTGACAGGAGAGGAATACCAGTTTGAAGAATTTGTGCAGGCGGATTTCGAACTTGGCTCCCCAGAAGCAGGTTTTCTCTTGCCTTACTTTTGTTATTCAATTGGTACTAGTTTGGTTATATAAAGAGATGAATGGTTATAATGATTTCTTGAACATTTCGCATTTGTTTTTTTAATATTTCAATGCTATCCCTTATATCAAGCAATCAATGAATTCTCATATCAATGTTTTCTTGTATGTCTATATTTGAGATATTCATAGGAGGTCCAAAACATCACAGCGCACTCCCCCCTCTGGTACTGCATTGCTCAGACTTGTTTGGTTTACATTAATAGCGAACCTAAGCTTGAGCTCAACTATTCTGAAGTAAGCTTTAAATTTGTCAATGTGGACAAATGATTACTGAGAAAATTGTTGTTAATAAAGAAAGACAAATATATATAATCACACTTGTCCACCTTGCGCATGTAATCAAGCAGAATGTGTAAGTAGATCACTTATGTGCTGGAAGAACTAACATCACTTAAAAATCTGGACTTTAAGTGGGTTAATTTATTCTATTTGATGTGCTACTGCTAGTCACTTTGCATATTGTTCTTTCTCTTATTTGCTTATACGCAATGGCCCTTGATTCCTGTAAGCACCACAAACTTCCTCTTCTTGTGCTCGATTCGATACCGGTCAAAGTTCAAGGATTTTCAGTTTTCAATCCGATTATCAGTTTTTGTTGAACTCGAATTGATTTTTTTTTTTTTTTTGCTGTTTTGTATAATTGGTCTTGTTCAATCTAGGTGGGTGGTTTTAGATTTATAGTTCTTTTTACTAATTTATATTTTATTTCTTTTTTCTTTTTGTGATCTAAGGCCGTGGAAAACTGAAGTTATCTCGAAGAAAGTAGTCATTGCACTTGGCAAGAATGTAGCTGGAAGTATCAAAGAGTAAGGTTTGAGCTTCTTTTTCTTCTAATAACCTGAAATGGTGTATTTCAGTTGTGACTATGGATTTTGAGGGTCTGATTATGATAGAAGCTATTTGAAGAGTATAAGATATTATAGAGGGATTTTATAGTAGGTTGGGAGAAGCCCAATGTGTTTATGAATGTCCCTATTTGACATCCAACTATATTGTTATTCTGTTGTCAAAGCTTGCTAGAACTATTAAAGCTTGCTGTTCTTTTTCTTCTTTTTCATGTTGCATACATAAATATGCTAGAAGGTGATCTACTGATCTAGAATGTGATCTTTGGGTTGTCAAAGAATGCATCTAGGTCCTACATTTGGCCCAGTCTAATCATTAAGAGCCAAGGACTTTAGGAGGGGATGCACACAAACATGATAGTTTATAGGCTATATGCTTATTCTTTTGTACATTTGGAAATGAAGTTCAGAGTATGGCATAGGAATGGAGGTGTCAACAAGTGGTGACACCTATAGCTATGAAATCCTGCTATTTGAGATGCTGATAAGCAAGAGATTGACATATGACATGTTTAAAGACGGCCTGAACTTGCACAAATTTGTTAAATAAGGCTTTGGCCTCCGTATCCTACTGGATGGTGATCAGAGCTGAGTCTTCTAGCCATCCCAGGTAATCACTTCATCTCATCTTGATTTTCTATCTCCAATAAAATACTACTCGTTCACCCAATTTTTAGGAGTTGTGCGTTTAATTTGTTGTCTTTTCTCAGCCAGCTTTTGGGCAAGCACTTGGAGCCTATTATTGAAGAGGAGCTTTTGAACGAGCACACGGACACTATTGAAGAGGTTTGACATGTAAAACAAGAAAATTTTAACTATGTCATTTTTTTCGTTTACTGATAATCTGATATCAGTGTGCTTTGTTTAGTGTACAACTCGGCTTTGATTATCCAACAAGATGCTACCAGTCTACTTTGTTCCTGGGATTTTATGATCTGTACCTAAAATTATGCCTGACCGGGACAACTATAAGACTCGGCTCTGATCAAGATGCTACCAGTAGACTTTGTTCGTGGGATTTTATGATTTTTACTAATTTTGAATGCTATGGAAACTTTCTAAGTATATCACGTCAATAAAATTCAGCTTCATCCAACCATTCAATTACACTGCTCAATCTCATTACCTCCTTGAGCTCCATATTATCTCCCCATGAAAGACTGCATGGCATTGGCTGCCAATTCCCCACATGAGCTATATGAATGACAAGTTGATGAAACTTGGTTCTGCCCATAACTTGAGAGTTTAAGCTTCAACATTTGGATGTGAGCATTAAATTTCAATTGCAGAACTAGAATAATGATTTCGAATTTCTTTTCAAACCAAGAAAAATCTACCAGTGCAAGTAGTATGAAGATTGAAAAACTAGCGCACAATAGGATGAACCATTCATGACATAAAACTCATAATACATACGGAGTAGTTAGTCTGCAAGGTACATGATGTATTAGACCTTGAAATGAACAAATACAGTTAGAAATGAACAAACAAGCCCTACACATGATGTATCACAAAATAATGAATTGACTATGCCACTATGACTCTATTTGGTATGGCTGTGCAGATACAATGAAATAATTGCGTTACCGCATTGCAAGAAATGTGCAAAAGATGAATATACTCGAGTCAATGTTAAGAATAAGCATAAAAATGAAACAGAACAGATGGCATAACAGCTCCTGTTAAACATCCAAACTACTATCCACATATAAACACCCAAAACATCCACATATAAACACCCAAAACTATCCAACAGAACAAATGTAGCAGTACTTGTCAAAAATATGCAAGGACATAAGTAATTACAAACTCGTACAAGGGTGGAGCATTATTAGACCCTGCTAATCCCATTCCAGATATACAAGTTTTGCTTCTACCAAATGAAAACTTTAAGCAAAAATCTCTTCAGTAGGGCATGGTGAACTGAATTCATCTGATACAACAGCAAACAATTATGCTCCACAGATGATACTAGCAGTCAAAAATGTGAATTCCCATCAACATTCTAGGTCAGTAGGGTATCAACCAAAGATCTGAGTACTAATGATTCTAACAGAAGGTTTCAAATAAAACCCTTCTCACAAACCCCCCTTAAACCTGGTTCAACTCCAACCCAAGCTGGAAGAACAAATCTGATTCGAGTCCATACAAACACCCATGGAATTGCCCGAAGATGTCCAATTCCAGTAGAGCTCTTTCTTCTTGCGAGGTGGTTTCCTATGTTGAGGAAGCAAGCTCAGCCTGGGGAGTAGCCTCCTGGAAGTAAGTAAGGAATTCTGGATTTTCGTAGACTACGCTCCAGTAATTCTGACAACTGATCTTTGAGATCTCCTCCATGAGGTTACGCTACTTTTGTTCTCGAGGAGGGTGTGGTGGGCGCAACATTGCAAGCAATACACCTCTAGCTGTCTGACAGCAATCTGTGGCAGCCCAAATTTTGACTGTACCATTTCTCCTTGCTCAGTTGATCGTAGAGTACCCTGAAAGATTTTACAAGCACTCTAGATTTAGGTCGTTGAGCAGAAAACTTGGCTTCTTTTATTCTTGAAAATAACACCTTAAAATTGACCTAATATCCATTTTAGGAGTAAATTTCAAAATTTACCCCTCCATCTATGAAAAATGGTTTTGGTTCGGCAGAACTATATTTCCAAATTTTTAGACCAAGCACTTTACAAATTCTATTTTCAAATCTACATTTCTCTTTGAATTTGCTAGGTATAAATAGTTGTTGAACACACCTTCATAGTTTAAGATTTTGGCCAATAGGTATAAATAGTTGTTGAACACACCTTCACAGTTGACACATTAGATATATAGCAAAGAACTCTTGTCAGATTTTTTTCTTCGAAAAATTCTGGTAGAAGTAACTTATTCTGAACTTTGGGCATAGTAATCCTAAGTCCTAACACTACTACTTTACCTCCATGCTAGATGGGACTAGCGGTGTTTTTCCTTTGAGCTCTCTTGTTAGAAATTCCAGTTTCTTTTCTTCATCCCACTAACTATATGTGCCCATATCCAAAATTTGGTAATTGCATCAAGTGTTTCAGCATCTCTACCAGATTCCTGTCCCAATGTAATTTTCAGTTAAACTGACCAACATTTCAATTCTGGCATAGTGAGAATGACCAACATTGCATTCTGCATGAAGAGGCAAGTTTAAAAGAATTAAGAAAGCATGAGTACCATTGGTCATAGAATACATTAGGAGCTGGTAAATAAACACTTCAGGAAGGCAAACAATCAAAAAGAAAAAAAAGTAACTGCTAATAGAGATTCTAGGTGGAAATAAAGCTCTAGCTCACTATTGTACAGCTAAATTAAGATTTTATTAATGAAAATTGATTCCCTCCATATTTGAAAAGGAAATAACTACAAAGGCTCATGTGATACACATTGCCTTTTTTGGAACTGATGTCAGTTCTCTTTGTAACATACTTGTGCAAGTTCTCATTTATGCAATAAGGGATGGCAGCATATGAAAATAATATAAAAGTAAAGCAACTTCTGAGATCCTCAATTTTTCTATAATTTTTTTCTTAAAAAAGTAGTTTTAAGAGGATAATCGGATGTTCACCACTGCAAGAGGTTTGATAAGCTCTAGCTGGAAGTTGTGTTGGAAGTCTGCAGATTGTTACTTGACCTGATTCCTATTATAACACTGATTATCTCAACTCTGGTGATCCTCAGATGCAGATTCTGAAGAGACAATTTCAATTACGTTAACATTATAAATTGATTCACAAGTATATTCATCATCTATTAAAAATAAATTGAAACCTTAAGATATCAGGAGGGATGACCAGTGTCTACTTATGCATAGAAGAGTTGGGGTAAGAGAAGTAAAATTCCCATACATCCATAAAACACAAAGAATTTTGTAAACTTTGACTCCGGTTTTTTCACTCAATTACTTTCACTAATTAACCATCTGGTCCATCCTGCCTGGCAGAACATAAAGTAAGAGTGTTCATCCTTGATAGACCCTACTGTTTCCTGAAGCTCTGGTGCTTCATATTTCAATTCCAAACAAGTATAAACACGCACAGGCACATCCCTGCCAGCCTCATACTACAAGCACTCTGCAAAAATACTCCGTTTGAATTTTCCTCATCAGCAACCAAACAAGGTATCGGAAAAGAAGACGAAGAAGACGAAATCAAAAGCAAACGAGAAGGTACAAAAGCGTGAAAGAAGAAGAAGAAGAGGGAACCTATTCTCTTATGTAGAACACTCATTATTGTAAAGCTAAGATGACAACACAGACACCATCTGAGCCAACACAATGTGTTGACTGTGCTCAGAATTTCACTGACAGGGAACTTGGTTGAAATGCAGGATACCTAGAACAGTGTTACATTTGGTTTCTCATTGTAGTCTAATTGGCTTATGCTCCCGAAAAATCTGTGTTCAATTCAGTTCTTGAAAAGTCGATTTGTAGGTGTGTTGGATTTCCTGAAAAGCCTCTTTGTTATTGCTAGATTATAGCATCCAAGGGAAGTCTAATTGTATGGTGCAAACAATGGCTGAAATTGTACGTGTTGAAAGGCACACTATGTAGCATAAATGGGGGATGACCTTGGTTTATGCATCTGAATAAAGGTTAACTAGTCTATATATGCAACTAGAATAATAAATCCCCGGAATGGAAACCAGAAAAACCAAATATAATCAATCACCCACAAGCTATGCCCTTTTCTGCAGAATTGAGTTCGAAAAGCGAAATATAGAGATGAACGAACGCAAATCATTGTAATACTTAAAACGAAAAACAATTGGGTAAAGCTGAGAAAAGAAACCTGCATCCCTTTTTGGCTGTGTGAGGAAGATGATTTGATTAGGGATTTCACCACACTCGACGCCATTCCTGATTCCACTCGAGACCAATATTCCCTTATAAAATGAGATATCGTTTGCATATTTCAGTTTTCTTCAAAGGGAATTTTGATGTTTGTTAGAGAGGAAGGACGACAGAGACTATTATTAAGTCTTGAAACCTCGTTATCTCCTCCTCGATGCACCTGCCTCTCTTCTTCTCCCCTAAAAGTCTCTGTGGTAACTTCATCCTTTACAGTTTCAACTTCTCTGTCCTATGTGAGTTGACGGGTCAACCTAACAGATATCCTCACGCCATCTCTTGGTCTACATTTTAGTTGGTTCATTGCAGACAAGACCCTCTTTAGTTTCATTCTTACGATTATTGCATCAACGCTAGAACATACTAGACAAACTTGATTGAGAATTACCACATCTTGAAAGCAACCCCTAATTTGCTTAATTTGTCACCACTAACAAGTTTAACGGCTCAGAAAGGTGCATTTCGGTACTTGAAAAGTAAAACCCTAGTAGCCTCACTCAGTGTTTAGATATCTCCTATCTTGTTTATATATTTTTTGTTATTTAACTTTTATTTTGGAGAATGAGGATTTAAACTTAGAACTTCATTCGACAGTATTAACATACTAGCTAGTTATTAGTTGATCATATAGTAGAACGTACTAACGTATAGTTACGTGATTCATACATATAGTATAGGGTGTTAGAGAACGTGCAATATATACATCAACAACCCATCATGTAAATGTCAGGGAATTCGAGAGTGCCATATATTGATTGTAGTTATCGGTGGATCTAAAGGTGCAAGTGAACCTAATCAAGCCCACTTTAGTAAATTTGTATAAAGTGTCTAATGAATAGTACCAATGAAACTAATAAGAACAAATGTAGCTGAATAATCTAACATGTCAACTTCGCTCCAAAAAATTCAAATTGTTGAAACTTCAAAGTACGGCTTGTTGCACCAACACTGCTGACAGGGAAAAGCCGTGGTGCTGATAACGCTTCACATAATTATGTCCTTGTGTAGGTACAACTTTTGTACCTGGCATATTGGCATTCTCATACAAAGAGTCCCTTTACTGATCTCAGGAAAACAGGTAAATGCATTTGCATAAGCATGGGGACAGTTTATTGTGGAGTCCGATTTTGGAAAGTAGGTTTTTGATTTTATGAATTTACGTTTTTAATGGTCTTCTGATTGTTAAATTCATAGTATTGATGTCCTAGGGTTTGTTAGGCCGTCCCTATTCCTAATTGCCTTTTTCCTTAAGATTTGTGGAGCTCCTTTAAGGGAAGTTTCTTTCCTAATTAATGTGTATTAGGGTAACATCTTTTAAAAGGATGTTGTGGCCGTCAGTTCTATACAGATGAAGGAATATACACGGTCAAAGGGATACATTCCAGAAAGCAAGAATTTTTGATAGAGTCTTGCTTGGTAGTTTTGTACTTAAGTCTTCACAAAAAGAGTCATGCACTTGGTCCATGAATAAGTGTCATTGATTTTGCTCTCATATGCATATAACTCTCTTGAGATCAGTAGAGAGACGGTGAAGAAAGAAGAGCGAGATTTGAAGATTGTTCAAGTGAGGGAGTTCAAGAACGAAGACAAACTTTGTATTAGATTTTGTGTGAATCTTATAGCCGAGCTAGTGCTATTAAAAGTTTTTAAAAGAACATATCCTTTTCAATATGATGATCTTTATTTTGGGTTCTCAAGAGTAAGAGCCCCGCAGTGTTTTTAATCTCATATTTTGAGATTTTCACTGCGTAACCAAACGTCTGGAGTTTGGTTCATTGTTTCTGATATCTGTCCAGTAGGGATTGATCCATACACTGCAATCCTCGTTTTCCAGAAAATCATATTCTGTCCTTGTATTTTCACTTGGCATCAGAGCAGGTTCTAAAGCTTTTTTAGTTGATCCGTGGTCAAGGATGGAACGTGAACGTGACAGGGCCTCTAGTTCTATAAATTGCCAGCCTTTGTTTGACGGTGAAGACTATTCACAATGGAAGATTATGATGAGAGCGTTTCTCTACTCTCAAGATGAAAACATGTGGAATGTTGTCGAAAATGGATGGGAACACCCAACCAAGTCCGAGGAGTCAAAGAAAGTGGAAGGGTCATCTGCAAGAATTCTTAAACCTAGAAAGGAATGGACAGAAGAGGAAGTTCGTAACAGAAATTGTGATTTTAAGGCTAGAAATTCACTATTCACAGCCTTGTCCAAAAAGGAGAGAATGAGAATTAGCCATTGTGACACAGCCAAAGAAGCTATTGATGATTCTGTTGATTTAGCCTTGCTAACTAAAGAATTTAAGAATTTTTTGAAAAACAAAAATTCTTCAGGGAATACTTCAAAAAAATTTTCGAGTTCAAGGAGGGATCAAATGTCTGAAAATCGTTTTGACAAAAATCCAAAGCTTACTAAATTCCCTCAAAAGAAAAATTTTCCTGAAAAACCAAAATGTTTTGAGTGTGGTGGAATTGGACATCTTGCTGCCGATTGTGGCAATAAGAGGTACAATTTGCGTGGTAACAAGGCATTAAAATCTACTTGGAGTGACAGTGATGATAGCACTCAATCCGATGGTGAAGAGGTAAATCTTGCTCTTACTTCCTCTTTTAATTCTGAATTGTCTGATGTTTCTGATTTAGAAGATGACACTTTTGATGAAGAAACAAATGAAAAATGCAAACAATTGTACAATGCCTCAAGAATTGTTCTTAAGAAAAATAATAAACTCAAAGAGGAAATTGAATTCCTAAGGAGTGAGAAAGAAAAACTTGCGCAAAACTTTGAATTATCTTTGAAAGATTTGGAAGATGAGCGAACTGACCTTGTTGATAAGATTAAAGTTTCACAGGGAAAGTCCAAGTCTCAAGACTGGAACAAGGAGCATGAGGAGCTTATTAACAAAATAAAGGTTTTGCAGGTGGAAATAAAGGCTCAATCCTCCTTAAATGTTTCTCTAACCCTTGAGAATGAAAAATTGCAGGAAGAATTATTGAGGGTCAAGGAGAGCTTTAACAAATTCTCTATAGGGTCTGAGAAAGTCTCTAAGATGATGGGAATTGGCAAAGCCTATGGTAATAAGGAAGGATTAGGATATAATGGTGAGTCGTGCAAACCTTTGATTTTTGTAAAAAGTGTGGAAGGTGAGAGATCATCAAGCAATTCACAAAGCTCTAGTGACAAACCATCTGGCTCCAAGTTGGTAGAACGAACAGAACCTCATAGAGTCATTCATTCACATCAGAAAAATCTTTCGGTAAGTTCTGACAAGCACACCAATGTGCATCAGCCTAGGTATGTTCCCAATCCCAAAAATTTCATTCCTACTTGTCATTATTGTGGAAAATTAGGACATATACGTCCTAGGTGCAACATGCTTCGTAGGGTCACTCAAAATCAGAGAAGAACATTGAGATTTAACTCACCTGCCTCGCTGCAAGCTGAGTTGAAAGAAGGTCTGAACCTAATAGCCAGGATTGCAAAGCTGGCTTCAATCCCCGTGGATCTGGAAACGAAAACAAAACAGACTTGGGTTAAGAAAGGACCCAAATACTTCTCAACTAAGATTGATAATTTTGACATATCTTCTGAATGTATTGATGCAACGTGTTTGCTTTCATCTTACAGTTCCAATAATGAGTTTGAACATGTGGAAGCCACTTGTCTTGTGGCCTTGACTGTACTTGCAGATAAGAAAAGTGATGTTTGGTACGTTGATAGCGGTTGCTCAAGACACATGACCGGTGAAAAGAGTTGGTTTGTGTCCTTTTCCAGTGAGTTTACAGGTGGATCAGTCACTTTTGGAGATGGAAAAAAGGCAACGGTAATGGGTAAGGGAACCGTAAATACTCCAGGTATTCCTAATCACCAAAATGTCTTGTTTGTTGAAGGACTTCATGCAAATCTCATAAGTGTTAGTCAATTAGCTGATGATTATGAGGATGTAAATTTCAATAAAACAAGATGTATTGTTACTGATGATAATAATGGCAAAAATATTATGGGTGGTTTGCGCTCTAAAGATAATTGTTATCATGTACATGCTAATAAATCTGTTGAAGTACAGACATGTTTGAAAGCCAAGACATCAGATGATGTTCTTGAACTCTGGCATAGGCGTCTGGGGCATGTAAATTTTCAAGACTTGCTGAAACTTTCACACAAGGAAAGTGTAAGAGGTATGCCTTCTCTGAGTGGTAAGCCAGACAAGATGTGTGATGGTTGCAAGGCAGGTAAGCAAACTCGTGCCTCACATGAAGCAATCAATTCATCCACTACAACTCATCCATTGGAACTTATGCATATGGACCTTGTTGGACCTTCACAAACCGAAAGCATGGGTGGTAAGAAATATATTTTGGTTGTAGTTGATGACTTCTCACGTTTTACTTGGGTAAATTTCCTTAGAGAGAAGAGTGATACTTTTGAAAGCTTTAAGGGATTGTGCAAAAGAATAACAAATGAAAAACATTCTACAAACTTGTGCATTGTTAGAGTTAGGACTGACAATGGAACTGAATTTAAGAATGCTTTGTTTGCTAATTTTTTTCTTGAGCATGGAATTGTACATGAGTTTTCAGCTCCAATTACCCCACAATAGAATGGTGTAGTTGAAAGAAAGAATAGGGTATTTCTAGATATGGGAAGAGTAATGCTACATTCAGCTGGACTTACTCCAAAGCTTTGGGCCGAAGCGATTAGCACTGCTTGCTATACTGCAAACCGTGCATTCTTGAGACCAGGTACTAACAAAACTCCATATGAGCTATGGAAAGGTAAGAAACCCAATGTAAGTCATCTTCGTGTTTTTGGCTCTCCTTGCTATATTTATAGAGATAGAGAGTATCTTGGAAAATTTGATGCTAGGAGCGATAAAGGCATATTTCTTGGTTATTCTTTAGATAGTAGAGCTTACAGGGTGTACAACAAGCGAATCATGTCTGTAGTGGAATCATATAATGTATCTATTGATGATTGTGCTGTGAGTACTGTTCAGGTTAATCTAGATGAGGATCAACCCTCAGGAAGCCGAGTAAATTTGGAACTGAATGAAGATACGGATTATCCCTCAAATGATCCTATTTTTGATCCTCCACCAGTTCAGAGAACAGGGTTCAAATAAGTTCAGAAAGATCACTCCACTCAAGATGTTATTGGGGACTTACACGAGAGAATTCAAACGCACAGACAAGCTGCATCACAGGTTAGTTTTGATTCTGCTCTTGTTTGTTTTCTGACTGAAAATGAAGTGAACATAAACATAATTTCCAATTTTGGTTTTGTCTCACTCATTGAACCCAAGAATGTTAAAGAGGCCTTGAATGATGATGATTGGATAAACGCCATGCATGATGAATTGAATCAGTTTACAAGAAATGATGTGTGGTATCTTGTTCCTAGGCCTAGTGAATTCAATGTTATTGGTACAAAATGGATCTTTCGAAATAAAAGTGATGAGCATGGTAATGTTACTAGAAATAAAGCTAGACTTGTTGCTCAAGGGTACACACAGGTTGAAGGACTTGATTTTGATGAAACCTTTGCTCCAGTTGCAAGGTTAGAATCTGTTAGACTTCTTCTTGCTATTGCTTGTCATCTTAAGTTTAAGTTGTACCAAATGGACGTAAAAAGTGCCTTTTTAAATGGTGTCTTGCAAGAGGAAGTTTATGTTGAACAGCCTCAGGGATTCATAGACCCTTGTAAACCTGATCATGTGTATAAACTTAAAAAGGCTTTGTATGGTTTGAAACAGGCTCTAAGAGCCTGGTATGAGCGTTTATCTACCTACCTAGTGAGTAAAGGATACCATAGAGGTTCAGTAGATAAAACCTTGTTTGTGAAGAGGGATAAAAACCATGTCATGATTGCTCAGGTTTATGTTGATGATATCATATTTGGCTCTACCTCTGATACTTATGTTAAAGAATTTACTAACATTATGGAAAGTGAATTTGAGATGAGCATGTGTGGGGAGCTAAATTACTTTCTGGGTCTACAAGTTCGTCAACTAAAAGCAGGTATGTTTCTGTCACAAACTAAATAAGCTGAGAATCTTGTTAAAAAGTTTGGACTTGAATCTGCAAAAATTGTCACTAATCCAATGAGTACAAGTACCAAACTTAGTGAGGATCTCACAGGTAAGTCTGTCGATCAAACTCTCTATAGGAGTATGATTGGTAGTCTTCTTTATCTCACTGCTAGTAGGCCTGATATATCCTATTGGGTTGGAGTTTGTGCTCGTTTTCAGGAAAATCCGAAGGAATCTCATTTGGAAGCAATGAAAAGAATTATACGTTATGTTTCCGGTACAGTGAATTGTGGCATCTACTTTACCTTTGATACTAACGTTGAAATTGCAGGTTATTCAGATGCAGATTGGGGAGGAAATTTGAAAGATCGGAAAAGTACATCAGGTGGTTGCTTCTTTGCGGGCAACAACATGGTGGCCTGGCATAGCAAGAAGCAAAATTGCATATCACTATCCACTGCTGAAGTAGAGTATGTGGCTTCCGGTAGCTGTTGTACTCAGATGTTATGGATGAAGCATATGCTTCGTGATTACGGTATTTCCCAAGGTAAGTTGACCATATTTTGTGATAACTCAAGTGCTATAAATATTTCCAAGGGTCCCTATCTACCTCCTGAGCACTACATGTATACAGCTATCCTAAAAGCTGCTGTTGAGGGTCGTCGACACAAAAAGGCCGCTTTAGTTTTTCCCTCTGTGATCACTGCTGTCTGCAAAGCCAAGGGCATTGTCTTTGAGGACTCTGATGAAATGGCACCTCCTTTGAAGGTTTTCTCCCAGAGTTCTCTCCTTCGCAGCTCTAGTCAAAGCAAGACCAAGGGTATCTCTGTTGACATCACTTCTATCTCTATGACATTGCTTGAACATTTCACAGTGGTGAACTGCAAGTTGGATCAGCTTCAAACTGACGTGGGTGCTCTTCTTCAGAGAGTGGATCATCTTGAGGGGGAGCTTCACTCTCTTCGTGACGATATTGCCGCTTCTTCGTGAGCTTTGGCATACCTATCCAAAAAGGGGGAGAAAAAGCCTTATTTTGACTTAGATGGTTTAGCTTTATTTTGACGTAGATGGTTCAGGCTAATGTGGTTGTGTGCTCTCTGTCATGCCTTAAGCTAGTTGTTGACTTTGAACTAATGTGACAATGGATCTCGTAAATTGCCAGTTTATGTTTATTACTATCATGATTGGTTCACAAGGTGTGTGTGGTTAAGTGTTTCAGGTATGATGACTTCTTCGTGTGATTTTTCTCAAGTTCTTGTTGAGGGGGAGTTTCAAGTGATAGAATAGTTTTGTATAGGAATGCCAAAGGGGGAGATTGTAGCTACAACTTTTGTACCTGTCATATTAGCATTCCCATACAAAGAGTCCCTTTACTGATCTCAGGAAAACAGGTAAATGCATTTGCATAAGCATGGGGACAGTTTATTGTGGAGTCCGATTTTGGAAAGTAGGTTTTTGATTTTATGAATTTACGTTTTTAATGGTCTTCTGATTGTTAAATTCATAGTATTGATGTCCTAGGGTTTGTTAGGCCGTCCCTATTCCTAATTGCCTTTTTCCTTAAGATTTGTGGAGCTCCTTTAAGGGAAGTTTCTTTCCTAATTAATGTGTATTAGGGTAACATCTTTTAAAAGGATGTTGTGGCCGTCAGTTCTATACAGATGAAGGAATATACACGGTCAAAGGGATACATTCCAAAAAGCAAGAATTTTTGATAGAGTCTTGCTTGGTAGTTTTGTACTTAAGTCTTCACAAAAAGAGTCATGCACTTGGTCCATGAATAAGTGTCATTGATTTTGCTCTCATATGCATATAACTCTCTTGAGATCAGCAGAGAGACGGTGAAGAAAGAAGAGCGAGATTTGAAGATTGTTCAAGTGAAGGAGTTCAAGAACGAAGACAAACTTTGTATTAGATTTTGTGTGAATCTTATAGCCGAGCTAGTGCTATTCAAAGTTTGTAAAAGAACATATCTTTTTCAATATGATGATCTTTATTTTGGGTTCTCAAGAGTAAGAGCCCCGCAGTGTTTTTAATCTCATATTTTGAGATTTTCACTGTGTAACCAAAAGTCTGGAGTTTGGTTCATTGTTTCTGATATCTGCCCAGTAGGGATTGATCCATACACTGCAATACTCGTTTTCCAGAAAATCATATTCTGTCCTTGTATTTTCACCTTGACAGCATGCAAATAGTTGAGTATCCATTTTCCCTTTTCTCATGGATTTGAGGTAGTTTTTTTTTTTTGGATCGATTTGGACTTGTGTTAGTTGGCATGCTGCTAATTGAATCGAGGCTGGAAAAATGCAAGTCAAAATCACCATGTCCATTACGAGTTCAAAAGTACATAGAGATGTACGTGGAAATACTTGGCAAAGGTTGGACTACTTGAAAGGAAAGGCTGGGAGGTCAACAGAAATGATGATTGTCTTCGACACCACTCCAAATTTGTTCAAACAACTGCATCCTTCCCGATTAATAAAATAGCTAGCTTATTGAACATATTGCTCTATCTTCTTAGGTGCTATGTTTCTACTCTATAAGCTACTTCAAACTTGTATCTAATCGACTAAACTCTTTCCTCACCTCTATATAAACATAAGCCAAATCCTCCTTTTCAACACACACTTAATTGGAGCATAATCACAGCTCACTTCCCAGCAAGAAGAACAAAAAAATAGAGAAGTACGTAAAAATGGGTGTTGCTCTTCTTTCACTTGTTAGGCACCTTTTTCTCTTTTTCATCACACTGGGTCTCATTGCTCATCAGCAAACTCTTACAAGCATTACAAGGCACTACAAATTTGATGTATGTGTATTGCACGTCACAAACTTGCATTCATATATGCTTTATCTATGTTAAACAGTTAATTTGCTTCAAGAGACAGTCTTAATTACCTAGCTATGTGTAGCAAAATTGGCTATTAAAATCATCATCAGATGGAGCCAATTCTTGTTATGAATGTGAAATTTACTTTTCACGTACATGCACTTTTTCTTCCTTAGGTCATTAGTCTTCTTTCTTAACAATGTGGAATGGCTTTATAGATCCAACTGCAAAATGTGACAAGGCTGTGCCACACCAAGAGCATTGTAACCGTAAACGGACAATTTCCTGGGCCTCGAATTGTTGCTAGGGAGGGTGATCACGTCCTCATTAAAGTGGTTAACCATGTTCAAAGCAATATCTCCATCCATTGGTAATGAATGACAATCTATATTATTATTTAAAAAAATTCATATGTCAAGTTTCATAACCACGTACACCCTTCATATACCTTATCCAAGTATATATGTATAGTGTTTTTTGGTAAATTATACTAGTCATGCATGCATTTAACAGAGTGAGTGTTGACTAACTGGTCAATATATTCAATCCGTAGGTATGGGATTCGACAGCTTCAAACCGGGTGGGCCGATGGTCCGGCATACATTACTCAATGCCCGATACAAACCGGCAACAACTATGTGTATAACTTTACCATTATCGGCCAAAGAGGCACGCTTTGGTGGCATGCTCACATTTCATGGCTAAGATCAACCATCTATGGCCCCTTAATCATTCTTCCCAAGCGTGGTGTTCCTTATCCATTTACCAAAGAAAAGTTTTAAATGCACACCCCTAATTACTTGATACACATTCCTTACTCAATACACCTACCATTTAATTTCTCATTCTAATATTTTACTAAATATACAACCCAATTTACCTAAAATATCACTTAATTACAATACGGAAGAATAGGGTCGGGAGTAACGCGCCCCACGTGCGAGGAAAAAAGGAGGAATCCCGACGGTGTTCATTTCTCTCCCGGCCGAGCGCTACCGGTGATCCCGCCGCTGCGTTCCGGCCCGGGAGAGGATGCCGGTGATGATTGGTGGAAGGCCCTTAGTGCAGAGATGCGGTCCAGAGGAGGAGGAGGAGGAGGGTGGGCTCTTGATTTCGGGTTGGGCAGATCGTTCTCGATCTGTCCTTCTGGGTTCAGGGGCGACGACGGCTGAGGTATTGCGGCGGTTTGTTTCTTTCCGGCGGTGGGACTCAGCGTCATCGCATAGGCGGGCTGAATCGTGGTGGAGGCGGTCAAATCGCGGCAGAAGGGTTCCCTGTAGGTAGTTATTTCTATCGTGCGTTTAGATCTGGGTGAGGTTGTCCACAAGATGTAGATTCTGTTTGCAACTTGGCATGGTGGAGTGGCGATGTCAGGCAACGGCAAGGCAGTGGGGTGATGACGATGGTGGTTGCCGGCGGTGGGAATGGTTGTCTGCAATGTTTGGGTGTTGTTGGAGGAAGTGGGGTCTGGGCCGGGCCCCTGTCTTTGGGCTTTGGTGTTGTTTGGTTTTAGTTAGGGTTTGTAGTTTGGTTTGGGTTAGGGTTTTTAGTTTGGTTTTGTTTAGGTTTAATAATTCTCTACTATTTTGAGCTAGGGTTGGTTTCCTACTCTCTTGAGCTAGGAATTGGTCTAGGTGTTAAGCCATGTAAATGGTGTCATTCCTGAGGACGAGGACGAGGACGATTTTGTTCAACTCTGGTTTACGTTTGTTGTCGATTTGCTGATAAGCGATCCTTTACACGTAGTCTAGCACCTTCGGACACGGTGTTGAAGAGGACGTTGTCTTCTTCGCAGTTGATTACGAGGTTTTACTGGAATTTTCGGGTTTATATGCTCAACGTAGCCTTGGAAATAGGCGTTTGGTGGTTAGAGTTTGGGCCCTTTGGCCTAATGGTCTCTGTAACCGCGGTTTCTTGGGGTTTTGGTTCATGTCCCCCCCCCCCAAATGTAAGTTTTGTTGATTAATGGTTATTTTCTCTTCTCAAAAAAAAAAAAAAAACCTAAAATATCCTTAAACTAAAAAACCATGAAATACACTATTAATTAACTACATTTAGGGCTACTATTTAATTTGATTAACTATATAATTGACCACATTAATTATTTGTGTTAGTTATTGGGAAATCCATATGGATTCATTATTGTTTCCTTCAAATAGATGCTTAGAAATAAGTTTTGTATTATTTGAGTTCTCATCCACCAAACACCCTATTGATCAAATATAAAATTTTGAGTCGAACATTCAACCAAAACTGTATCAGTAGTTTCTTCACATTAATGGCGGAACTACAAAGTTGTCATTAGATGGTCAAACAAATTTACAATTACAAAGTTTTATACTTGTGATGTATTATAATAGATAATAAACTGACTAATCATAAATTCATAATTAAAAAACAATTGAACTAAAAAGTGGGAGTAAAGTGATATGTTTTAAAAACATTTAATGCCATTGATTTCAAAATTCTAAATTATATGATTTCTCACCCATTTAATTACAATTTATTTAAGGAAAATTTAAATTAGATGGTTTCTAACTTTATTCTTGTTTTAAATGAGGATGCCATGTATAGAAATTTATTGCGTTTATAATTAGTGAACAATATAAGGAAAATATGATTATTATTATTTTTCTTCGAATACATAGATGTCTATTTTGGTCATTTAAATGTATCTATAAAATCAAATTTGAAATATAAATAATAAGAATGTGTATTAAGTAATTTGGGGTGTGTATTTAAAATTTCTCTTTACCAAACCCTATAAGGACGTTCCCATCATCTTTGGTAAGTGATAAACTATAATTTGTATATGGAACGACGGATTTCATATTAATTAGTGACAAATTACATTTCGCGTTTGAGTTCCTACTTCCTAAATAGTTAGAATGAAGGACTTTTTACATGTACGTGACGAGCCCAACAATATTTTAAAATGATCTATCATTATAATATACTACAAAATGACAAAACTGTTCTATAGTCTATACTACCAACTACCAAAGTATATAATCTTATAAAAAAAAACTACCAAAGTATATAAGCATATATGCAATGTTTAAAACTATAGGAGAATGGTGGAATGTGGATCCTGAATCAGTCATAAACCAGGCCCTGTAGACTGGGGGAGGACCAAATGTTTCTGATGCTTATACCATTAACGGCCTCCCAGGACCCTTGTATAACTGCTCTGCCAAAGGTATGAAAATCATCTAACAAACTGTTTCAAATTTTAAGTGTTTTTTTTTTCTTTTCCTAAATTACTCGTAAAATGTACGTAATTACTAAATTTTGCTCATCAAATAACGTATTCTGTTAATTATAAAAGTAAAGTGAGTCCAATTATACAAAGATCAGACATTATCGCATCAATTGATGAACGATTAATTTTTTTTTTTTAACTGGGAACAAATTTATTGAACAAAGAAAAAGATTACAAAAACTAGACTCCAAGGAGAAAGCAAAAACAGTATATAGAATTGACAAAAGATTAACAAAATTTCAATAAACAAATACCACAAATATAATGGTATGTGATCTTAAAGAGAAATGTTGATCATTTTGTATATATGAGTCTTTATGCAGATACATTCAAGCTTAAGGTTCAAGCTGGGAAGACATACCTTCTGTGCTTGATCAATGCAGCACTGAACGACGAACTTTTCTTCAGCATTGCAAATCATACTCTCAAAGTAGTCGAAACAGATGCTGTTTATGTTAAGCCCTTCGACACTGACACCATTCTCATTGCCCTAGGACAAACCACAAACGTTCTTCTCAAAACCAAGCCTAACTTCCCAAATGCCACATTTCTCATGACCGCAAGGCCATACGTGACTGGTCTAGGCACCTTTGACAACTTCACTGTTGCTGCCATTCTAGAGTACGAAACGACTGCACTTCACTCAATCCTCCCATTGAACAAACTTTCGCTCCACAAACCAATTCTCTCAACTCTAAACGACACATCGTTTGCAACAAAGTTCGCCAGCAAACTCCGCAGCTTAAACACTTTAGAGTTCCCAGTGAACGTCCCGTAGAAAGTTGATAAGCGTTTGTTTTTCACAATAGGACTTGGAACCAACCCATGTAGCCAGCAGCAGCACAACAACCAAACCTGCCAAGGACCCAATGGAACCATGTTTGCTGCTTCAATCAACAACGTTTCTTTTACTATGCCAAACACTGGCTTACTCCAATCCCACTTTTCTGGCCAATCAAAGGGAGTTTATTCCCCTGACTTTGCGATAAGCCCTTCAATTCCATTTAATTCAGAGCCGGCCCTGAGGGCTGCTACCTGAGGCAGCCGCCTCAGGCCACCACTCTCCGACGGCCTCCGCCAAGTTTTTTTTTTTTAATTTTAATTTTACATATATTCGTTTATGATTATATAATTGTTTTTCGCGTATCTACTACAAAGTGGCCACGCTAGCGCAGTGGTAATATAGATGTGCTGTTGTTTGCAGCATCAAGGTTCGAAACACAGTGGCCTATTTTTTGTCTTTTTTTTTTTGGTCTTAATTTTTGTCCTTTTTTTTTTTGTCTTAATTAGTTTCTTTGCAATTAAACTTTTTTGTTCCTTCTTTTTCCAGCTTCTATGGAAAGAATATTTTGAAATTGAATATTAATGTACCTGCCCTTTGTTTTTCATTCATTTCTTTTGTAGTTAAATATATTATGTTCTTTTTTATTTTTTCAACTTCTAAGTGAAAAATTATTTTGGAATTGAACACCTTTTTTTTTTTCCTTACATTAACATTAATGTAGGGGTTTAATTTAATTATATATATATATATATATATATAAATTTGTTCGATTATATGAATTTTTTTATGTGAGGCCACATTTAAATTATTTGCCTCAGGCCATCAAAATGCCAGGACCGGCCCTAATTTAATTACACAAGGGCCCAGCTGAACATTACTAATGTGAGCAATGGTACAAAACTTATGGTGCTTCCGTTTAACACTAGTGTGGAGTTGGTGCTGCAAGACACTAGTATTCTTGGTGCTGAAAGCCATCCTCTTCATCTTCATGGATTCAACTTCTTTGTTGTTGGTCAAGGGTTTGGCAACTTTGACCAGAATTATGACCCTAGGAAGTTCAATCTGGTTGACCCCGTTGAAAGAAACACGGTGGGTGTGCCCTCTGGTCGGTGGGTTGCCATTCAGTTTCTAGCAAATAACCCAGGTAAAAACATTATAAACCGATAGAGAAGTTCCTTTAAGTCATTATGTATTTATATATGAAGCTATCTAGGCACTACAACAAAAACTGGTATTAGTGACCACAACAATGGTCACAAAAAATGGCAAATTTGGTCACTAAACAGATTTAGTGACCAAAATATGGTGGTCACTGAGTGGTCACTATAGGGTCGTCACTAATAGTAATTAGTGACCAGTTCACAAAGTTGGTCACTAGATGAAATCAATTTAGTGACCAAATTAATATGGTCACTAATGTGACCTTTTTTAGTGACCAAAGAGTTCATCACTGAAACCCCTAATTTTAGTCACTAAAACATCTAATTTGGTCACTAAAAAAGACTCACATGCTATATTTAGTGACCATAGTGGATGGTGCCGGTCACTAAATATAAAATTTGTTTTGGTTGTTATCTTTGGCGGGAAAGCAATAGTGACAAAAAGAATTGATCATTACAAGTTACGATGTGGTCACTAAATACCAATGGGTTTTAGTATGAACAATACAAATTTGGTCATAAATACTTAAACCGTTAGTCACTATATCTCAATCTTCTTCATCATTAGGTACAAAAGCTATTGAACAAAATAACATTAGCAATAATCTCCAGCAAAATATGTATCTCATCCCCCTCATAAACTATTGAACTTTAAATCCAAAGTCAGTTATATACAAGGTTTCAAATTTCGGTTTCGGTTTCGATTTCGGTACTTCAAATTTAAAGAAATTTCGGAGAAAGTTTCGATTTCGGTGGAAATTTCGGTTAAAAATAAAGAAATCACATTAATTGCATGTATAAAATGATATTTTTGAATGAAATTTTTACATAGACTAAACTAACCTATAATAAACCTATTTACAATGTAAACTCTCTAAAATTATACATAAATAATAGAGTTGAGATATTTAATATGGACGAGACAACGAGTAATTAACTAAAACTGTATTAAGTTGCTAAACACTATCTATAATTCTATATGTAATTATAAATGTTCTGTATATTGATAATGTGAATGTGATTTACTTTTTTTTTTTTATGGCTGGAACCCAGTGGGAGGCTTGGCCATCATGCCTTTTTCACTAATAATTAGAAAAATTCAAAGTTTGTTGTGAGAAAACTGAACTCCAAGCCTACGAAAAAGTTAAAAGACATCATTATGGTCATGGTGGTCAAAAAGCCACGCACTAAGAAAATACTAGTAAAAAGTAAAAAGAACAGTAAAGCCTTCAACATACCTTCTTAATTAATAATTATATGGTGGATGATACACATGATAGAAAAAGAGTTTCTGTGTTATGAAGGAGGATTGAAAAAAAAAAAATCAAAATTTCATATTTTGTCAGCAAAAAGTCGAAAACTGTGAAATACGAATTTAACAGAAATTTCAGAGAAATTTCGGACAAAATTTCGGTTTGAATATTTAAATATATTTTGTGTGTGTAGATATTTCGGAAATTTAGAATTTCGCGGAAATGTACGGAAAATTTCGGTAAATTTCGGAAAACTCCTGACGGAAATGATATAGCATATGAATTTCGTTTCGGTACTTCAAATTTACGGAAATTTCGACGGAAATTTCGGCAGTTTCGGAGAAACTTAAAACCTTGGTTATATACATAGTACCAGCACCAAAAGAACTACCAAAAGAAACTTGGATAATGATGTATTTCCAAAAGTTAACCAAGTCGAGAGATGTACTTCTTAAGTCTTTCTTCCAAAAGCTAATAAGAAGATATATTGCTTAATTAAAAGTCAGACCTTGGACCACTCTTCACAAATCTGCAATAACAAAAATAAATATGCAGCAAGTTAGTAAACTAACATATGATTGCAAAAAAAAAAAAAAAAATCATACAACAGTGATAGTGGAAGATAATTATTCACTTCTTAATAACCTTAATTGTTTCATTTTTGTTGTTGTTGAATAAACCATGTTGTGTTATTCATAAACTAACTTCTTAAATTAACAAACATGATACTACATACCTTTATTTCCTAGAGGAAAATTGTTCCAGCCTCTAATTCTTCATTTTGTTGAGCTGCACTAGCCTTCATTGCCTCTAACTCCTCTGCAACTTGGGTAGATCATCTTTCTGCCTCATCTGCCCTCCTTGTAGCCTCCTGAAGTTGTGAATGATTATTGGAGACTTTCGAATTTTTAGGCTTAGGACTTGCTCCTAAGCCACGTATGTAGCCTGACCGAGGTGGACCAACAATTGTGGAAAGAACTTTATCATATATCTCATCATCAGACATTACTTTTTCTTACCTTCATTTGTTTGCTCAGGATTTCTTAGTTTTGTCATCTCACCCTAAGGAATTGTTAACGGAGATAAGCCATTGCACCAATAATAAAATATTAAGATTGTTATTCCAAGAAAAAGTAAACATATATATGACAACTTACATAAGCATTTTCAGCGACATATCCAACCCATGTTTAAACACGGACATGGGATTAGGTTGGACCCTGGCTTCATGTGGGCAGTAGCAAAATCAATGAATTCTTTCACACCCTTAATATATTCTGGCTTCCCCCTAGTGGCTAGTTGAATCCAACTCTTATCCATCACCATTATAGCTTAGTTCTAGCAATAAACAAAGTATTGAAAATAAATCAAATAAACAAAACATAAACAGCACAATTGACCATATTAAGTAACAATATGATGTAAATTAAATCTTGAATTTCTGCAGTTTTTTTTTTTTAAATTTAACTTATGCATATTAATTCAGACTAAACTTATATATACTAATCTTTCAATTAAATAGTTATCAGCAATCATTATTGTAGACTAGCCTAATAAATATAGCACAACTGATGTGGGAAAGACATAGACATTACACACACACACACACATCTATATATATATATATATATATATATAGAGAGAGAGAGAGAGAGAGAGAGAGTTACCACAAGAGCAGCAAAAGATAAGCAGATTCCAATTATTAGAACCCTATTAACCACACCAATGAATCGCTAACTGCATTTAAAGATGAATTTATAGTCTAAGTCTCAAATAAAGAGACGCAGATTCAAAATTACATCATATTTGAATTTCGTTTTCCAAGTAAAAAGAAAGAATGCAGTTTTGGCAACTAAGCTAAATGTAACAGAACACTTATAATATACTGAATTAGGCCAAGAGATCTTACAATATCTACTATGATCGAAGATGATAAAAAACTAGCATGGGTTTTATGTAGCTAGTTATTAAAAGGTAATCATGTGATGGTTAAAGATTTAAGGAAACTTAGGAGTCAAAAATTTGAACAGTGGCCAATATAGAGATTTAAAGCCAACCATGGCATTCATTCCGTTCTTTTGGAAAGGAAAAAAAAATATATAAAAAAGATATCTAAGAAACAATAAACATTCCTAAAAGCCATAATCAAATAAACATAGTATATTTTGATATTAGATTCACCTTGAAGCTCACACCTTCTTAATATTTGCCTCTCACCAAATGACTTATAGACGTCTTTGCACTCAATTTGAACATCAGAGTCATCCTCAGGGTCTCTTACTGTGGCTAAATCCTCTGATTTCAATGAATCCTACTAAGACAAACCTTGTCAGCCATAGCTATCATATAACCAATTGTTATCTGCTAATATAATTATCAAAATAGGTGCATCCAAGATCACCAATGCAAACTGGAAATCCTAAGCCTTAACATATTACCTATTAGATTAACTTACAAGTTGCTTGCAATGATCAAAAGAAAAAAGAAATGATTGGTTCGGAAAGTATTACAGAGATAACACACCAATGTCTTGTACCAGATCCAAATCTAAAAACAGTAAGAGAAAAACTGAAGGAAAAACACTCTTTTATTTAGGGGGAGCTGGGGGATTTCTGAAAGCAAGCTAACTTCCTAGTAACTATCACAGCACACTCCTAACTTCCTAAGTGATACAGTGTTAAGAATTGCACAGCTTTCTGTCTAAACTAACGCTACTCCCTATGCCTATCTTCCCGTACAGTTTTGAACCTCTGCAGCATATTGGGTGCCCCTTTACAATATATCAGACCATAATCTAGAAGAAAGAGCTCCTCTTTGTGGCTTAATCCAATCATATATATATGGTCATATACATTTAAATTTGATTCGGCACCACGAGTACAAACTAAACAGTAACACTAATGAGTCAGACTTCTAAAGACAAAAGCAATAGACTAAAACTAGTAAACTATTGTCTAAAGTAACCGTTGAAAGGTAAGAACACTAGGACTCATGACCATCAGATTCATCTCATTTCAAAAACTATCAATAAGGTACAATGCGCACCACAATCCACAGAATTCTCCATCACACCAAGTAAACCAACACAGTTTGATAATAAGAACACATTCAAAATACCCAATTCTACAAATGCAAGAATGTGATGTTGCAAGGAAAAGTACCTCTACGAATTAGGAGGGCAGTTGTGAGCTAAGCTCAAGGTCTTGCTGTTTGCTTTAATGGGTTGCTTTCTTCCACAACTGAGAACATAAATATAGAGCTTCTGTTATAAAATATAGGGCTTCAGTGAAATTATTGGATAAATAAAGTAAAAAACTAATTTTAATGCTTGCTTCACCTTTACGAATGTAACATAAAGTTCTTCGTCTTTTATTTTGGGGGTGCAGTTAAATCTTCTGATTAGTAGCAAAAGTAGAATGTCATGATTTAAAATTTATATCATTGTATTTGGTTTTCAGAATGTCCCTTTCATCTATGAAATTTGCAGTGTTCAATTCATTCAAATAAACGTAGGCTAACAAGCATAAACAACAAATGCAGCACAAGGAGCCAAGACAGACTCCAAATATTTGAGCATTGTACTAATCCCTCATGGCTTATTGAGGGATTAAATTCACCAAAAAAATTAAACTCTGAGAGAGCATCATCAATAAATACCTGCACTTGGACATCAGAGTATCAAGAGTTTTCTCAAGCTACTGCTCCATGTGCCCTAGCTGAAAAACATAAAGAACTTCAGTTCAGATGCAAACCATTGTAATATAGGAAGTGTCAAAAGCTCATATAATATTGTTGACAATGGAAACAAAAGAATTTGATCAGACTGTGTAGTAATGGAAAAAGAAAGAATTCCAGAAATTACTATTGCATAATATTGATCAGAATATTTTTTTACTGTCTCCTCAACCTGCAAGCTGTTGTTCTCTAGAAGGAACTGCCAGTCATCATCGACCTGAAGAGTAGAATTACAATACATTATGCAGTCACCCAATAGTGTACCAGTAAGCTGACAACATATATGGGTATAATTGCTACACACACAATCCCCTTTGAGTAACATCTCACCAAGTACCATAAATTGATCCAACAATACACAACACAAGTTTTGAACCACAAGTTTACTTCTAAACTCCCCATTCTCTTTCTCAGCACCTATGGCCGAATCTAATTCTTTCTCCCTTCCCTGTTTTTATGTGAACACTGAACTTGCAAGCATTTCATAAAGGCTGGGAAAAGAAAAAGAAAGAAGACATGTTGTTGAAAGGTTCCGTGTGTGCAGACTTGTGAAAGTGGCATAATCGAACGAATTAGATGTTCATTTGTTACTTATTTAGAACTGTGTTTAACAGTTTGGTCTTGGTTAGTCTCCTCACATCTTAGGTTCATCTTGACACCAACTTTCATCAGACCTATGTGAGCCACCAATCATTCTAAGCTTGTCCGCCAACTTCTGGCCTCACATTTACAGTGGAAGATTAGGGACTAAGTGCCTATTTATATGCCCTACGACTATATTCCTGGCATTTCCGAAATAGTTTAAGAAACAATAACCCCAATGCCCATCATGCTCCATATATAGGACCCTCCTTCCCTCCCCATCTTCAGGTAAATGTTATTTGAACTTATAACATGACCTATTGATTGCAGAGGACATCAACTATAACTACAATTGCCCACATATGGGTTAAGGTGATAATAGTATTGCAAGTCTAGCAGCAAAGAGACAAGTGATTCAATCATAATACCAATTTAACAAAAACAATATAAACAAATTGACAAAAATCAGTAAACACATTTAAGTTTAACTGTTAATGAATACATACCATATAAGAATAAAAATGGTTGCTCATATATAAACAAAGAGATGAAAACAATCATGGCAACAACACTTTTTGTTATTTTCTTATACTAAACCCAACCTTATTTAGGGGACTATACTTAATTAGATCGATCATGCTACTCTAATTTTAGGGACAATATAGAGACTAGAGAGGGCACTGGTAAGAGAAGGGACACAATATATAGTTCATGCTCTCATCACCATAACAAAACAAACAAAAAAATTTGGTTTTAAAAGGAGCCTCACAAGCTGCGTGGTGGGTTTCAAAACAAACTTTGTTGTGTTTCGCCTGAACTCCAGGTCATTGTTGGCCATTCAACTCTTCCAAGGATTGAGGTTCAAGCTCATTCGTTATTGTTATGTATCATAATTTGTAGATTAACTTCCAATTGTTTTGGCTTATTTACATATTATTTTATTTTCTTTTTTAATTGAGTTCAGATTGTGAAGCAACTGTGGCCTTAACACGTATCCATCCTCATCCAGAACAAACACAACAAGAAAATTAACAAAGAAGAGATGAAAGGGTCAAGTCAGAGACTTTTCAAAACAATATCTATGTATGAAATTAAAAAAATCAACTACATAATCAAATCAATGGCAAGAGATAAATAGATTCAGAAACGGAAGCGCGGAAAGTGAAAACGAAGCTGAGAATTAGAGTAGAGACCATTGGGTTATGATCATTCAACGCTGCAAACTCCTAAATCCTAAGCCTAAACTCTTTTTTTTATTGGTTCTCAGTCCGATTTCACAATGCCCAGACTTCTTTAACATCAATAAACAAAAAGTGATACTCCGAGGCCACTTCAATGATTCAAATTACTATACTCTTAATTGATTGAATGAAAACCCCTTACCTAGTAGAATCTTTCCAACTTCAAAATCAATGTGTTCTGCAAAATAACGACATCAAAGCTAATTCACATATAGCTAATCAGCCTAATGATCCTAATCTTAATTGAACAGTACTTAACAATGAACAGAAAAATTAACCACACCTGCTTAACGAGAGGGTAGCGGAAGACAACAGAGGAAGCTCTACTACTCATAGCGAACCAAACCCCCTGAAATTAATTTGACGAGGTGCCGACTTGAAAGATAGGTGAAGCAAACGTGAAATGATCGAAGCTATGGAGATGACGCTGAGAGAATTACGGTTATGCTAAAGGGAGTGATAAGATAGAGGAATGGATCAAGGCTGTAAACACAAGAATTGATCATGTAAACCTGAGCTTTTGGTGGAGGGAGTCCAGATATGGCTTAACTCTTCAAATTTTTTTTTTTTTTTTTTTTTTGCTTTTCTCAAGAAACTGCCAGGCGCCAACAATCCCGCCCCTACGAAATTATTTTTAAGTTTTCTTCCGTCACTAATTAGACATGTGGTTTCTAGAGTCCCTGACAGCGATTAAATTTGGTCACTAATAAAAAAAAAAATTACTTACCAAGCGGACTAGGTCACTATTTGTTATAGAGTAGGTCACTACAAATTATAAAACGGGCGGGCTTTCAATTTTTATTACCGCCGAGTGGTTTAATGACCAGTACTTCTTATTGGTCAGTAAATCAATATTATTTGTGACCATTATAATTAGGTCACTATGGATTTGGTCACTGTAGGCCGATATTGTTGTAGCAAGGCCATGATCAGCATTAATTTCTTGGTTTGTGTCAAAAGAAGTTGGGGATAATCAGGCGGGTTTGTTTAAATAACTGAAGAGACCTTTATAACCGGCTAGAGGTCCTCTGATATATTAGGTGGAACTAGTGTGACTTAGCTTTATAAGAGATGTAATCAGTAATAGCCTAGATCATATATTTATTATCCACCAGGTATATAGCAAAGAACTATAATAAGATCACGCGCGCATTAACCATTTTTATTGGAAATATAGTAAATTTATTAAAATAGTCAAGCATAAACTCTTTGAATCATATTGTCCATATGTCGTTACTTGTGAGTCAAGGAACCCATTTTTATATATGTTGATTTTCATGAGTACAAAATTAAAGGATGGTGTGTGATTATATAGGTGTCTGGTTCATGCATTGCCACTTGGAAATCCACACTAGCTGGGGATTGAAGATGGCTTGGGTAGTCTTAGATGGAGAGCTTCCTAATCAAAAGTTGCTTCCTCCACCACTGGATCTTCCTAATTGCTGACGATAGAAGTTTAGCTACTCATTCTATATATAACCTCTGAACCTGATCAAAACATGTCCCCAAGAATGTTGTAACCCATTGATTTATTCTTTGGCACTATTGATATACTTCAATTTTCTTTCATTTTGTTTATGTAGCCGATTTGAGGCAATGCTATCTATCTGTAACATTCATATTTGTTTTTTTTAATAGGGGCTGGTGCGGTTGCCCTCAAGCTTTAATTAATGAAACTATCGAATACAATGGGGATGACATTGAGCCTAAACCCCAGATTACAATAAGCATCTGGAGTATGTTCCGAAATGGTATCAAGAATCTTTACAAAATACATGTATTCTAACAAGCACCAACTAACAAAGAGTGCTCTACTGGCTACTCTATTTGCTTTGACATAGCGGTGACATAACGGAAAGACAACTCGATATGTAATTTGATTACAATGTAGCATAATTACCAATCACACAACTCTCCTACTATGTTGTTGTCGGAGGATACCGACGACACTTAGTTTTACCCTGCCACTAGGAGGCTGTGACCATTTGACCAAACAAGGAACTCACCACCTACTTAGAGCAGACACATTACTGCTACTAGGAGGTTACGACTATTTGCCAATGCAAGAAACTCACCCCTTACCTAGAGCAGACAAGGCACACAGGTGCATAGACCTGCACAAAGCCCACTGTGTCCTACTGAGACATGGCAGAGACTTATTAGCAACAAAATAACAACAATGGTGAAAAAATAACTAAACAATAAAGAACAAGCAACAAAAAACCAGCAAGACCCTAAAGCAAATGCCTGACCCAACCACCACTCCTCCCAATGACCCAGCGTTGCAAACCAAACTCGCTGCCAACGCACTCCACCGTCACCACACCTCCGCCTTGCATAGCCGTGCCGCATCCCTACGCCGCTGCACTGCCTGGCCAAGTCGTAGAGTGCCCCAAAATCCGGCTGACTTCTGAAAGCGTATCCCAAGAAGAAATAGACCCTAACCGGGCTCATCTATACCATGAGATCGAAACACCAAACACTACCCAGATTCCGGTTGCATCGTTGACGCCAGAACCCATCGCAAGTTAGTAATTACTTGATATTTGCTAAAAATGAATTAGATAGTAATAAATATCCATGAAGAAAGTTAGAGAAAAAAAATTCATTGTTTTTGTTTTGGGTTGGTTGATAGAAAAGCGTGGGCCGAGCTGAGGTCACCAGTGGGTTAGGCTCTGGGATGTTTGTTCACAATCGGTTGGGTCCATAAGCCTATATATAAGGTCTGTTATAAGTTGGAAATTGAAGAGTTTAGAAGAGAAAAGGATCCCAGAGAGAAAGAAACCAAAACAGAGAGCCAATGCCAATGCCAATCCCTAACCGCAGAGCCATGGGCCAGGAACTTGAAGAACAAGCCAGATCGCGCGGTCATCCTCTGATGGCAAGATCTGGGCGAGTTGCCGGAAGGCGAGGTGATTATTAAGGCTCCCGAAGACTATACCCATCCTCGTGGTATGTAATTTCTATCGTTTGATTATTAGGGTCTTCGAGGATTATATTATATGTCATAATGGAGCGATCGTTTGATTTCGTACCTAATATTTGTCTTGGGTGATTATCTAACAGGGAAAGGGAAAGGGAAGGGGAAGGGGAAAGGCAAAGTGAAGGGGAAAGGGAACAAAGGGAAAATGAAAGCACATGTAAGTGATGATAAGGAAGGACCACCATTGGCTAATTACATCAGACTAAGTGAGTATTCCTTTGGTTGTAAGATGTGTCCTAATCCAGATTGGCACCATACTGTTCACTGCCCCAACCTCACTCCTGGTATGTCTGCTTAAAAATTTTTGTTTTAGGGTTTGTCATGAGCAAGATTATGTCAACTTTACTTGGTTTGGGTTGCTGCCTGCTGCGTTAGTTAGTCATTTTTAAATGCAACTATTTGTTGATTGGGTTGATGATGTCATTCCATTTAATCTGCAGTTTTTCTATTTTTAGTTTTATCAACAATATGATTCAGTTTTGCTCTTCTTATGAGGATAGATGCTGATATATTTTCACTATATATTGTTTGTTGTCAGCGCTCAAGGAAAGGCTAAAAGTAGCAAGAAGCAGCAGTCGAACGAAGGCTTTCCACCCTGATGACATGGCTTGTCATATTTGTCTAAAGATAGACCACTGGTCTTCAAAATGCTCTTACCTGCTCAAATATCAGAGGGGTGCAATTGTTGGCCGTTTTGCTCAAATAATTTGCTTGTGTTGTGGTGAGGAGATGCCCCACCCTGGTGTGCCTGGTCTTGACTGGAAAGCAAGAGTTATTCTCAAGCATGCTGTTACTTATCCCAGTATCAAGGAGCAGCTGATGGAACTGACACTGGCATCAGAGGGCGCAGCTGATGGCACTGGCAACAACGCAAGTACATCAGAGGGCGCAGCTTATTGCACTGGCATCAAGTAGGGCTGTCAATGGGTCGTGTCGGGTCAATGTATTTGTCGTGTCGCAATATACAAACCCAAACCCAACCCATTTAATAATCGTGTCAAAAATTTAAACCAAAATCCAACCTATTTATTAAATGGGTTACCCATTTCCAACCCGCTTAACCCATTTAACAAATAGGTCGCGTTATGTTAGACAAAATAACAAATTTAAGGGTCAACAATGCAACCCATTTAACTAAAAAAATGCATAAATTGATTAAATTCACTAAAAACTCCACAAGACTAAGAATATAAATAATTATATATATTCATAAATAATTAAATCCAATAATTATAAAGCTGTTTAAGGATAATAGATTTGAGAGAGATTGATGAGAGAATTGTATTTCATTATTGAGAATAGGAGCCCTATATATAGGGATTACAAAGTACATGTTCTAATGTTACAAGGAAATCTAATCCGAATAGAACTAGGAATTCTAGAACATTCTCTCCTATTGCTACTCCTAGTTTGATAGGCACACAAAACTGATTTTCCTTCAACACTTCCCCTTATGCCGCTCAAACTTGGTGGTGACGCTTCATCCGTTGCCTCGTTAAAAACCTTGCTAGAGTGAAAAACCCTGTGGGACAAAAACACGCTTAAGGAGGAGAAAATGAGTACAACACGTCCTTCACTCTTCCAGATCGAACATGTAGGCATCATAACTCCCCCTGATGTTGATATATCCCCCTGATTGCTACAATCATGGGAGTTCGGATAACTTTCTCAATCCAATGCTCTTCACATGTTTCTCGAAGGTGGATTTAGGTAACGATTTAGTGAATAAGTCCGCTACATTATCCTCTGATCGGATTTGATTCACTTCAATCTTTAGAAGTGATTGTTGTTGCTGGTTATAAAAGAACTTAGGCGATATATGCTTGGTGTTGTCGCCCTTGATGAAACCTAACTTCATTTGCTCAATACAAGCTGCATTATCCTCATAAATGCGTATAGGTTCATCCGTGGTAGACTTCAAACCACAACTTCCTTGAATATGTCTAATTACAGACCTTAGCCATATGCATTCACGCACAGCTTCATGTAGAGCAATAATCTCTGCATGATTTGAGGAAGTAGCAAAAAGAGTCTGTTTCGTAGACCTCCAAGATATCGCAGTGCTTCCCATGGTAAAGACATAACCCGTTTGGGAGCGACCTTTGTGAGGGTCAGAGAGGTACCCTGCATCAGCAAAACCCATCAAAACATCGTTGTCGTTTTGATGGAGGGGAGTAGGGAGATGCCGACCACCATGGACTACGGCGGCCAACCCTTGGACGGTGGTATTTTACCTCTTAGGGTCCGATCCCAAATTTTCGTCATTCCTTTTCTCTCTATAGGGATAGAATAGGCCCATATTAATCGTATCTCTAAGGTATTGAAAGATTGTCTTTACACCAATCAAATGGCGACGTGTTGGCGCAGAACTATGTCGAGCTAACAAGTTCACTCGAAGGAGATGTCCGGTCTTGTGCATTGAGAAAATTACAATAATGCACCTATTGCACTTAAATAGGGCACTTCGGCCTCTAATGATTCTTTGCCCTCATCCTTTGGACGAAACAGATCTTTTATGGGCTCAAGACTACAACCAATCATGGGAGTACTTATAGGCTTTGCTTTATCTTCATTAAAGTGCCTTAAGATTTTTTGAGTATATGTAGACTAATGGATCAAAATCCCATCACTACGGTGCTCGAGTTTTAAACCGAGACAAAACTGTGTTTTCCCAAGATCTTTCATCTCAAATTCGGATTTCAAGTATTTAGCAGTTTCCTTCAACTCATCTAGAGTTCCAATTATGTTCATGTCATCAACATAAAATGCTACGATTGCAAATCCGGAACTTGTTCTTTTAATGAACACGCATGGGCATATTTCATTATTAATATATCCCTTCACAATCAAGTAGTCACTTAGACGGTTATACCACATCCGTTCGGATTGTTTTAATCCATATAGTGAGCGTTTTAATCTTATTGAAAACTCGCTCCGTGGTTTAGAGCCACTTGATTTGGGTAATTGAGTCCATCTGGAACCTTCATATATATCTCTGAATCTAGATCCCCATAGAGATATGCTGCATGTAACCACATCCATAAGCTGCATGTCAAGTTTTTAAGAAACTACCAAACTGACAAGTTAGCGAAACATTATAACGTCCATTACGGGAGAATATGTCTCCTCGTAGTCGATTCCAGGGCGTTGTGAGAAACTTTGCGCCACGAGGCGGGCTTTATATCTAACCACTTTATTTTTCTCATTACGCTTTCTAACAAAGATCCATTTATGGCCAACAGGTTTTACATCTGGGGGTGTCTGCGTTATAGGCCCAAATACCTGTCTCTTTGCTAGTGAATCCAATTCAGCATGTATTGCATCTTTCCATTTACGCCAATCTGCTCTTCGTTGACATTCTTCGACAGAGTGAGGTTCGATATCATCATATTCTATAATTCCTTTTGCTACATGATATGCAAATGCATCATCAATAGCCATAGAATTTCTTTCCATCATCTCATGTACGCTAGTGTAATTCATGGAGATCTCTCTATTCTCTGAAATTGGTTCTGACATTGGAGCGTCCCCCAATGATGTCTCTTGGACATAACCATAATCCGGAATATTCTCATGCGATGGATTATTTACATCGATGATTAATGGATTATTTTGTGCCAAACTCGCTTTCTTTCTTGGCCGAGAATCCATCGAACCTATGAGCCTCCTGCACTTCCTGGCAGGAGCCATGGGCTTAGCCACAATGTCACCATCATTATGAGAGGGGACGTTGGCGCTATGCTCAGGTGCCCTTGAGATGGCGTCATGTCCTCTAATTTTAGGGACATCAATCCTTACAGGCAAGTTTGCAGTAGGTATGTGTGATCTTGTCACTTTGGCGATATCAGAAAACGCATCAGGCATCGATTCTGCTACGTTCTGAAGATTGAGAATTCTCCACACTTCAATTTCAGACTGTGAGGTTTGGGGATCAAGATGAGACAGAGTGGGGACAGACCACGACAATTCCTGTCGTTCCTGTTGAACATTTATGTTCTTATCTCCCCCTAACGACAGGAAGACTGTCTCATCGAAGTGACAATCCACAAATATAGCTGTAAAGAGATCGCCTATCAAGGGTTCTAAGTAGCAGACAATTGTTGGGGAATCATAACCAACATAAATGCCTAATCGTCGTTGAGGACCCATTTTGGTGTGTTGTGGCGGCGCAATAAGCACATAAACTGCACACCCAAATATGCGTAAGTGTGAGACATCAAGCTCATACCCAGTCACCATCTGGGACGCAGAAAAGGGTTGAGTGGCAGTGAACCTCAGATGAATAAGCACAGCTGCATGCAATATTGCATAGCCCCAAGCAGAAATAGGGAGATTAGTGCGCATTACCAATGCCCTAGCGACCATTTGTAGTCGTTTAATGGCGGCTTCTGCGAGACCATTTTGGGTGTGAACATGAGGAACTGAATGTTCAACTTCAATCCCAATGGACATGCAATAATCATCAAAAGTCTTTGATGTAAACTCCCCAGCATTGTCTAATCTTATAGACTTAATAGGATGATCAGGGTGGTGAGCCCTTAACTTAATAATTTGGGCTAGGAGTTTAGCAAATGCAGTGTTCCTTGTGGACAATAGCATGATACGTGACCAGCGTGTTGATGCATCAACCAACACCATAAAATATCTAAATGGTCAGCATGGTGGTTGAATAGGTCCACAAATATCACCTTGGATTCTTTGGAAAAATGGTATATTTCCTTTAGTATCCTTTGCATAGGATGGTCTCGATTCTAATTTTGCTAAAGAGCAAGCTTTGCAGAACGAATGATGGGCTTTAAAAACAACCAATAGGATTTTGGTTGAGCCACAGAGTCACAATAGACTTGAGAAGCAAAATTTGGAGTTGAAAGAGCATTAGTGGCGTCAATGCCACCTTGAGGCCACAGGGCAACGGCGGCGCTGGCCAAGGTCGGCAGGTTTTGGGGGTGAATGGCGCCGTGAGGCGCAAGGGCTCTTACGGGGTCCAAAATCTGATTTTTACTTCTTTTCGTTCTGAAAAATGGATGTCCATGTGAAGTCTTTAATATACGTGTTGAGTCACAAATTACTCACGCAATTGTGCCCCATAATTATGAAAATTGATTTGTCCTCCATGCTATTTTACCTTTTTTTAATCCATTTCTTTTTTTTTTGTAGGAAACCTTGCATTGAGAATAAAATGACTATTTGAGGCTTGAAATGTGGAGATTTGAAGATAGGGGAAGAAGACACAGAGATTGGAAGAAAATTGCAAATCGACTTTTCCGGCAAGCCGCCACTCATGGAGGGTCTTTTCTCCAGCAAAGAAGGATCATGGTGGTGAGAATCTCCCATCACTTGAAATTCAAATATCTCCCTACACCTTGTCCTTTTATCACCTTGCCAATTTGGGACCATTTAGGGGACAATGGTGTAAGAGCATCTCTTGCACACTTGGGGACCAAAGATGACACACCTAGCTGATCAAAAAGAGGCCAAAGACCAATTATTCAGAATTCTTGACCCCATTCAATCATCTTCATCCTATCCAAGATCCATTTTCTCTCTAGAGAAGACACCACCATTTCCACCACTAAAACCACCATCTCCACCTCTAAAACCTCCATTTTCCTCCACTACAACCTCCATTTCCTCCACCACTCAACACCACAACTCATCTTAGAGATCCCAAATTTCACTATTCTTACCAATATCAAGAGCTTGGAGCAAGGAGAAGGAGGTAACTACCACCACATCATGTTCTTGGAGACCCATCTCCACCACCTCTTCTGGCATCATCAATAGTCACCCTTTACTCTCTATCTCTTTATGTATTTGATGTTTAATAGAATGTTGAAGCTTGTGTATCTAGCTATGTGTGAGTAGTGAACTAGTTGGGGCTAGGGTTCAAAGCCCTAGCCAAACTTGCTTGTATTGATGCTTTTGTTTATAAATTGATGCAAATTCATGTTGTCATTCTCACATGCTAAGTAAATAGTTGAATGCATTACTTAGACCTAATCAATTTGAGTTATGTGTTTGCCATGACATGAAGTTTTTCCTAGAGATTGATTACCTTTAAGCAAACAGGGAGCATGAAAGCACACCATGTGTGCATGTGAGGGTAGTGAGCTAAAATCACCTAGAGATAGGATTGGTTTGCTTGCTTGGTTACCTAAACTCTAAGCTTTATGCATTTAGGGGCAAAGGATTGAGACCTATCCGGTAATTGAATGTGTCTCTAGGTAGTTAGCTCTAGACTTATCCAGTTAGAGTTAATAAAATGAAAGGGGTTTAAGCCTTAGTAGTCCTATCCGGATGCTAAGAGAGTAGTTGGACAATTAGCTTTGCATCATTCATATTCAATTGCTTTAATACTTGCAAGGGAGGCAAAAGGTGAAACCCGATGCCCTAACTCCCATCCATTTGATAACAACTTGTTTTGTTTAGCTTAGTTTATATTACTTGCTTTCATTGTTTCAATTTGAATAGAAACCAATCTCAAAATCAAAATCAAATCTCTACACACCATCTTGCACATACTCATCATGAACTTTGGTTCACTTGTGAGCCTTTGTTTGTGATTGTACATTTGCATATTCTTCTAGTTTTTCCTTAGGTTTTCCCTAGCTAGGAAAGGATTTACCAATCCTCGTGGGTTCGACATCCTTACTTAATCCCCTATTCTATAACTTTTACCTCTTGCACTTGAGGGTGGCTTTAATGCTAACAATACGGATCATCATATCACGACCTGGGTGTCCCAAACGGTCATGCCAAAGCCTATATGTGTCAGAATCCCATAATTCATCTCTCATGACATGGTTGGATTCAATGACTCGAATAGTGGTTGCATACAACCCACTAGAGCGACACATAAGTTTCTCTAATACTCGTTTATGTCCGTAGTCATTAGAGGTGATGCAAAGGAACTCTTGTCCATTCTCACAATATGTTTCCACATGAAAACTATTGGCACTTATATCTTTGAAGTAATAAAGTTCAAAAAATATGTCCACGACATGAGATGAAATAAATCGATACTTTATCAATAATAGCCAATGATTACATCAAAGTTTCCAAAGTCTAATCCAAAATAAAAATCAAATTTAGACAAATCGTAGTCACCCTATCCGTTTGATAGCTCCAATCAAATATGACCAGGGAAGTAGAGAGATGTCGGTGGAGCGAGGCTCTCTTAAATACCACTAATCTCAATTACTTTCCTAGACATCATACTTAATTAGATGCACCACATGAGAAAGAGTTAATACAAAATGTCATTTATTGACTAAGGCATATTGCCATTACATAATTCTTGAAAAAATAAAAGACTATTCTGAATAAAAATCTGCGGCATTTTGTCTTCATCGCCAGATTTAAAGTCTTTTTGAATTCGATGTTTTGATCACCATGATGCGACTACCTTTGTAGGTACATTGCAAATTCAGGTCTATTGATCAAACATTCCATATCAGAAATAGACACCATAAAGAGGATTCTTCCTTGATTGAGGCGAATTGGCGCAATATGCATAGTCCCTAGGACTGGTGGCGTTGGAAAGTGGTGCCCATGGCCAACGTTGGCTCCATGGTTTCCAACCTTATGTCCCTCAAAATCACGCCTCCTACGGTCGTGTGATTGTCGCCTTGAGCGATTACCTTCTTGAGCATTTCGATCGTATGGATCATGACGTCGATAACGACTTTCTCTAGCCATAGGACGATGCTCTTGATGGCTATCTTGAAGCCTATCAATTTTCTTTTCACAAGCTCATTGCCATGTCTTTCAGCAGTGGCCATAGCTTCAATAAGCTGTTGAAAACTTATGATCCGTCTAGCATTTACATGAGTCCGAAATAAATTAGAGGACCTCATAGCATGGACGGGGAAGGTATTGAGGGTTTTCTCAATCAATTGGTCTTCTGTGATTGTTTTTCCACAAAGACGCATCGTTGTTTTGATGCGATGGGCTTCCGAATAGAATTGCATGACAGTGTCAAATTCAGAGAAGCGAAGATCATTCCATTCTACTTCTATATTCGGAAGAATGGAGTCACGAACATTACCATATTGTTCGCGAAGCGCTTGCCAAAGCTTTATGGAGCTATCCTCATTTATGAACTCAAACTGTAGGTCACTATCCATGTGACGTTTCATGAAGGCAAGTGCCTTAGAATTATCTTTCTCAGTTTGAGGGTTTGAAGCTGTTTCTATGGGACAAAGCTCTTAGATTATATGCAATAAATCTTGGGCAATAAGATGGGTCACAATGTCAATGGCCCAGTCTAATTATCCTTTGCCTACATAATCCAATGGAACAAAATCGAGTTTGTTCGTGTTTGACATCCTAAAAGATGAAACAAGAACAAGTTAGTTTCAGAGTCAATGCTTCCACGAAAACTAATAATAAGATTTTCGAGCTATGCTACCAAGAAATCAATTTCCATGAATAATTGGATTAGACCGAAACAATGATATTTATATGGTCATAAATCGATGCTTACGGACGCTCTTAGTCCGAAGTCTTACGGACGCTCTTAGTTCGTTAATAGCTTGAATCCCCACGATTCCGCTTTCTCAAGAATCGAACCCACGTTAAAAGAAAGGTGGGATGTAGAAGAAGGAAGGTTGCGAGTCCCTGAGAAAAAGAAGAAGAAATTTAAGTTTCGGAAAGCAGGAACTTTGATTTAAAAACTTACTTGTTGAAATTCAGAGCAGATTCTCTTATGAACAGCTTTCACTTCGATTGGTATATAGGTCTCAAAATAATTCCGATAAGACTGAAATTCGGAGGTCAGATGGAAGAGACAGAGACGAACAACTTTGATGAAGAAAGTATTTTGATATGAGATTCTGAATTAGATGTTTCAGGACTTTCAAGAAGACGGACGTGCACAGGAAAGGAGAAGGATGCAGTTGGTGTGTGTTGGTGTTGCAGGGGAAGCAGGGATGCGTGCGCAGTGGGGCATAGGTGCTGCAGGGGCAAGTGTGCAGGTGAGGCTAGCGTGGACTAGGAGCTATGGTGATGAAGAAGATTTTCGGATTTTTGGTTTGTGGTTAGAACTCGTGCTGATAACGTGTTTAAGGATAATAGATTTGAGAGAGATAGATGAGAGAATTGTATTTCATTATTGAGAATAGGAGCCCTATATATAGGGATTACAAAGTACATATTCTAATGTTACAAGGAAATCTAATCCGAATAGAACTAGGAATTCTAGAACATTCTCTCCTATTGCTACTCCTAGTTTGATAGGCACACAAAACTGCTTTTCCTTCAACAAAAGCAAAATATTTCAAATTGTCTAATCCTATGATCAAATACTCCCAACGTCCAAAATTTCAAGAAGAAGTATAGCATAATCAGGTTATACGGGTTAACATGTAGCCGACCCATTTATTAAATGGGTCATAGCGGGTTGACCTACGGCTGACCCGCTTTTTAATCGTGCGGGTTTCAAGTCGTGTTATCGGATCGTGTCGGAATTGATAGCCCTAACATCAAGGCAAGTGGTTGAAAAGCCGCAACTACTGGCACTGCCACCTTCACCTCTACATATGATGAAAACTTGCTTTGTTCAACCAGCCTTTTTGCGGAGGATACGTAGGAGCCTGACTTGCTTGAACTTTTGCAGATTGTCTTACTAGAATAATACATGGGTCAAACAAGAGAGTTTTTTTGGTCGTTATATAGGTGTATCAGTGTTTATATCAGACATAATTAGCAGTCTTGTGTAGTTGGTTGGACAATATATGATTTGGATTGTTCTTATCTCTCACGCCCCCATTACTTTTGATTAGTCACCGTAGCTGCTTCTTTCTCATCGACAGTTCCACACTTTGGTTTTTTCTTTGATGGTTCTTATGTCTTAGGGGGAAGGGCCTGTCAATAGATTGGATTTTGGTCCAGATCTGGTCTCAATTTGCTGTTACTGAATGAGTTTGGATTTTGATGATTATCAAACCTAGTTTCCTTAATGAGTACATAAACAAATAAACTCTTTATTAATATTTATTAAGTTGCATTTCATTTCAACAGGAAAACTGTACATACGCAGTTACAATTGAAACAACATGCACAAAAGGTGCTTCAACCTCAAACAACATTAGCCTAAGATTTGGCGACACAAATTCTAATGACGTTTTGGTAAAGCACCTAAACTCCAAGCACATAAGAAGGGTGGATCCACTACAACCCTAAGTCCTTGATGATGTGCCTAGAAAACCATTTCAAGCTTGTGTTGTGGATCAGTTTCAAGTGAAGGGTCTATGCGTTGACTCACCCATCTGATATTGGTATCTCAAACTGGGTGGAACTGATGACTGGAGGCCTGGTTTTGCTCAAGTCCATGGCATGGAGGGATCTCACTCTCATCTTAGCTCCGATTACTTCTACTTCCGCCGGTACCTGCCTCGCCGTGCTTGGCATGGTTTGGATGCGTGCGATAAGAGGTCACTCCCTTTGGGATTAAGCAAAATAGGAAAGTCTCTGTAAAGAAACAACGGAAACACGTCCTTGCCATGACTATAACTTATCATTAGGTCATCATATATGGTATGAATATGTTATATATACTAGAAGTCAAACACACTATGGGTGTAAAACAAAAAACTATAGAGGCCAGTTTTTTACTTGGTGAAAGCTATTAAAATGATTAGTATTCTCTATATAGGGAATGTTTTTTATTTTCACAAGATTGCCATGCCTCACCTTAATTTCTACTCAGTTTTGGATTCCTCTAACCTAGCTTATGCTATACTAATTCCTATGGCTATAAATAGGCTCGATACAGCGCGAGCTCAATTCGTATTCGACTCATTTTTACCTCATTTGGCTTGTATTAGTAAGATAAATGAGTTGAGTTTGAGCTCAATATTAAACTCAATAAGAAAACAACCCGAGCTTGAATTATGACATATTTGGCTCGTCAAGCTCGTGAGTAGCTCATTTTATTTCATGAGTAGCTCAAACTTGTTAAAATTCGACTCATGAAAATTTATAGTATTAAAATATAGGTACACTACAACAATAATGGTCTTTTCCGACCACGTTTTTCCGACGGTAAGTACTTTTGGTCAAAAATAGCATTTTTTCCTACAAAAAAAAAATTGTCCGTTGGAAATACATTTTTGTGATGGCCATTATTTCCGATGGCCACCAATCTCTCGGAACACGTATAGATTTTGGTCGGAAATAATTATCATTTGGCAGGAAGACTTCCCGCTAATTACTTTTCCAACCACGCTTGATGTCGTCCGAAAATAATAGGTCATTTTCATAAAAGACCTTTTTTCTCATCGGAAAATATATTCAATATTTCCTACCAAAATGCTCATCGTCGGAAATACAAAAAAAAAAAAAAATGTTGAATTTAACGTGTTGAGGTACTAGAAGTGTTACGAAACTTCATGGGTGAAGTGGCCCCTGGGAATAAATCAAAAGCCTAAATTTCGTCATTTTCTAGACTAACATGCAGTGAGATTAGTTCATGATAATGTCTAACACACATGAAGTGGCGAAGCCAAGATTTTGAACGTATTGGGGCGCAAAAAACCACTAATAATAATAATAATTAATATCAAAACATAAAAAAAATTCTAAACAAAGTTTATATCTGTTAAATAAATAAATAAATATCATTGACAAGATTTTATATTTTGAAATCATTTCATATTAGTCTCATCATTTATACTAATAAAAGCGTCTTTCTCAATATATGAAGTCAAGCAAATATTCTCTTTAGGAGAACTATAGTTTTTATATATGAATGAAGAAAATAGGTGTAGTGAAAAAAAGAAAAGGAAAAAAAAAACCTATGACAATACACACAAAAAATTAGCTCAAAATCCCTATTATATATACATATATAGACATAAATTACCAATACTACATCATATTTTACTGATCATAGACTTGCAAGTGAGCACTAGAACAGTAGAACCCTTGTCTATTAATGGACGGGACCCAATTGAAGTATTGAGTGTATTAGTATATTAAATACTTTCAATGTTGAGTAGTAACTAGTAAGTATTACATAAGTATGTTTAATTAATATAATATATATATATATATATATAGGTTAAAATCACAGCAGCAGAGGCCTCTAAAGTCTTAGGAGCGACCTAGTAGAGCAAAACCTAGGATTTTCCACGTTGGCGGCAGTGAACGCAGGTTTCCTAGACCAAGCATCAGTGAGGCTCCAGCGTGAGGGTGGCTAGGTGACGGTGCGGCGACTGGCGAGGGCAGCAAGAGCTACAATTGGTGACGAAGGAGTCATTGATCACAGTGTTGGATCTGTTCAGAGTTGTCTAGATCTCGGGATACGGCTACAGCTTCATAAGACTCCGACGAGGTTTGCGGAGGGGGCTATGTTCCTTCAAGAGTGGGTGCAAGTTTTCTCAGTGGGCGGCCGAGGTATCTTGGGCATCCGTTGATCGTTTTTTTGAAGTAGGCTTCCGGGTCGGACTCTATGATAGGAGCGTAATATTGTACATCATTTATATCAAATTCCTTTATATTTTCATGGTCAATTCTTGATATTTTCTAGTTATTTACTGTGTTTATATGTTTTATAGGTATTTTAGAGCAAAGAAGAAGAAAAGAAGCAAAAGATGGATTGAAAGCCAAAATCAGCAAATCTGTCTGTGCAGATCAGTCAACTTCGACAGAGTACTAAGAGTAGCTCAGGATGATCCAGATACTGATCTTTATATTGATGGAAAGCCTCGGATGTCTAATTTCCAAAGCTTTTTAGGTTTGTGAATATCATTTTTCTAGAAGAAGTTATGACCTATTTAGTACAAGGAGGTCAGGCTGCGCGCGAATCTGAGTTCAAAGAAGGAAATATTGTCTCCTAGAGCTATAAGGGAAGAAGAATTAAAAGTCCTTTAATTAGAGATCAAATTCCTTAATTCTTGGAAGAGAAGGAGTCTTGACGCTATAACTATATAAAAGAGGGCATCAAGGTAGACATCTTTGGACGCACAACATCAGTCTATTGCCGCCATCCTCTCCTCCCTCTCTTTTCATGTTTTATTTTATTTCTTTTATGTATTGCTAATAGTTTTTTATAGGTAGGGGCTACCTAAGCCCTAGACATGTGTAAACTAAGATTTTGGCGTTAATTTTATAGTTTCTTGGATATTAAATGTTTGTTAATTCATTGGTTTCTCATTGATAAATTCTAGTTTCGTTTATTATGGTTGCAACCGTAGTAAGCATGCTAGGATTTTATTGCTATGATTTCATGTTTAGATCATCATGTCAAGCATGTTATCTAGAGTAGCACATGAGTGACTTGAGCCCCATTCATATGAATTAGCATCTAGGTAGATTAGGACAACATCAGTACCAAAATTGCCTGTCAGATATGCAAGAGAAGTTTGATTATACTTCCAATATAGATATTTGTAAATCTTACAAGGTTACAGTTGTCTGACCCTTTTTATTTCCTCAATTCAACATGTATAAATTCAAATCAACAAAAACCTGCACATTGATAAATACAAGAAATATTCAAACTGAATGGGCCAAAATAGAACAGAACAATTAAAATGGAATTAACAAAAGAAAATGGAAAATGGTCTAATTATTTGTACCTAGCAAATTTCTAAATAGACCCAGAAAAATAAATTTTGACTACAACTTTTCAATATTACCCTTGTTTTAACCCTAAATTAAAACACACAAGAAAAAAAAATTGTTTTCTTTTTTACAATGGTTTTATGGGCTTCTTCACTTTTTTGAAAGAAGGGCTGGTGCAGCTGCCCTCAAGCCTTGATTAACGAAACTGGTGAATACAAGGGGGGGACATTGATCCTAAACCCCTGATTACAATAAGCAACTAGAGTATGTCCCGAAATAATATCAGGAATCTCTACACAATACTTGTATTCTAACAAACACCAACTAGCAAAGAGCGCACTACTGGCTGCTTCATTTGCTTTGAAATAGCAATGACATAACGGAAAGATAACTCGATATGTAACACGATTACAACGTAGCATAATTGTCAGCTTTAACACAGCTTTCCTACTATGTTGCCGCCAGATGACGAATCCGACGACACTTAGTTTCATCCTGCCACTAGGCGGTAGCGACCATTTGACAAAGCAAATAACTCGCTGCCAACCTAGAGCAACTAAGGCACATTGAGTGCATACACTGGCACAAGGCCCTATTAGTCCTACACAACACGTGTAGACACTTATTTCCCGCCAAAGACGCGACCAAAATAAAAAACTGCAATAAATAGAAGTAAAAACAGAAAAAACATAGCTAGCCCAAGCCAGGCCGCAGGGGGCCCAAGCCCAAGCCATAATCTGAGGAAAAAAGAGCCCACAAACTACTTGACAATGGTTTTATGGGCTTTTTCACTATGTCATTGATAACTGTTGCTGTGTCTTCCATATCTTGGCTTCGTCTCTTTCTTTTGGTCTTCCTTTGGAGGCTACCCATATAAAAAAAAAAAAAATTCCAAGATTTTGAACTATCAATATATAAATCTCTTTGATGAAGCACCTTGAGTAATCTAAATTTACCTTCACCTTCCCCTCCATCTGTTGATTTATATCATATATAATATAAATGTGTGTGTATATATATATATATATATATATATTTTTGGGCTAATTATTGTTTAGTACCCTGTGCTTTTGGTCCAACATCAATTTAGTCCCTCGACTTCCAATTTCATCAAAAACACCCCCACACTATCATTTCTCATCCAATAGGTCCATCCGTTATGATTCCGTTAATTTCAGCCGTTTAGCTGCTGACGTGGCGATCCAACTCAGCCCAGGTGGGGCCCACATGGAGACAAATTTCCCAAACTAACCCTGGCTCTATCACAGCTCCAAGTTCTATTAAGCAGGCCATTTTCCCGCCAAAGAAGACCTAAATACTTGTAAATTAGTTGTATCCTCCCGCCCAAAATAATGTATTTGCAAAATGGCTCATCAAAGTAATAACATTTGACCTGTAAATGTTCAAAGTAACATGTACTTCAAAGGAACAAATCTACATTTTTAACCAACATGCTATTGACTTGAAGCACCAATTCTACATTTGATCTTGTAACAACATCAAGCTTTCTTAAAATCCAACAAAATAAGCAGCCCAAATGTTTAAAACATCTCAAATTAATGTTTGCATTTCAAATAGCTCTAATCATCCTCCCAAAAAATTAGAGCTAGCAACCTAGGTAGCATACACCAAGGTTGCACAAAAAATGTTAGGGCTTGCTTATCATTCCCCAAACTTCCTCCTACTTTCCCCCTTGCTTGCAATTCTGCCTAATCCTTTGAGATGATCTGGAAGGTGTTGGAGTTTGGCCTTTTGATGCTTTACTTGATGTCGGAGGCCTCGTGGTTGCTGAGGTAGATGTGCCAGTAGCAGCAGCAGCTTTGGTGGACTTGGATTTTGCGGCGGCAACAGCAGCTTTGGTAGAGTTAGCGAGGGTGGCAGCAACAGCTTTTCTAGATGCCTTCAATGTAGCCATCTTCTTCTACACTCACAAAAAAATCAGAAACAAGAATATAATTGTCAACACATACATATCAAAAGCAAAGCATCACTAGCCCAATAACAGACCTATTCATCAACAAATACATACAAAGTTTACAAGTTAAAATCCACGTTTCATACCCTTTGATATTCTACCACTTTTAGATGGTTTTTCCTCAAGTCATTCTTACTCAATGGTGGCTTTCTTCCAGGTTTAGGCTGCAAAAAAATTATGGGATCAACCTTAAAACAGAAACATAAACAAGCTGCACAGAAACATAAACAAGCTACTCCATAAACAAAATAATTTGAAAAAGTACACTAAACATATGCAGAAAAAAAATCAAAAATTACCTGGGCTTTTTTAGATGAACTTCCTTGTCCATTGTTGAGCTTCCTTTTCTTGTTCACATTTGCAGCTTGCTTATCTTTTGGTGGAAGATGTCGGTGACATGTCTTCACATTGTGGCCAACTCTTTGACAATTGCTACACTTCAACGACCGCTGAACTCTTCCAAGCTTTGTTCCTTGTGCAGCCAACTTCTCCGATAAATCTCTTATCCTCTTTGTTCGTGGCCTTCCGTGCTATCTGGAATACTGTGGAGGCAGAATTGGTGGTTCTTCACTCGTAGTCCACATCTCCATTCCGTTAACCGGCTTGATCAAATTGCTGTAAATGTTAAGGTACGTCTTTTTTAAGTAGCAATCTGCAACAAAGTCTTCCGGATTTGCCCTGTTGTTGTATATTGCTGAGACCGCGTGCTTGCATGGAACACCACTTAAGTCCCACATTCGACATGTGCAGGTCCTTGTCGTAAGGTTGACCACATTCTTTGTTCCTTCAAAAGTCTCCACCTCCACTTGGTCACCACCATTCCCGATAGAAATGCAATCTGAAGCAGCCTTCATTTTCTTCTTTTCTAGTACTTGTCTAGGCTTGGGGCACAAATTTCCCACCATTGCTTGCATCTTATCCTTTTTGATTTGGTTTCTCTTCATTAGCTTCACTCTCATTTCCTCGAACATACTCACTGGTGGTTTTGCTCTAGCATAAAAAATGAACGAGTTCAAGCTTTCACATAAGTTGTTGATCATAATGTCACACTTCGACCAAGTCTCGAAGTGTGATCTACACCAATGCTGTGGAGGCCTATCCTTATCTACAAAACAAGCAGCAGCAGCCATTAGTCTTGATATGGGTCAACTTAGCAAAATAAAAAACAAAAACAAAAAAATCAGCAACTTTGTAAACTCGAAGACTTACGTGTCATCCACTTGTACGCTTCATTATCCAAAGCCTTCATCTCCTCCATTTCCTTTGCAAAGTAAGGAAGTGTAGTTGACTTTGCACACTTCCACATTTGATCCTTTAGTACCTTTCCCGGAAACAGCTTCGTAAAATTTGTCCACATATGGCGCACACAAAATCTAATCTTGGCCAATGGAACTACTTCTTCAAAGGCAGGGATTAAACCCTTTTGCTTATTGCTGATGAAAGTCCAACCTGCTCCATCCTCAAGTATACTCAGGTCTTTGCACAGAAGCTCTAGGAACCAAATCCACGAGTCTTTGCTTTCCATCTCCACCATTGCGTAGGCAATCACCCATGAAGTGTTGTTGGCATCAATGCCAACAGCTGTCAAGAGCTGACCCCCATATGCAGACCTCAAATGGCAACTGTCTACAGAGCCGGACCTGATATGAGGCTCGTGAGTCAGCCGTCTCAGGCCCAGTGTCTCATTGGGTATAATTTTTTACTAGGGGTATTTAGAAAAATTATTACGTAAATAAAATGTAAGTCTTTTACTAAACAATAAGATTGGATTAGTAGGCAAGTTGTATTTCTTTCTTTTATGTTACTCCTAGCTTAGATTCGAATCCTCTTTCTGTTGTATATTTATTTTTCTTTTCAATTTTTTTTTTGTAAACATTCTTTTGGCTATTCTTTTGTATAATAAATATAGGCCCATTTTTATTTTCCGCCTCAAGCCTTAAAATCTCAAGTCCGGGCCTGACTGTCTAGCCCAATCACAGACCTACATCCCGCTTTAAATCCATTTTTTAGAGCTCCAAGACAGATATACATCCTCTTGAAGATTGGAAGGCTCTCTCCCTTGCTGAAATCACATTTTATGTCAACGGTTGTAGAAGGGTCCACCCTTTTCAGCTCATTCGCATAATCTCTAAGTCTGGCATACTGCTCCATGATGGTTCCCTCTAAGACCAAAAGGCCTGCTTTCTTTACTCGATAAGCCATCTGCTTGGAGACCCTTACTCTAACTTCTGAAGACATAGTTTGAACCAAGGATTCTGTAACCAAAAAAAAAAAAAACCAAAACAAGGATCAGTAATCATTGAAGCAAGAAAAGTATTCTTGTTCATATAGTACAAAAAAAAAAAACTGGAGCATTTAAAACTGAAGCAGTAGCTGGTTAATTACTCTAAAACAAGCAAAAATACAAATAGTCAGGCTTAATCACTCCAAAACTGAATCATTAGCTGGTTAATTACTCTAAAACAAGCAAAAATACAAACATAAGCGCTTAATCACTCCAAAACTGAAGCATTAGCTGGTTAGTTACTCTAAAACAAGCAAAATTACAAACATTCTTAACAACTCCAAAACTGAAGCATTAGCTGGTTAATTACTCTAAAACTGTGCAGTTGATACAAACATGAAGGTTTTAATCACTCAAACTGTACAGTTGAAACAAGCTTTTCACATAAGAACCTAGGAATGTGCAAAATCATATAACACCTGCAACTTGCTGCAACCAACCAAAATTTGCAAAAACAAAAAAAAATGGAAACAAGACAAAAACTAGGAATTGGAAGGCACTATAATTTCCAACTTGCAGCAACCAAACTTGTCAAAAAAATTAGAAAACTACACAACAAATAGTAACCAAACAAAAACATGAAGAGATTAGAATGGATACCTGGCTTCCAGCCACTGTTCAGCTTGATCCTTTCCATGAAACGCTTAGTTAAATACTTAGCACAGAGCATGCTGTTATCAAAGACTCTCGTGCACTTGTGTTCCGGCTCATAAGTCTTGATCATAAGCGATTCCTCATGTTGCATCCTAGATGCATAGAGCTCGAATGGACAGTCTTGGGACTTGCATATAGCCCTCACCCTTTTCCATTCATTTTTTATAAAATATACCTCCCAACCATCTCTAATAGCCCTCTCCCTCATAGCCTCTCTCAAAATGGCAGCGCTACCAAATATCATCCCTTTCTTGAAGACCTGGTCCTTCATATCTGTTTCTGGATTAAACTCAGAGAATGATATTTCCTCTTCACCATCAGAATCCAAAGCAGGACGCAATCTCTCTTCATCGGACTCGGCTGATCCAAACATATCTTCATGATCTTCAAACTCTTTTCCACTTTCCATCTCCACATTCTTAACAGCTTCTTTACTTGGTCCAACCCATTCACCATTGTCATTAACCTCAAACCCTATATCAGCTTCCTCCAACCAATCGTCGTCATCAACACCATACTGATTATATTCATCATCTTCAGCAGCGGGTATGTATTCATCATCCTTATCACTCTCACTGCTATCCACTTCATCTTCTTGTTCAGGGTGGAACCCAAATGATTGCATATAATCTAGAATATCTATATCTTGAAGCATCTCTTCATCTAGACCACTTACACCATCAACACTGTTTGCTACAGGACCTACCTCAGGGTACATCTTTCTTTTACCCTTATCTTTTGGATTTGTTTCAGCCACTTTGCTGCCTTGAGTTGGGATGGAGACTTCAGGTTCTCTGATGACTATACGAAGCTGCCTTGGTTTTCTTGTCTCACAAATAGCCAGCTTTGGTTCCTCAATAATCTCCTCAATCACACATGTAGCCTTCTTTCTCGGCTCATCAGGGAGCTCTTCAATCACAACTCCAGTAGATCTGGATTGACTAAACATATCAAAATCAGCTGAATATATATAGATTTCATCTTCACTCAAGCTCTCATCACCTTCATGAATATGATCCAAGTACACAACAACCAATCTCACTTCGGGTACACAACATAGCATAGTGCACACATCCGCATCCGAATCTATTTTTGTCAAAGCATCATCTTTTGTTCCTATACTCCACCAATAATCAATCCTAGTACCTGCATAATCTGGGTTCAATCCTTGGACCATGTTATCTAACTCAGTCAACGACATCTTATCCTTGTCAACATAATCGTAGAAGGATATCTTCCCACCAACGTACTTGTTTCCAAGTATGTTACCCCCATGATATATCTTCATTGTGAAGTAAACGGGGCCATCTGCATGGAAAAAAAAAAACACAATAGCCTATCAGTTATTACCCAACAATAGGACACTTATAAAAACACTGCTAAGTGGGCAAACAAGACAAAGAAGGACCACATCCAACAACAACTATATCAAAACCATAACTACAACAATATTAAACCCCTCATTCATTATCCCCAACAACTTTCATATGCACCACCTTACTTTAATCTCCTACTTTAAGGGTCAATCCTTCACAAACAGACAACAATTCGTACTTTAAAAAGTATTAGTGGTATGCAATTGCAGGCTATTGTTCACAATTATTGTGATTCAATAAGTATGACACAAAAAGTATAAGCTAAATCTATCATATGCGACAAAAACAGGAGTCAGAATAGAAAAGCCATGTTTCTGGAAAGGGTAACCCACATGTTTTATATTGTACCTTCTTGTGTCGGGATTAAAGCATGTTTCTGCAACCTATAAGTTAGAAGATTTCAAAACTTCTAAAACCCATATCAGATTGAAACCCTAACCTCAAACCCTTTTTTCCCATATCAGTAAAGCATGTTGGGATTAAACTTCTAAAACCCATATCAGAAACAGAAATTGTAAACCCAGGTTTCAAATTTCTAATATCTCAAACCCCTTTTTCCCATTTTTGAAAGTTTCAAATCCTTTATCAAATTCCGAACTTCTAAAACCGTAAACCTTATTCCCAAGTTGGAAGATTTCAAACAAAACCCAGAAACCATTTTTCCCCAATTTCGAAACATTAAAACACAAAATTTCAAAACTTAAACCAGAAATTATTTAATCCCTCACCACCGTAATGAAAAACACTAAACCCACACTCACCGTAATGAGGGATGTCACCTTTATCCTCCGTTTTTCTAGGTATCCAAACATCAAACGCACCATCGGCCAAGTCGAAACCTTCTCTAGCTATTAATCGACCGTCTCCTTCTAGATTTTAGGGCGTCGCTTTCAATATATAGCCTTCTCCTTCTTCAGCAACCATCTATTCCTTGGGTGTTCTCCAAATTTTGGGTTTCTCCAAAGGGATGCGATTTGGGGCTTTCTTTAGGGTTTCAGATCGCGTAATGAGGGGCGCAGGAGCCGTAATGGGATTTGGGGAGGTCGTGTATGGGTTAGATTAGAGCCAGGGTCAATTTGGGAAATTCGCCTCCATGTGGGCCCTACCTAGGCTGAGTTGGATCGCCACGTCAGCAGCTAAACGGTTGAAATTGACGAAATCATAACGGATGGACCTATTGGATGGAGAAATAATAGTGCGGGGGTGTTTTTGATGAATTGGAAGTCGAGGGACTGAATTGATGTTGGACCAAAAGCACAGGGTACTAAACAGTAATTAGCCCTTTTTTTTTTAATTATGCAATTTACCATATGATCTGTCCACATTTCACAATCATTCATGAATGATGATATTTTATTAGATGTTTCCATTACTTAAGAGAAAGGACCAGAGTTCAAGTGCTTCTCTACCGTTTTGGAGAAGATCAAAGTTCTTGCTTTGGATTATTTAGTTGACGAGGACCAGTGATCTAAGGAGAACGCGTGAATTGTACGGTGGCAAGTCTGAGGAAGACGAATGACGATTAATGTGCAGTTTTTTTTTTTTGAACAAGGGTAATATTGGTAAATAAAAAATTGCTGGGTCTACATAGAAATTTGATGGGTACAAATAGAAACACCTAATGGAAAAATGGGTTATAAAGTCAGCAAGTCCTCGTCCCAAAATTCAAGAAGCAACTCGAGGAGTTAAACATCAATCAACATGTGGGAAGATCTGACAGTGGAGGAAGCAACTTCTGGTTGGGAAATTTTCCATCTAGCACTACCCATGCCATCTTCAAGCCCCAGCTAGTATGGATCTCCAAGTGACAATGCATGAACCATACACCTAATCATTAATGGAGAAAAATTACATTAATCAACAACAGTAAATATATAAGAGCATATGAAGCGATGCTATCTTCTTAATAAGATCAGCGTAAGATCTCATGTTATATATTATGACAATACATGTCATCGTAACATCACCGTCAATATTTCACCGCATATTAAAATAAGAATCCACTTAATCAATAGTTTAGATTGACAAACTGAAAAATAAACATATTAGATTATCTAGTTCAACTCACCAAGGTTGTCTGCTAGGAAACGAATTGCAACCCACCCGCCAGAGGGAACACCTATGGTGTTTCTTTCAACAGGGTCAACCAGATTGAACTTCTTAGGGTCTTTGTTTTGGTCGAAGTTCCCAAACCCTTGACCAACAACAAAGAAATTGAACCCATGAAGATGAAGAGGATGACTTTCAGCACCAGGAATACTAGTGTCCTGCAACACCAACTCCACTCTAGTATTAAACGGAAGCACCATTAGCTTTGTACCATTGCCCACATTAATATTGTTCAGTTGGGCTCCCGTGTAATTAAATGGAGTTAAAGGACTGATCGGAAAGTCAGGGGAATAGACCCTCTTTGATTGGCCAGAGAAGTGGGATTGGAGTAAGGCAATGTTTGGCATAGTAAAAGAAACGTTGTTGATTGAAGCACCAAACATAGTTCCATTGGGTCCTTGGCAAGTTTGGTTGTTGTGCTGCTGCTGGCTACATGGGCTAGTTCCAAGTCCTATTGTGAAGAACAAACGCTTGTCAACTTTTTGTGGGACGTTAGCTGGGAACTGTGGAGTGTTTAAGCTGCAGAGTTTGTTGGCGAACTTTGTTGCAAACGTGTGTCATTTAGAGCTGGCAGAGTTGGTTTGTGGAGTGGAAGTTTGTTCAGTGGGAGGTTTGAGTGAAATGCGGTCGTTTCGAACTCTAGAATGCCAGCAAGAGTGGAGTTGTCGAAGGTGCCTAGACCAGTCACATATGGCCTTGCGGTCATGAGAAATGTAGCATTTGGGAAGTTGGGTTTGGTTTTGAGAAGAACGTTTGTGGTTTGTCCCAGGGCAATGAGAATGGTGTTGGTGTCGAAGGGCTTGACATAAACGGCGTCTGTTTCGACCACTTTGAGGGTATGATTTGCAATGCTGAAGAAGAGCTCGTCATTTAGTGTTGCATTGATTAGGCGAAGAAGGTATGTTTTCCCAGCTTGAACCTTCAGCTTGAAAGTATCTGCAAAAAGAACCCATTAATCTAAAGTACAATATATTTTTACGGCCGCAAAATTTGTTTACCGAATTTTATGCAACAAATGATCGATGTCACATAGTTTCACTTCGATATGAATATAAAGACACATGATATGAATATGACGAGCCTTACCATAAAACATAGAAACAAATTTTGAGACAACCAATTTTTATACCTTTGGCCGAACAGTTATACAATGGTCCTGGCAGTCCATTAATGGTATAGGCGTCTGAGACATTTGGGCCTCCACCAATTTTTAGTGCCTTGTTTATGACTGCTTCAGGATCTGCATTCCACCAATCTCCTATAAATTGAAGCATTGCAGGTAATATTTGTTAGTAATTAAAATAACTAATGATTTTTTGACAGGTAAATAGTTCATTTCTCGTCCCTCTATTTAAATTTTTATAGCCAATTACATACCAAAGACGATGGGTACTTCCTTGTAGGGCTGGGCGTTTTGACCCGAAAACCCGAAAAACCGGACCGGACTGGTCCGGACCGTCGGGTTCGGGCCGGGCTTTGCGAAAAAAAAAGATGAAAATTTGAGGCCCGGACCGTTTGTGAATAAAACGGGCCGGTCCCGGGCCTGGTATCCCTAATGCCTAAAAGCCCGTATAAGCCCATAGTCCCATTACTGCCATATGTCCCTCTGTGATAGGTCATTTATTTGAGTATACCGTGAAATTGACCACACGTGATCACAACCCCCACTTACCCTAAACGACCTCATCTCTCTCACTCTCCGCCTCAAAGTCTCAAACCCTCATCCCTCTCAGTCTCTCACTTTGTTGAACCCAGGAACCCTCATCTCTCACTCTCTGCTTCAAACCCTCATCCGTCTCACTCTCTGAGTCTCTGTCGAACCCTCATCTCTCTCACTCTCCGTCGAACCCTTATCTCTCTCACTCTCCGCCTCAAACCCTCATCCCTCTCACTCTCTCACTCTCCATCGAACCCTCATCTCTCTCACTCTCCGCCTAAAACCCTTATCCCTCTCACTCTCTATCGAAACCTCATCTCTCTCACTCTCTACCTCTCTTTTCTTCGAACCCTAATTTCAGATTTCCAATCCCTGCTTCCAATCCCCAATTTCAGATTTCAAATCCCTGTTTCCAATCCCCAATTTCAGATTTCCAATCCCTTTTTCCAACATTTCAGGTATACTTAGTTTTTAGTTTTGGATGGGTTTTGATGGATTGATGTGTTGATGGGTACCGGCGGAGCCGCTGTCATCTTGGAGCATCGTCTGAGGTCCGGGGAAGCTCAGCTAATTGGGTTGGTTGCATTAAGAAGTTTGGAGTGGGTGGAATGTGGAGGTGATCAATAACAGGACAAGGTTGCTTCGTTCTGTGTTGTGAAGTGAAGGCAGTAAACTCAAGGTTCGTTCTTGTTAGAAATGGCCACTTCTGGGAATCAGTTGGTGCCGGCGAATCCATCCACTGAGGGCGGTGCGACGACTGGTGACGGTGCCACGACTGGTGGAGGTGAGACGGCTTCCAGCCAGGAGGAGACAGCGAAGAGAAAGAGGGAAGATTCGAGTAGGACTCGAAACAGCAGTTGCCGGTCTAATGTTTGGGAGCATTTTGAGAAGTTTGACGAACCACTTACTAGTTCGGAACAGGATGGGAAGGAGGATGTAGTCGGACATTGCAGCAAAGCGAGATGTAAGTATTGTGATACTGTGTTTAAAGCTAATTCATCTTTCAATGGTACTTCAACTCTTAGACGTCATATAGAGAATGTGTGCAAAAAATATCCTGGTAGATTAGATTTGGAGGAAGGACAGAAGGTGTTGACTAGTGATGGGAGTACCAATTCTGTAGTGATGAGACAGTGGAGTCCAGAAGCTTGTACAGAGGCCTGTGTGGTGATGATAGTTTTGGTGATGATAGTTATGGATGAATTACCTTTTAGTCAGGTAGAAAAGGAGGGATTTAAGTACTTTTGTTCGGTTTCCATTCCTCGGTGGGAAATCCCTAGCAGAAGGGTCATTGTGAAGAAATTCTTAGCGATGTATGATGCCAAAAAAGAGGAGCTTAGGGCTGAGTTGTGCAAACACAGAGTGTGTCTGACCACCGATACATGGACATCAATACAGAATGTCAATTACATGGTGGTGACAGCGCATTTTATAGATGGAGGTTGGAATTTGCACAAAATGATACTGAACTTCTGCTGCATTCCCAATCATTCGGGTGTCGCCATTGGGAAGATTTTAGAAACGTGCTTGGTGCAGTGGAAGATAGATAAAGTATTGACCATTTCGGTTGATAATGCTACTGCCAACAAACATGCAGTGGAGTATGTTCGGAAGAAGATGTTGAATTGGACAAGTCCCCCGGTTTTGGGAGGGAAGCATCTACATGTGAGGTGCTTGGCTCACATTTTGAACCTCGTAGTTAGATCCGGCTTGTCTATTATGGACAAATCGGTTGATTCAATTAGAAATGCAGTGAGGTATGTGAGGTCTTCTTCTTCTAGGCTCGATGAATTCAAGTTGTGTGTTGAGAAGGAAATTTTGGATACCAACAAAGTTTGCATTCTTGATGTTCCGACTAGGTGGAACTCCACATTTCTAATGTTGGACACAGCAATTGCATTGAAAAAGGCATTTGTTCGGTTAGGTGAAGAGAATGTGCATCAATATAATGGATATTTCGATGAAGAAGATGTGATAGATGAAGATTTAGAAGTGGTGGAGGAAGTGAAGTCCAAAACTCGTAAGAAGAGGGTCGGACCACCTAATGATGACGATTGGGAAAGGGCTGCCATTTTCTGCCAGTTTTTACGAGTTTTCTACGACGTTACATTGAGCATAAGTGCAACTTTGAAGCCTACTGCCCATTCAGCTTTCCATGACATTGTGGCAATAGAGGGTGAGATTGATGGACTGTGGCAACCTGGAATGGCTTATGAGAATGAAACAGCAGCGTTGATGGGTCAGATGGCAGTGAGGATGAAGAATAAGTTTCAAAAGTATTTTGGCAACATCGATGATGTCAATCAGCTTCTTTTGGTTGCCTTAGTTCTTGATCCTAGGTATAAACTTCGAAATTTCACTCATATTTGCAAGACGGAGTTGGGCATGGATGATGGTGAAGCTAAAGAGAGGGAAGCAAAGGTTAAAGATCTGCTAGTAGCCTTGACTGATACATATGCAGCTTCAATGAATTCAGCCTCAAACCAAAACCAAAAGGAGAACGTCACCAATGGATCGAGGCATTCTGGTACGAGAGGTGCTAGTGGCAAGATGGCCGCAATGATGGATAATTGGGCGAAAGAACTTGAGAACAGCGATGAAATTGTGGTGGAGTGTGAAGTTGATCGATACATTATTGATCCCTTCGAGAGGCCTAAAGTGGGGGAATCCTTTGAGATTTTAACTTGGTGGAAGCACAGTGGATCGAAATATCCCAACTTGCAATGTGCTAGCCATTCAAGTCTCCACAGTAGCTTCCGAGTCATGCTTTAGCACAGGCAAGCGAGTAATCAATCCACACAGGAGTTCCTTAACTCCTAGGAGTGTTGAAGCCCTTATATGCTTGCAAAATTGGCTTAAGAGTCCGGGAATAATGGGTCTAGAATATGCTCCAACCATCGAGGAGGTGCTACTCTATGAAGACATTGAGAAAGGTCAGTTTTTAATTATTCAACTACTGATGTTCATTATGTACACAACGTATTCAGTTGGTAACCGTTTGTATTTCTTTTAACTTGCAGAATATCAAGACAAAACCTCAACTCAGGCATCGTCTACAAGTACTGCTGCGAAGCCTCCAAAATCTGCAAAGCCTACTTCTAAAGGTGTGATTTTGTATTCGTGTTCTTTTGTTACTGATTTGGACATTTGGTTACTGATGGTGATAATTCTTGTTCTTTTGTTACTCATTTGGACATTTGGTTACTGATAGTTATAGTGTAAATGTGGTGTGATTTTGTTACTAATTTGGTGTGAGTGTGCTACTGTTAATCTACTCAAATTGATTTGGTTACTGATGGTGATAACTAATGTGTAAATGTGGTGTGATTTTGTTACTGATTTGGTGTGTAACTTGTAGTTCAGAAAATCAGAAAATAGCTTATGTGTGATGCTAGTTGCTACCTACTTCCATGCTGGTTTTGAAATTGGCGTGGCTATTTGGAGATGGAGCTCAACTGCAATTTGGAGATGAGGTTGTTATTTGTTAAGTTTGGTTTGGTTGGAATTCGGAACAATGGAACATTTGTTATGTTTGGAGTTTGTTTGGTTCTGATGTTGGTTGGCAGTGTGATTTGTTAAGTTGAATGTAATTGTGATTGTGATTTGTTGGTTGGCAGTGTGCTGTTGATACCAAGGCAGTGTGATTTGTGATTTGTTATCAATTGTTATTTGTTGGTTGGCAGTGTGCTGTTGATATCAAGGCAGTGTGATTTGTGATTTGTTATCAATTGTTAAGTTGGTTGGCAGTGTGATTTGTTAAGTTGCATGTGATTGTGATGGCTTAAGTTGAATGTGATTGTTAGCAGAAGTGTGATGGCTTAAGTTGAATGTGATTGTTAGCAGAAATTCATAGTTTTGCCAGAAAGTTAGCAGAAATTCATAGTTCTTTCAGAAATTCATAGTTTTTCCAGAAATACATAGTTTTTCCAGAAATTCATAGTTGAGCCCGAAAAGCCTGAAGGACCGGCCCGTTTGTTAACAGTCCGGGCCTTTCTGGTCCCTGGATGTTGAAAACTCAATATGGACCCGGCCCAAATTGTTCGGGCTCGGCCCGTGCCCAGGCCTACTTCCTTGTAGGGCTTGATAAATGGGTAAGGAACACCACGCTTTGGAAGAATAATTAGAGGACCGTAGACGGTTGATCTGAGCCATGAAATATGAGCATGCCACCAAAGGGTGCCTCTTTGTCCTACAATCGTGTAGTTGTACACATAACTGTTACCTGTTTGTATAGGACATTGGGTCACATATGCCGGCCCATCGGCCCACCCGGATCGAAGTTGTCGAATCCCGTGCCTAATTCAAGTCAATCCAACACACTTTCAATTTAAGTCATGAACTTAACGTCATAATTAAATTATTTGTAAAATATATATAGTTACCAATCACCATTTAGTCATATCTTTTACTAGTTTAAATTAATTACTGTCTCTGCAGATGAGTCTCATTGTCGTAAAAGATATGATGAGGAATGTAATCAACAAATATGAAGCACATATAAGGTTTTAAAATTGAACTGGAGAACGTCTTCATATATTTACCAATGGATGGAGATGTTATTGTGGACATGATTAACCACTTTAATAAGGAGATTATCGCCCTCCCTTGCTACAATCCGAGGACCGGGAAACTGCCCATTAACTGTTACAACGCTCTTTGTATGGCACAACCTCGTGATATTTTGCAGTTTGATCTTTGAAAATCAACATTAACGATGTTAGCTAAGGAAAGGCAAGAAGAAAAAAATTCAAAAACAAATTAAAGAATAGAACACATACTTCAAACTTGTAGTGCCGGGTAATGCTTGCAACTGCAAGCTCAGAACTGAGACACAGAGTTATGAAAGAGAAGAGAATTAAAGAGCCTGAAAAACGCTTGCAATGAAAAAATAGACACCCATTTTACTCTCTCTCTCTCTCTCTCTCTCTCTCTCTCTCTCTCTCTCTCTCTCTCTCTCTCTCTGTGTGGAAATTGAAAAACGTTGCTCTTTTCTTTCAGTTTGTGTTGATCAAAGCTTGTGGATTGCGTGTGTGTGTGTGTATATATATATATATATATACACGGAGGCGTTCCAAAGAGGACGTCCGCACTTTCGCTAAAGTGCGGACGGCGCTGCTGCAGCTCGGCTTGGGGCGCGACGGAGCGGCGAGGGATGCCGGAAGGACGCCAGGGGTCGGGCGGAGCCGTCTGCAGTCAGTGGAGTCGCCGGCGATGTCGTTGGAGGGCTGCCCAGAAAACCTGCAGTTGCAGGTCGGGTTGCTGCCCATAACCTGCAACCCTGACCTCCTCCGACCTTGAACACTGCCCAAAACAGTCCAAGATGCCTCAGGCCTCCCTCCTGCAAGCCGCGCGCCGCCGCCGCCGCCTGGAACGCCTCCGTTGCATCGCCGTCCGCACTTTAGCGAAGTGCGGACGTCCGCTTCAGAACGGGCCTCTATATATATATATATATATAGGCTAGGGGTGATGAGGAAAGGGTCTGTTTCGTTGTTTAGGTAATTGACAGAAAACGATATCGACATGGTTTAAAGAGTACGTAGGAGAAACCAGAAGCTAGCTAAGCTCCAGATATACATGGCTCTATATCTAAGTTCTAGTTGTTAGATAGAACAACTATTTAGAGTAATGTGAAAGACAATCAAATTTAATTTTCTTCACCTAGCTATGGCTAGCTAGCCTCCTTTCTTTTCAAGTCAAATATTTGAATATTTCCTGTTAAGATTTTATGTGCTTTCATGCATGAGTAGACCTGATGTTGACCAAGCTATAGCTACTTCCATGCTTAGCACCATCTGGGATTTAAAAGGGAAACGTAGGTATGAAATATGCAGCTACGTAGCACAGAAAAGAGACCATTCACCCTTCTTTAGGTGGAAACCATAGATAATAAGATCATATCCCTTTGCACCAATTTCGCGTGGCATTTTGTTGTTATTATTATTTAGGTTATCATTGACCAAAAAATTGTTGAAATATTTATTCCTCCTCGGATGATATTAGTTTTGAAATAATATCATGTTGATATATTAATACTCAGGTCAGAAAAGATCATTACATATCATCCATCTACTATTTATGGGTAGATAAAGAGTTTGTGGTAAACCACAACGATACATAGATTATGTCCGATCATTTGACGGTACCCATGCTCACTTATTCAACAAGGCCTATAAACAAACAAACACCGAAAATTCTTCCATGCTCCGAGCATGGAGTGCTCGGCCACATCAGCACAATCCTGGCCGCTCAAATCGATGGTTCAATACTGGCCGCTGATTAAGGTAGACCGGGTAACCTGTTGTTAAAGTTAGAGAAATAAGCCTGGGTCCCGCAGTTAACTTTTAAGTCCCTTGAATTTGTGCATTGTCTTATCTTCTCCAGTCTTCCGCAGAAACAATAGATCCAAGCAGCCCGAGTAACAAACCCAGATTACAACCCTACAAAGTACAAACACAAACACGCTTTTATTCCGATCTCGACCATCATCCCAACACCGCAAGCGCCCCATCAACACCAATTTCCACCACGAACTACTTCTTTCCTTCTCTTTCAAGCAGCAGAACGAATGAAATTGTAAAATCTTGTAGACATCAGGGCACTTGACAACTGACCTTCACCCATCTGGTTAAGTATTTTATCTGCCAAACAATTAACACAAAACCACAATCATAATCCACAAACATCTATAAGAAAATCATGATAATATACGCAACTCAATTCAAAGACTCGAACTTTTTCAAAGAATAAACAAAACAAAATAGATGCCGGAAAATCAAACTTACATCTTGGAGTGATATTCTAACCGAGATTGTAAACATAATGCCCTTTACGATCATCGTCTCGTTTCGGAGGCGATCCATGCCTTCCATTCCCTTGATTACTCTCCAACATCGGCCGGTACGCCTCTGGTTCGAATTTCGACGATCCGACGTCCCACGCAACCGAGGCCTTTTACTGATTCACTTTAGCATCCTAGTGTCTATTCCCACCGCCGTCATTTAAACGGGTCAAGATCGATCCCTGTCTGCAACCAAAATTCTGAGAAAAAAATTGGGGAAATTGATTAGGATTTCTGGGCCAAACTCATAGACATTCCCCGCAAAGGACTCTGTGAGAGAGAGAGCACCACCATCTTGTTTTGCCCACAACATTCCATATGGAGTTCGCAAGTGAAGATTGAAGACCACATTATCAAATCTGGAGTTGTGGTGCGTTGGCGAAGGCGCAAAAGGGTGGCAGCCCAAGATCAAGCCATCTCATACCTTTTTTGTTCGTTCTTTTCCTTTTTTTTGGGTTCTTGTTTTATCATTTTTTTTCTAATTTATAATAAACTGGATTTGTTAGTTTAAAACTTTGAATTTGTTTGTTATTGTTCTCATTCCAACAATATTAGTGACTTACATTCTAAAAAAAAAAATTTTATATATATATATATATATATGTATTAGTGACTTAAAAATGGAGGGTGATGCTATTTACACACTTTTTTTCTCTATTTACACATCCCTTCTAATTTTTTATTACTTTAATTCAATTATTTTTATAAATTACCCTAACTACTTTCTTTGTAAATATGTTTCTTTTTCATTTTTCTTTTTTCTATTTGGCAATTCAATCATAAATCAAACATCATTATAAAATAAATCAAATTTTTTTTTACCTATAAATGAAGGAAAAATAATACGTTTATTAAGTGGAATAACTTGTATTATTAGACAAAGAATATGCTTCCAAGGTCTTCACCCAACTGAATCCAAATTGTAAAGTTTGTCCTCATACTTTGCAAAGCACGAAACTCAATGCTTGTTTGTTTATGACTCTTAATCCAGGTGTATCATCCTCAAATAAAAAAATTAAAATATATAGAATTAGCGTTTTATCCACTTCAGCGGTTCAGCCACAAGCTTCCATGTTGCAGCTGATGATATACACAAAATTTGGAGATGCTCTACATAATATTGAATGCAATGAGTTGCAATCTTTGTGAGGGGACAAAATTATGTTCTACCAAAATAATATAGTAGAACAAATCATGTTTATAATCATAAGGCCATTATTATTAGGCTGTTGTAAAGTTCTATAGTTGCTCAAGGATTCAAATACACCAAATAATTTCAGATCTCCATTGCAAATCAAATGTAAAATTTTCGCAAAAGATTGGTCTAAAGTTTCTTGTTCTACCATGATTAAACTTCAAAGCATCATATTAGAGAGATAGAATGACTATGCTAGAGAAGTTTTTGATGAAAAAAAAAAAAGGGAATCAAAAAGAGTCTTGATGTCTTTTGTGTCTGCGGGAAAATAAAAGTTTAGAATTTGAGAAAGATTGACTTGCCAAATTGAAAAAAGAAAAAAGAAACATAATTATAACGAAGGGTAGTTAGGGTAATTTTTAAAAGAAAATTGAATTAAAGTAATAGAAAAATAGAGGGGGTGTGTGAATAGAGAAAAATGGTGTGTGAATGGCACCACCCAAAATGAATTGGGAAGAAACATAAAAAAAATTAAAATTTAATTTTCTAGTAGACTTTGAATTTATTAAATTTTAATTATAAATTTAACATTTTCTATTGTTTTTTTTAAAGAACATTTTATATTGTTTAGAAAAACTAATTGTGAAGATCAAGTCCCTTGACTTCTAGATATGGTTAATATTGTAATACGTACAGGTATACCATATATATGAGAAATGGTTGGAAAAGGTGCTCTAAAATATTAGTGACGGATTAACAAAATGTGTCTTAATATTAGTAATGATGAAGACATTGTAGTTAACCATAAGCTTTAAATACTCATCAAGTGATGAAACTAAAATGCTCGTAACCACTCGGACAATTCCATCATAGTCATGACGTTGACTGACTCGGTCAACTTACACAGGCTTAATAATCCTATTTTTATTTACTACAAGTTTAAAGGGCAAGGGCGTCATCGAATCATGCACTTGAGACACCGTCCGTTAGATATGACAAGTGCATTATTTTAGGCTTCAGATTCAAAATTCAGATAATTCCCTCATAGTTATGACTTTGATCCACTCGGTCAACTAATTGAGGCTTAATGACCCTATATTTTTTCACTACAAACTTCAAAAGACAAGGGTATCATTGGATCGTACACTAGAGACAACGTCCGTTGGATGTAACAAGTACATCATTTTAGGCTTTGGGTTCAAAATTAGGATAATTCAGTCATAGTTATGAAGTTGATCCACTCGATCAACCAACTAAGGCTTAATAACCCTATTTTTGTTCACCACAAGATTCAAAGAGCAACGACGTAAGCATATCGTACACTTGAGAAACTGTCGGTTAGACTGTAAGAAGTATATCATTTTAGGCTTTGGATTCGAAATTCAGACAATTCCGTCATAATTATGACTTCGATCCACTCGGTCAACCTATTTAGGCTTAGTAACTCTATCTTTGTTCGCTATAAGCTTCAAAGGACAAAGGCGTCATCATATCGTATACTCAAGACACCGTCTGTTAGATGTGACAAGTACATTATTTTAGGCTTTGGGTTCAAAATTCGGACAATTCAGTCATTGTTATGATGTGAATCCACTTGGTCAACTGACTAAGGCTTAATAATACTTTTCTTTTTTCTTTTTTTTTCACTACAAGCTTTAAGGGGCAAGGCGATATCGGATTGTACACTTGAGACACCATCCGTTAAATGTGATAAGTACATTATTTTAGGCTTTGGGTTCAAAATTAGGACAATTCAGTCATAGTTATAATGTCAATCCACTCGGTCAATTGACTAAGGCTTAATAACCCTATTTTTGTTCAAATTAACCTAGTAGATCGAGACCCAAACGACAATGAAAATAGCTGAAATTTTGACCACAACTATTTATTATTATCATGATAACATCCAACGGTCGATTTTGATAAAGTCTATTTCCTCCACATTGTTGCTCATAGAAGGTATACTTTTCGATACAACTAATAAACTAGTTAGACTACATTAGTAGACATATAAGGATTTTGTGCAGTCCAAATAATCGAAATTGGAAATCGATAAATTTGACATTAGCCATCTATTTATAGAGTATTAATATGTATTATGTAAAAAAATTAATCCAATCCGCTGTCATTTCGATATCAAATAATGCAGTCAACTTTATAAACACCTATACTTCCCTAAGGGGAGCTAAATCGAGAGGAGATAAACTTTTCAAAAATTTTACATTATTTGATATACCTCATACCCATGAGAGTATGAGAGCTGACAAATCGAAAAAATAAGTTGCGAATGAGCAGTTATGAGCATATTAGTTTTATGTGGTATTTAGGGTTTACGGTTGACCTAGTAGATCGAGACTTAAATAACGATGAAAATAGCTGAAATTTTGACCACAACTATTTATTATTATCATGATAACATCCAACAGTAGATTTTGATAAAGTCTATTTCCTCCACATTGTTGCTCATATAAGGTATACTTTTTGGTACAACAAATAATCTAGTTAGACTACATTAGTAGACATATAAAGATTTTGTGCAGTCCACTCGGTCAACCGACTAAGGCTTAATAATACTTTTTTTTTTCCTTTTTTTTTTCATTACAAGCTTTAAGGGGCAATGGCGTCATCTGAATGTACACTTGAGACACCATCCGTTAAATGTGATAAATACATTATTTTAGGCTTTGGGTTCAAAATTAGGACAATTCAGTCATAGTTATAATGTCAATCCACTCGGTCAACTGACTAATGCTTAAGAACCCTATTTTTGTTCAAATTAACCTAGTAGATCGAGACCCAAACGACAATGAAAATAGCTGAAATTTTGACCACAACTATTTATTATTATCATGATAACATCCAACGGTCGATTTTGATAAAGTCTATTTCCTCCACATTGTTGCTCATAGAAGGTATACTTTTCGATACAACTAATAAACTAGTTAGACTACATTAGTAGACATATAAGGATTTTGTGCAGTCCAAATAATTGAAATTGGAAATCGATATATTTGACATTATCCATATATTTATAGCGTATTAATAGGTATTGTGTAAAAAAATTAACCTGATCCGCCATCTTCTTATCAAGATAACATCCTACAGTCGATTTTGATAAAGTCTATTTCCTACCGTGGACATAAAACGATTTTGTGCGATCCAAAAAATTGAAATTAGAAATCGATAAATTTAACATTATTCATCTATTTATAGCGTATTAATAAGTATTGTGACAAGTACATTATTTTAAGGTTTGGCTTCAAAATTCGGTAAAACGACTAAGTTTTTTTTCCTTATTTTTATTAACTCCGCACTTCAAATTGTAAGACTGTTGATGAATACAAGACTTGATACACGATAATAAAATACGCGTCACGATGAGTCGGTGAGAATTTTCGGGACACCCAAGTTATTTATTATGATTTTTAGAATTGAGAATTTTAGAAATCATAAATTTCTAGCTTTGAAAAATAGTCCAAAAAAAAATTTCCCGCCTATCATGGCGGCAAAGTTTTGAGCTCGACTTAAAATCCCGCCCACTTTCCCCTCATCAATTCAACGATAATAAAAGAAAATAGTTTCCTCTATTCAGTCTATTGTTGAATTGTTCTCTCCTTCTCTCTGTTCCTCCCTTCCGGCCTATCGAAGGAGCTCAAATCCAAGGTCCGAGCAATGCAAATTCGCTCAGTACGACTGGTTAATGCTTCTCTCTATTTCAATTTGTAGGTAATGGGTAAAACCAAATTAGGGTTTCTTTCTGAGTTTTATTTTGGGGTTTCTTTTAGATCTGAGGATGAACACGCACGAAGTGTTAAAGAGACGAGCCCATCACATGCAGTTGTAGTAGTAGTCATCGTAATCGACAATGGTGGAGGAGTCAGAGTCATCGAGACGCAGAGCAAGGTCCAAAGGCAAAAAGCGAGGCAACCCAATTGCAGGTATACACAGACACTTTTAAGTTTCATCATCGCTTTGTCATTTGTGTTTTTTCAGTTCTCCCTTTTCTTTTGCTTATCGTGAGAGAAAATCTAACCTGGTCTACATTCTGTTCTGGCCAGACAGGTACTATTCTGGTTGAACTCCTCCTAGATCATCAAGCCGCTGCTTTAAGTTTGGGTCGGAAGCAGTCCTGCATCTCTGTTATTTCCATGATTCTGAATTTGGTATGGTGTTTCTTTTTTGTTTCCTCTCTGCACAGGTTTATAGAGCTTTCAGGTGTAGATGGAATCATGTATATGTAGTATATAGATACAAACTTCTTTTTATATCAATTTGGGTTCAGTCATGATGAATTATTGTTGTTTAATCTCTGGCTTGTGTTCCGTTTGTCAATTCAGATATGTTCATTATTTTCTTAAATTTGGGGCTAAATAATAAACTTCAATAGCTTCTAGATTCAGGTTCGCCCTCAACACTTCACAATACCAATAATCTCAATTCAGAAGTAAATTGGTTAAATGGTGATAATATGATTGTTTTTAGTTTTATAATATTGAAAGTGATATTGGATTCTATGCATCAATGTTACTGTATGACTTCTTGTCAAATGATAAATTTGTGGATTTTGTGTATTTGATTGAGGGTTTTTGTGTTTCAAGGCCAAACTCAGAAATATTGTATTTGACTGCAGTCTCTGGCTCTGTAGGCATTGTATGTCAGGTCATTACTGCCATAAAAAGCTTCAGATCTGCATATATGTCTATTACGTTGCAGACTGCCTCAAAGAATTCACAAGCATGTTGATTGTGCTAGTAATTTTGAGTTCTTGAATCAATTACAAGTTTCGAGATAGTCACAATCTTATTTTTCATGTACTAAAAAGTTTATCAGCATGGTTGTTGTGCTACAATTAGGTTCGCTTCCTACTCTGTATGATCAATATGGCATTGTGATTGGAATGTAGATTAATGCATCTGGTCTATAAGTTGTGTCTGTTTAATTCATATCTGCCGTAGAGGGTCTCACAAATGCAGTGGTAAATCCAGGAGGGGACAAAGCCACATCACTGTCTAGTGCTGCCAACGGAAGACCCAATTTGGTGGACAAAGCAGCCAAATCGGTGACTATGAACAAGCCAATATTGCCCAGCAAAGGATGTCTAGGGAGCCAATACTTTACGGTACTTTACCTCCACATTGCATGCAAATCTGGGAAGTGTGATATAATTGTTATTCATGGTTAATACAGTGGTCCATTATTCACGATGAGGTTGTCATAGTTGAGTTTTTGGAAATGCTACTTGTTGTATGCTCTGATTTTAGAATGGATTGGGTCCACTGGAACGCCAAATTAGGGATGTATTCCGCAGGATTCTGAATCGCCGAACTGAGGGTCTTGAACTTTTGAGTAAGGGAAGCAATCTGGAGTAACTTAAAATAGATAAGTTTATGAGCATGAAATGTACAAATTTGCGAATATATATTGTCTTGCATATTTCCTCCTTTTGCAAGGAGAGACAAGGACATAATAAGGTCAACAACAGTACAAAGGTTAAGCAAGTATCTTGTTATACTGTTTAATTTCTGTAAAGTGCATGGTATTTTCATTGGATCATTACTGATTAGTAAAATGATTTTACTTTGTTGGTTGTTTGTATTTTGTGGTTTCTTTTTTCTTGTCCGTTACATGTTAGTTACATCTTCAATTATTGACAGTTGCACATGTTATGTTTACATGCTTACAACCCTTGTAAAATATTAGTTATAGATTAGAACCAGAACTAGAATGGACACCAGAACTAGAATGGACTGCCAGACAAAGTATTTTGGGGTTATTAGTTCAAATGTTCAAATTATTTCCATTAGAGGCTTTTGAAATAATTAACACTACTTTTTCAAAGGGTGAGGAAATGGCGCCGAGAGTTGAGGTTAGTGAATCACAATTCCCCCGTGGAGCATCAACCTAGTTGGGTTAGGGGATGATTGCAGATTCAATCACATTGACATTCCTCAGTGCATCACCTACAGTTATGTGTCAGTTTCTCCTCATGTTAAAGCGGTAAGTGGTATAAAGAAGTTTTGGTTGACATTGTTTGCTTAGCCTCTAAGTGATGAGAGGTGTATTTCTATGATGGGTTTAGGAGGGGATGAAAAGTGTATTTTTATATATCATGCAGGTGAGTGCAGAGACAGCAGGCACGCTTCTTAGCCAGATTGCTGGTCTAACCTCAATAGCTACAGAACAGTCACTGAAGGCTCGCGATGAGATATTGAGATTAAAGAGAGAAAAAGTAAGTAATGTTTGTAAGGTGAATAGAACTTTGGGGCATGATTGGAGCCATAATCAAGTATGTAAATATGTGCTGTGGTGAACATTTACTGAAGATTTGGATGTTTGCATTTCAGGACGTTGCACTAAGGGGAAAGGATGAAGAAATACTGCAGCTAAGAAAGGAATTGGTGAGTAAGGTTATTATAAATTGTGCCAGCAGAGACTTTTCTATGCAACTTACTATAAATTTTGGGGTACAGGAAATTGCCTTGATGAATTCGGGTGCTAATTCATTGGCAGATGGCAAGGTTAGTTGTCATACTCGACATCCCTCTGATTTGTTGTCTTGATTCATTATATATATTGCAAAGTCAATCTGGGAGCTTAATCTTATTATCGATGCTTGCATTTTTGTAGAATCATATGAATTGTGGCAATGGGCATAACAAAAATGTGCAGGAAAAGCACGTTGTAGGCAAACAAGATTTGAGGGTAACTGGCTTTTCTCCATTCACTGATACAGAGGGGGATACAAGTAGCGAGGGTAAGACTACTGATGTTATGTCAGATAGTTCAAGTGATGATGATTGGGGTGTATCTAACCGAGAGCGTGTTTTTGGTTGGCTGCCTACCAATGCTGTGGGTTGGAAAGTAGCCACAAGGGAAAGGGACGACACTTCTGATCCCCCTACTACTGATCGCATTCCAGCCCCCCCTACTACTGATCGCAAGCTAGTTATGTGAATTGACAGTGCTTTTATGTAACTTGCCCTTCTAATGATGTTAATTCATTACCGACTTGTGTAACTTTTATGCTTCTTTTGATTATAATCGAGTGGAGAAGTATTATAATACTGTCTTCGTAAATTTCGATTGCAGCTCACATAGAATTTTTGGATTAGTATGTAGTATAAGTTTGATCCCTGCTCTTTTTCCCTCTTAAAAAACATGTGTATAATGCTATATATGGCTGGAAGTTATTCAATATTGTGGACTATTTGTGAGCACCATTTATCTGGGAAAGCCACTCTTATGAACGTTACTTATTTCTGTTCCCATTGGTCATTTGGGTGTGCTGGGATTCTGTGGAAGCATGTTTCGTGAATATTTGACAGATAAGTTGACACAACGTGAAATTCATATCAATCCACCAACGCTGAATCAACTAAGTTGGTAGCATGTGGCCTTGTTTGATAATTAGTGTGTTGCTTATATAATGAAGACTTGCTGGTGATCGAGAGAGCACAAAGAGCCTGAAACCCTGTGTTGCTTATATAATGAAGACTTTCTGGTGATTGAGAGAGCACAAAGAGCCTAAACGCTTCATATTATCAAAACTCATTAGATGGTGAAATTCAACAGCAGGGGCAACATCGCCAATAAATCACATTACATCATCATAGTTGGGTATTCCCTCTGCCGCCTCCTCCAAAACCTAGTACTGCTTTCTGGACCATTGTTTGGAAACCAATAATGATCACGTACCTACTTTCATGAACAGGAATTAAAAAAATTAACAAACATATTGGTGTTTAATTAAAGAGCTAATTTCTGTGTTGAATATGCAAAATGTTTAGGAGCAACTTCAGGGATTGGAGCTGAAACTGCCAGAGTATTGGCGAAGAGAGGGGTGAGGATTGTGATGCCGGCAAGAGACTTGGCGAGGCGTCGAAAGTGAAGGAGGGAATCCAAAGGGAGAATCCAACGCTGGGGGTTCTTTCTACCCATCAATCCTAACTCTCATTGTTTTAACCTAGCAAAGAGGACACCACCCAATTAACCGCTACAGGACAAAGTTGACAACCGGAAACAGGCTAAGCCTTTTCCATCTCCAATTACTATTAATCAACTTACACGTGCATATCACGTGTCTGGGCCCAAACACTCCGAGCATGGAGTGCTCCGAGCAGCGAAGACGTTCTCAACAAACACAGTAGATAAGCACCGTACTAACACAAGATTGCATAGTTTCCTAAAAAAAGAAAATTATTTATAAAGAAAAAAACGAACTAAATAGGAGCCCAAATGGTAGGCCTAGGGCTCACCCCAGACCTAATTCATTCATGCCCAATTGACAGCAGCCCAAAGAGTAGTCCCACTCAAACCCTAGCAAAAACGGCCCAAACCCGGCCCAATGCTTCATCTCTTTCACATGGTGGTGACAACCATGACCACATTGATGCCTCACTGGCGCCACCATGACCATGTCGTTTCTGATCCCAAATGCCTTCGACAAAGCACTGACCACCCATGAGCCCCACATGCTAATATCCAAGAAAACTTGAAACCAAATCAATTTGAGTCCACCCAGATTCCAGATTGATGTCGTCACCAGACGTCGGCGTCGCCACTGGGAAATGAAGCGGATCGAAACCCAATCCCTCTTAATTTGCCATTGACATCCCCAGAATCAAAACAGCCTGACTACCTTGCTTCAGGGGTGTTGCACCAGACTCGCGGTCAAAGCTCATCCTGCCAGACTTCAAGTAGCAATAAACATCCCCGAGCCCCATGAAGAAAACCACCCGTTCGACAGTAGACCACGAAACGAGGGAAAAGCCGGTGGCCCGCCCAGACGTCGTGCGCCGCTAGACGATCGCACTTGCACAGAAACCAGACTCTGGGTTTAGGGCGGCGCGTGTTCTTTGTTTTTTTGCTAATCATCAAATTGCTTCGCTCATTCTGCTCGGATGATATTATTGACTAGTATTAACATTTGTAAATGCCATTGACGCTAGCACTCACAAATGTTATCAACACTCGGTAACATTTTCTCTAGGTGCGATGTATCTAGGTTGAATGTCGTATATAACGATCTGTTTCAAATCTCATAAAGCATATAGCTTTAATTTTTTTTGTTTTTTTAACCAACATATAACCAGTAAAAGGAGAAAGCATAGGACCCTATATATCTATACTATTATTAAGAGAAGAGGGTTTGTTAGCCAAAATCTAAAATTTTGACAAAATTGACCCTAGAATATTAATAAACTTTGAGAATTAATTAAATCACAAGGATAATTAAGACATTTACAAAATGTATTTTTCTTTAAAATATTTGAAAAAAATTATCCACAACCCACTTTTCTCTCTCCCACTCTTTTTTCTCTGCAATAACCAACTTTTTTCTTCTTCTTTTTTTCTGAAAAAAAAAAAAATTTAATAGTTTGCACATGCAGAGCATGTGTGGAAAAATACTAGTATTTTTTATCATATCAACAATTAGTCTTGTGAGTTAAACTCACAACCTCTCACTTACAAAAGAGAGGCTTATGTAGATCAAATGGTAGTGGGCTACATATTCCCTATGTATATATTTTGTGGAATACTCATGCTTAGTTGTGCTATACTGTTCTATGTTAATCAGCTCATGACTCCTTGCGGTCTAAAAAAAAATTAGTTAATTTTTTTTTTGATAATAAAAAATCAGTTAATTTGGGAGCCCAAAAGCAATGAAGATGATCATCTATTAATTCAGAAATTTCTAGTATTTTTTGTTTCTGATTTGGTACTGCATTCAACCAAAAACATAAATATATTTGAATTGTAAGTGGTGTGTTGACTATCGGGTCTAACTAATATCGTGAAGATTACGGAATTAAATTTTACTGTCATAATACGTGGGTTGAGTAATTAACGTGGAGATTTAAAGAAAAGAGAAAAGAAAAAAACTTGGAGATTACATTTCATTAAACGAGTTAGGCTATTCAATTTGAAAAACCCACCGAACTCCCCAATTACTCGGAATTAACTTTCATTTCTGCCTTATATTTATGGAGTCTCCCCTCTGCACCCTCCACAAGGAAAGCTTTAGGTATATTATATTCCTGAAAATTGAAGTTGGCAGACATCTCCATGGGGGAGATTGTTGAATAAGATTAGCTGGTGCAACTACAAGATCAATCTCTTTAGTTTCATTCTTACGATTATTGCATCAACACTAGAACATACCAAACAAACTTGATTGAGAATTACCACATCTTGAAAGCAACCCCTAATTTGCTTAATTTGTCACCACTAACAAGTTTAAAGGCTGAGAAAGGTGCATTTCGGTACTTGAAAAGTAAAACCCTCGTAGCCTCGCTCAGTGTTTAGATATCTCCTATCTTGATATATTTTTTGTTATTTAACTTTTACTTTGGAGAAGGCGGATTTAAACTTTTCGACACTATTAACATACTAGTTATTAGTTGATCACATATAGTAGAACTAACGTATAGTTACGTGATTCATACATATGGTATAGGGCGTTAGAGAACGTGCAATATATACATCAACAACCCATCATGTAAATATCAGGGAATTCGAGAGTGCCATATGTGGATTGTAGTTATCGGTGGATCTAAAGGTGCAAGTCAACCTAATCAAGCCCACTTTAGTAAATTTGTATAAAGTGTCTAATGAATAGTATCAGTGAAACTAATTAGAACAAACGCAACTGAATAATCTAACATGTCAACTTCGCTGGTGTGGCATTATACCAAAAATGGTGCTTATAGTGTAAAGTCAGGTTATTGGGTTGCAAGAGCCATGCAAGATCAAAAACGGGGTTCAATGGCAGGTTGCAGTGTCAATAAAAGTAAGGAGGTCTGGGAAAGAGTTTGGAGTATTAATGCACCCCATAAGGTTCGGGTTTTCATATGGAGAGCAATTCAAGGCTTTTTACCGTGTGCAACAAATCTGCATAAGAGGAAAATCCTGCATGATCCTGTTTGTTGGCAGTGTGGAGATCCTAAGGAATCTGAGGTGCATGTTTTATGGAATTGTCCGAAAGCAAAGCAAGTGTGGAAGAAGACTTTCTTGAATGGTGTCTACAGAGTGTGGCAGGAGCCATCTTTCTTGGACTTAGTGCATCACGTTTTTTCCACTGCTACTGGGAGTGAGTTTGATTTATTTTGCTCTGTGGCTTGGTGGATCTGGAAGAATAGGAATCTCCATCGACATGGAGAGAAGACTGTGGACCCTATTGACTTAATTTGCTTAGCTGGGGATTGGCAGTTGCAACATGTGACCACAAGAAACCCAACTCGGCAAGAGAAAGGTGCACAAAGTCAAAATAAAATTCATTGGTCACCACCTCCAGCGGGAACACTTAAGCTTAACTTTGATGGGGCCTGTGATGTGAAAAGAGGAGCATGTGGTTTGGGGATAGTATTCAGAGACCACCAGGGGCTTTTGAAAGGTGCACTAGCAGTCCCACATGTCGGCAATCTCCCCCCCCGCCCCCCCCCAGATCTGTGGAGGCCCTAGCACTTCTACACGGTCTTCGATTTGCTGCACACGTCGGATTCACCAACATTGACATTGAGGGTGATGCTCTTTCAGTTATCAACACTCTACATGAGAGTTCAGAGGATTTAAGTTATGAAGGTCATTTACTTGAGGAAATTAAGTTTTTAATTAAGTCTTTTACTAGTTGTAGTAGCCATTTTGTGAGGCGGGAAGATTGCCCACCGTTTAGCAAAAGAGGCTTTGAAAGTTAGTCAACCGTTACTTTGCTTAGAGTCGGGGCCAGTTTGGCTTCACCAGTCTGTCAGTATGGATTTCCAGTGTGAAGTCTAGTTGGGTTTGAGTTGCAAAAGTCACCATGTTGGTATGCTTTTGTAGACTCTTGACCCACAAATCATTGTATTCAGTTTCATTATTAATGAAGTATCTTTTTGATAAAAAAAAAAAAAAAACATGTCAACTTCGCTCCAAAAAAAATATAATTCCATACAACCTTTACAATGAGAATTGAAATTTGGTGAAATTTCATAGTACGGCTTGTTGCACCAACACTGCTGACAGGGACAAGCCATGGTCCTGATAACGCTTCACATAATTATGTCCTTGACAGCATGGAAATAGTTGAGTATCCATTTTTGCGGATTTTCCCTTTTCTCATGGATTTGTAAGGAAAGGCTGGGAGGTCAATAGAATGATTGTCTTCGACACCACTCCAAATTTGTTCAAACAACTGCATCTTTCCTGATTAATAAAATAGCTAGCTTATTGAACATATTGCTCTATCTTCTTAGCTGCTATGTTTCTCCTCTACAAGCTACTTCAAACTTGTATCTAATCGACTAAGCCAAATCCTCCTTTTCAACACACACTTAATTGGAGCAGCATCACAGCTCACTTCCCAGCAAGAAGAACAAAAAAATAGAGAAGTAAAAATGGGTGTTGCTCTTCTTTCACTTGTTAGGCACCTTGTTCTCTTTTTCATCACACTGGGTCTCATTGCTCATCAGCAAACTCTTGCAAGCATTACAAGGCACTATAAATTTGATGTATGTGTATTGCACGTCACAAACTTGCATTCATATATGCTTTATCTATGTTAAACAGTTAATTTGCTTCAAGAGACAGTGTTAATTACCTAGCTATGTGTAGCAAAATTGGCTATTAAAATCATCATCAGATCGATGGAGCCAATTCTTGTTATGAATGTGAAATTTACTTTTCACTTACATGCACTCTTTCTTCCTTAGTTCATTAATCTTCTTTCTTAACAATGTGGAATTGCTTTATGGATCCAACTGCAAAATGTGACAAGGCTGTGCCACACCAAGAGCATTGTAACCGTAAACGGACAATTTCCTGGGCCTCGAATTGTTGCTGCCTCCTCATTAAAGTGGTTAACCATGTTCAAAGCAATATCACCATCCATTGGCAATGAATAACAGTCTATATTATTATTTAAAAAAATTCTTATGTCAAGTTTCATAACCACACCCTTCATATACCTAATCCAAGTATATATGTATAGTGTTTTTTGTTAAATTATACTAGTCATGCATGCATTTAACAGAGTGAGTGTTGACTAACTGGTCAATATATTCAATCGGTAGGCATGGGATTCGACAGCTTCAAACCGGGTGGGCCGATGGTCCGGCATATATTACTCAATGCCCGATACAAACCGGCAACAACTGTGTATAACTTTACCATTATAGGCCAAAGAGGCACGCTTTGGTGGCATGCTCACATTTCATGGCTAAGATCAACCATCTATGGCCCCTTAATCATTCTTCCCAAGCGTGGTGTTCCTTATCCATTTACCAAACCCTACAAGGAAGTTCCCATCATCTTTGGTAAGTGATAAACTATAATTTGTATATGGGACGACGAATTTTATATTAATTAGTGACAAATTACATTTTGCGTTTGAGTTACTACTTCCTAAATAGTTAGAATGAAGGACTTTTTACATGTACGTGACGAGCTAAGCAATATTTTAAAATGATCTATCATTATAATATACTACAAAATGACAAAACTGTTCTATAGTCTATACTACCAACTACCAAAGTATATAATCTTATAAAAAAGACTACCAAAGTATATAATCTTATAAAAAAAACTACCAAAGTATATAAGCATATATGCAATGTTTAAAACTACAGGAGAATGGTGGAATGTGGATCCTGAAGCAGTCATAAACCAGGCCGAGCTGACTGTTGGAGGACCAAATGTTTCTGATGCTTATACCATTAATGGTCTCCCAGGACCTTTGTATAACTGTTCTGCCAAAGGTATGAAAAATCATCTAAAAAACTGTTTCAAATTTTAAGTTTTTTTTTTTCTTTCTAAATTACTCATAAAATGTACGTAATTACTAAATTTTGCTCATCAAATAAGGTATTCTGTTAATTGTAAAAGTAAAGTGAGTCCAATTCTACAAAGACGAGACATTATCACATCAATTGATGAACGATTAATTTTTTTTTAACTGGGAACAAATTTATTGAACAAAGAAAATCAGACTCTACGGAGGAAGCAAAAACAGTATATAGAATTGACAAAAGATTAACAAAATTTCAATAAACAAATACCAGAAATATAATGGTATGTGATCTTATAATAAATTTATTAAAATAGTCCTACAAGCATAAACTCTTTTAATCATATTGTTCAAAGGGTTATTATCACAAATTGTACATGAACTTATCCTCTATCTTATCGATGGTACCTGAACTTCAATTTTGATCACAACCAGTACCTGAACTTTTCGATTTCATTTCAAATGGTACCTATCACTAACTTCCGTTAATGTTCCGTTAAAAACTAACATGTGCAAAACACATGACCTATATTCAAGAGTAGTTTGATGAAAATATCCATTTAAATAATTTTGTTTACTAGATATTTTGATCAATTAATATGTTAATAAAAATAGAAGTTCAATTAAAAATAGAATTAAAAATGTATCTCTACCCTCTTATGAAAATAAAATTTAAAATCAAGATCTCAACAAAAATTAATTTGTTTTATAGATACAGACAAAACATTTCAAATAAAACTATAAAATATTTTTTTTGGACAAACTATAAAACATTTAAAACCAAAAACTTCTCAAAACTTTCGTAATTCTTTTTTTTTTTTTCCTGTCATTCATATTTTTATTGAAGTTGAAAGTTTTTCCTTTGATAGTCTCATTTTTTATAGCCACAATATAAGTGAAAATAAGTGATATTATTACAAAAAAGAAGAAGGTAATTTTACAAATTTATCCTTGAAAAATGAGTCACATGTTTGGCACATGTCAGTTTTTAACGGAACATTAACGGAAGTTAGTGATAGGTACCATTTGAAATAAAATTGAAAAGTTCAGGTACTGGTTGTGATCAAAATTGAAGTTCAGGTACCATCGATAAGATAGATGATAAGTTAATGTACCATTTGTGATAATTACCCTTGTTCAAATGTCGTTACTGGTAAGTCAAGGAACACATTTTTATTTATGTTGATTTTCATGACTTATGAAATAAAAGGATGGTGTGTGAATATATAGGTGTCTAGTTCATGCATTGCCACTTGGAAATCCACACTAGCTGGGGCTTGAAGATAGCTTGGATAGTCTTAGATGGAAAGCTTCCCAATCAAAAGTTGCTTCCTCCACCACTGGATCTTCCTAAATGCTGATGATAGACGTTTAACTACTCATTATATATATAACCTCTGAACCTGATCAAAACATGTCCCAAAGAAATATATATATATATTTTTTTTTGAAAAGAACCCCAAGAATTTTGTAACCCGTTGTTTTATTCTTTGGCACAACTGATATTTCAATTTTCTTTCATATGCATGCAGCCGATTTGAGGCAATGCTATCTGACCGTAACAATCCTATTTTTTTGATGTAATGTGACCATCACAGGTCTTTTAATATCCTGCTAGCAAAGTAATTTCTTTGTCGTTAAGTTTTCTTGTCTGTAACATTCATCTATACTATTATTAATAGAAGAGGCTTTGTTAGCCAAAACTGAAAATTTTGACAGATTTAACCCTGAAAAATTAAAAAATTTTGACAACAAATTAAATCACAAGGGTAAATAGGACAATTATAAAATAGATTTTATTAAGAAAATTGAAAAGAAATTATCCTACAACCTCTCATTTTCTCTCCCACTATTTTCTCTCTGCAATAACTACCCACTAAATCTATTTTCTTTTGCAGATAACTTTTTTTTTTTTTACAATTAAAATTTTTCTTACACATGCAGAGCATGTGATTGCAGACTAGTATTTCTTGATGTAAGAGGCCTACAAAATAATGTGACTATCATCCATATTTCTTGATGTAAGAGGCTTACAAAATAATGTGACTATCGCACTTCTTTTCTAAGTAGTTTCTTTGTCGTTAAGTTTTCTTGACCTAGTCAGCCTCCTTTATTTTCCAAGTCATACATGTATTTTCTAAAAAAAAAAAAATTATGTGTTTTTTTTTTCTATAGGCCTGATGTTGACCAAGCTTAGCAATATCGATTTGGAATTTTAAAATGGAAATGGTGGTTTTAATCGAACCTCACTATTTGCTATTTAGACATCTTTTGATATTTTTGCGAACCAAATTTTCAATTTTTCCCATAATGTTTTTTTCTATCTGCACCACTTCTTCCCTCACTTCAATCTCCAGCGATGGCACTATCCCAATCTCCGATGCCGTGTGAGATTAATGAAGATTGTTCAAGGTTTTTTGTCTCTCTCCCTTACATTTTGGTCAAAGGCTGCAACAGTATTTCAGTTTTTTTGTTTTTTTCCTAAAAATTATGGATGTGTATAAACTATAAAGTGAATATCTAAAATTTCTCTTTATATTTTCCCATGTTTGTAAGGAAGATTTATTACTAAGATATTTCCTAATAATAACGGCGGCCAAATCAGCACGTTTTGTCATTTTAATTTGGATAAACTACGGAATACAACTTTACTATTTTGCCCTAAATGTTTCATATCAGGGAAGGGACAATTTTGGGCATTCTCGATGTTACCAAAACGACCCCTGTTCCTCTTGTACACCCTCAGTAGCCTCGGGGAGAAGTCGAGTGAGAGACGTACTGAAACCCTATCGCCGGCGAAAATGTCCACAGTCATGACGCGTTTTCTGGAATGGGCAAACGACTCCGCCATTCCCTCGATCAGAGAGACCTCTCACACTAGGCTTTGTCTCGGATTGTTAGTCCTGATTGCCATACCCACCAGCATCAGGTTCGGTTTCCTTTGATTTTCGTTTGTATTTTGGTTTGTGTTGATAGATTTGGCAATGGGTATGTGAGATTTGCGAATTGGATCAGGTATATCAAAGGATTCATCATGGCTCGGCTGCAATTGATCCCTAGGAAGCCGCACCAGGAGGAGACAGTCTCCAGGTCGCCAGCGCTAAGCCTTCTTTTATTACTTCAAATTTCAGATATTGATTAGGTTTTCATGAAATTAGGCATGAGTTTTAGTTTGGGGTTTCCGAATTACTATAGGCGCTATTAATCCTATTACATTAAAATTGGTATAGATTACATTATCTTCGTGAGAACCACCAAGTGGAAGTTTACATGTTTCGAGAAGATATCACTTTCGCTCTTACTGCAATTTGGACTCTGTGACAAATTGCAGTTCTTCTAAGAGAGTCGATAGCAACGTCAAATGGTTGTTGAAACTAAAATACATTCTTAGTTATTGGTTATGCATTTGTGTACAGTGTGGTCGCTGAAGTGAAGTCATTGATGGATGAGATGAAGAGTCAAGTGCATAAGGATAGGTAAATTCAAAGTCCTGAGTGTGTGTTTGTCTATTTTTTTTGCTTGTTGTTGAAGAGTTTTGTACTGATAGGAGCTTCGTATTACTCTGTTGTCAGTGAAACTTTTGTCAAGTTGCTTGCAGAGAGCACCAAAGAGGTTTGTGGACAATCTCAGATGAAATCAATTTATGCTCATTCAATGTGATTGGCCATTGTTATGGTTTCTTGTTTATAATATTTTGTATGTATGTGCAGCGTGAGGATCTCATCAACGCCGAAGTTGCTAAGTACCAAGCAGTTTATGACAAATTCAGCAATGTTCAAGCCAGCCATCTACATGCCTTGGAAGGTATTGCCTTGCGTAACTAACTTGATGGATTCCTGGGAACTTGAGTACTGCTATATTCAGTGTATAATAAGAATATATTTTGTTTCTGCATAGTTGGAAGGATTCAAGCAAAAAACTATAGTGATGTTTTCTATTTCTTGATGCTTAAGTAAGGATATAATATGCCTAATGGAGTTAAAATCACAGGTTTTGTTTCCACCTTTGGACAAGACAAAGAAAGTCTATTGGTTCAACATGTCCAATTGGGTAAGCAACAAAACTCTCACATTGTTTTGTACTTTGTACTGAAACTTTTTTCTTATAAATTATCAATGTCTAGGTAACAAAGAAAGTAGTGTCATGCGTAAGCATCGGGAAGCTTGTGAGGATAAAATTATGAAGTTTGAAGAGTCTCTGAGACAAAGGCTGTATGATCCCTCTCTCCCCCCTACACACATTATATGCATGATCTATGTGTGTGTACGCGATTAGCATACTGTGTGTAATAATGTCTTGATCCGTTTCGTCCCCTATTAAACTAACTAAACTTTCAGGGTCTTGAGGAATGCTCTTGCTTCAACCGAGGATAACGCACTGGATGATTGATTTGCTTCAAAGTGGAATTAGAGATAACGTCAATGTTCTGTTGAGCCTTATATCCCTCAAAGATTGTTACTCTTTAGTATGTAATGTTCTGTATAACAACTACTACTTTAAGTATAACAACTACTACTTTAAGCTCACTTTTACATTTCGTATATCTTTGTTATAACAATTACAAAGTTCACTTTTATATACATGGAAGTCACCTTTGCTCTGCATCTGCAACTGCAGCTGCAATCTATTAAGTTTTCATCAGGTGCTTTTACTTCTCTCGTACGATGGTACTTATCCATTTTTATCTTCAAAATAATACCATGATGGTAGACCACTCTATGCTCAGGAAGCAAAAATAGACAATTTTGTATCTGGTTCTTATTTTCTTAAAGAATTACTGTCTTCCTATTCAATGGCGTGTTGAAAGAGATATTCACTGTCCCTAGTCATTTCTTATTCTTCATGGAACCAGAACAAAAACATTACTTGTAGCTTCTTACATAGGAACATAGAAAGGCGTATCCACATGATTCAGGGATTATCCTCCCAAATGTTCCAACTTAATGGAACAGATACAAATCCATTCCAATTATAAGATCAATAAGAATGTGCAAGGCATTGGTATCCAAAATGGAGCTGCATTGGGCGGACAATAGGTTCTGTGGCACTCCTATAATAGACACTTAGGGTAAGATCCTTATATGGCACTGAACCATCTCGAAATGCATTATTTGGTATATATAAATTTTTAGGCCCCTGTATCATCTCTCTATTAGTCTTTTTAGTACTTTCGTCAATTATTCTATTAAAGTAGGGATAAAATTGTAAAACATTTTTTTTTACAAAATATTTATTAAAAGTAAATTACAACAAAATAAACTAGGTTGTAAAAAGATAGAGCTATAATTGAAGTTACTGAATATCTACAGTTACTTAGCGCCTCCAAAGATTAATCCTAATAATTGTTTGGGAAAATAAAATTATCACCATCACGACACCCCTATCCAAAAGACACCAAAAGACGTAGGAACATCTCGGTTAGACCCAAATCCAACTAAATTATCCTGTTAGTTGACTCAAATTAATATATATTAACATTTCCATGAAAAAAGAACCAAACACAAACAAAAATATTGAAATTAATCGCCCTGAGTATCCTGAGAATAGTAAAGAATAGAATTTTTTTTTTTTTTTTGTGTCAAATTATTTTTTAATTATATATATGTACAATAAATTAAATACTGTTATTTCAAATTTGAATGAAAAGACTATTTTACTCTTAACATTTGTTTGAAATGGGTGTCACGTGGCCGTCACGTTGACATTTTCAACAGAATAATAGACGGAAGTATTTAAAGAGGCTAATGGAGGGATAGGACATGTATCATTAAACTCCCTAAAAATTTGTAGGTAAGAAAAAGTGCATTTCTTGATAGTTTTGAGAATTCTACCCTAGAAACCTATAGGATACACCAGAAAAGTAGTAGAATTCGCCAAACTATTTTACTTAATTACATCACCAAGTTTTGAAAGTCTGTTAGTATTTATGGCTTAGCATATACAAATATTTCTTTGATAGTCGAGCAAAATTTTTGATTTTAAACACCAAATATTGATGGCAAAGAAACGTCTTCCAAACAAAATTTGATGAGCCATTTCGGCCCCTCCTCAAACCATACACTATAACTACGCTCAAAGTGCTCAACCAAAGAAAATTCGGCAAGAACAAGAGGTCCTTGTGGTTGCCAGTTGCCACTAAGAAAAAATGTCTGGGGCCTTGTGACTGGCGTTCGAATTGCGGTTGATATGCAAATGAAGCATCTGGATGTGGAATTTGATTATGCTATTCTAATAAATCGTATTCAAAGTAATGATATTGATTTACACCCTTTAGGGACTCTGATATTGAACTGAAGATCCTTGATGAATCATTTTGAATCCTGCTCCATCAAACTTGTTCATTGAGAAAAAAAAATATGGTGACAGACATCTTAGTTAAGCATAGTTTGGACAATGATTTAGTAGTTTAAAGATTGGACACAAAGCCTCCCTTTGTTAATCAAGTTTCGATGGATGATATTGATGGCCTAGTGAGGCTTAAGATTGTTGTCGCAGCTCTAGCGCAGTTTTTCTTTCCTTTCCTTTTTATGGGCTTTAATGCCCCATGTAACCAAAAAAAAAGGAAAAAGATGTCCAAACGATGACGTTTGGTATGTGGGCCTTATGGTCTATCATTTTGACTTTATTGTCCTTACCTTAGCTAATACTTAATTTATCATGTGGTTAGTTAATATGGCCAAATTACCCTAATATTCTGAGTGAGATCGATCATGCACTTTATTGTCCTTAGCTTAATTAGCTCATACTTAATTTACTAATCATTTCTGTTACGTCCCTAATCATAATGCTCGCATGGAGATTTAGTGGGCCCAATTTTCTTCCAATACAATATATATATATAAATATAAACACAACCTTGCTCAGTCACCCGGAGCAGTAGAGAGAGAGACTGCTGTAAGAGGTAGCTAGGACCCAAAACGACCCTACAGGACCCCAAAACGACCCTGCTCTCCCTCGCCACCATCGCCATCATCGAAAATGTCACAGCTCGTTGCTTACTGCTCGCCTAAGCTGGTCTACCAGACACTTGTCAAGTTCGTCCTGAAGAAGGCTCTGAAATTCATATGGGACTCCACAGCTCCTCGCCTCTGCAGGGTTACCAGGTTTGTCTTTTGGATTTTGCTACTGGATTTGGCGAATGGCGACCGACGTCGCAGTTGCATTTTTACAACACGTACCGTTCAATTCTGTGTTGCAGTTATGTGAAGCGAACTGCTATGTCGGTGATGAAGAAGAAGAAGGAGACGACGCACGAAGAGGAGAAAGCAGGGATGGCGCGCCAGCGAAACGACATCTCCAGGTGAGGATTCGACGAAATCCAATCCCTATGTCTAACGTACTTTATTTCTTTGAATTCCAAGTGGTCTCATAGCAATGACGATAGTGAGTCGTACTATTATTAATTTGTGTAAACCAGCTATTAGTATATATAGTGGTTAACAAATAATTATTTGTCATTTAATTAGTTGAATACATAATAGGCAGTGGTACTGTAGTGTCAGATTGAGGTTGAATGTAGTGAATTTCATCTCTATTGATTGTGATTGTAGCAACATCTACAATGGTGAATTGAGGGCGCGCCGGTTTTGGTCAAATAGTATAGGACCTGATGCTGGGTTTCCAAGCATTAGATTGTAGCAATGATGTTGAAAAAGAGGAGAGTTTTTAATCCCTATGTCATGATGTCTGTATACTGATCAGTAGAGGAGACATATTGATCAGTTGAGTTACCCTTTTGCAGCTTTCTTTATAGTAAACTTCGATATATTCCACTCTGAAAATTTTTATTGGGTTTGAGACTAAATCAAGAGCACTCATGTTGTCACCACGAAGTAACTGGCACTGTAGAGAGTTTAATGAACAAATCATCAAGCAAATGCCTGAACCATGCCACCTCATCTCATCTACTCGATGATCTCTCCGTCAACTTCTCTTCTGTTCCAGTTCTACACTCTGATAATATGAGTGCTTTAGCATTGGCTTCTAATCCAGTTTCATAATTCTAGAGCATGTTGAAGTTGACATGCAGTTCACCGTAGAAAAAGTTGTCAAAGCAAAGCTCCAGCTACAATTTATCTCTACTGATGAACATGTAGACATTTTAACCAAAGGCTTGAAATCACCTCTCTTTTGAATCTCACTGTTACACTCTGATGCTTCAGCTTGAGGGGGTATTAGGATATAACTCAACTGTCCTAATCAGCATTTGATAACAGATAAAGCTTCAACTGTCAGCTAGATAGTAGATCTTATTAAAAGTTGCTAGGGACTGTAATAATGAGTTTGTTACAATTAGTTAACAGCTTAGCTGCCATATAATTCTTTCAATTCACTCTAAATGCAATGATAATCTCTCTTCTTCATCTTCAATCGGGGTTCTATAGCACAAACATGCTACTTATAAAAATGCTTTACTCTTAGTCTTCTATTAAATATTTATATGTGGATCGATGAGGCTTTGCTTACACTTTAGTTGCACCTGTCAATTACATGCAAGATTCATTCAACTAAATTTAGGCATAGCTTTTGTGGAGTTTCAGCTGGGTTATCCAAAATACTATATCCTTCTTAGTTGCTGGCAATGTTTTTGTGTGATAGGGTAGCTGCTGAAGCAAGTTCTGTGATGAATGTAATAGAAATTGAAGTTCACACAGAGAGGTATAATTTCATCAAAGCGCTTGCTGGGATCTCGCAAGAGTGTGAGGAGACCTTGAGGGCTGAGGCTGCTAGGTTCCGAACGCTGTACATGCAATTCTGTGAGGACCACGCCAATCATCAACATGCCATGAAAGGAATCATGTCCCAGTTCCAACAACAGCAGCAAGAGCTTTTCACTCAGTATGAGCAATTGAGGATGAGAATGAAGTCAGAACATGACCTATTATGTAGCGATAAGATAACAGAGCTCAAATTGTCAATGGAGATAGAAGAATCAGGTTCTCTCTCTCTCTCTCTCTGTGTTTGTGTGTGTGCCTGCAATTATTCGAACTGTGTGTAATCTTATCTTAATCCTTTTCTTCTCTGTTAAACTAACAAAACTTTACAGAACTTTCAGAGTCTTGAGGAATACTCTTGCTTCAGCCGAGGATATGGATGATTGATTAGCTTCGAATTCGAATTAAAGATAACGCCAATGTTCTGTAGAACCTTATATCCCTCCAAAGATTGTTACTCTTTCAGTATGTTATGTTTTGTTGAACCTTATTTCCCTGGAAAGATTGCTACTCTGTTAGTGCGTTGTAATTTTGCGCTGTAGGGGATGGATTCTAATTCTAGGTTCACTAAGGCCACTATGATAGTTAGCATAACAACTTGTTGATGATACAATATATATCATGGTGGTTGCTTTCTTGTTGGTTTGACATTTTAGTGTGCATATATCTTTGATATTAGAATCACCACTTTAACTTCACTTTTAATTTCATAAATCTTTGTTATAACAAATTACTTAAACTCTTAAGTTCACTTTTATATACATGGAAGCACCTTTGCTCTGCATCTGCAACTGCAATCTATGAAGTTTTCGTCAGGTGTTTTTGTTTCTCTCTTACGATGATACGTATCCATTGTTATCTTGAAAATAATATCATGATGGTAGACCACTCTATGCTCAAGAAGGAAAAAATAGAGCTCTCGTCTTGTATCTGGTTCTTATTTTCTTAACGAATTACCCCCTTATTCAATGGCATGTTGAAAGAGATATTCACTGTCCCTTGTAATTTCTTATTCTTCATGGAACCAGAAGAAAACATTACCTGTAGCTTCTCACCGTTGACAACGTTATTCTATCTCAAAATATCCAACAAATTGATTCAATAGCCATCTCCCATATCTACCATATCTTGTGTTGCAATTTTGTCGCGACACAAGATATGTAGGGGAAACCTAGTTAACCATCATCTAATTTAGGGGGAAGCGAGCAAAGACAGCGTAAATTCACTACAAAACTTGTTTTTCAAGCCTTGAACCTTTTATTATACATCGAAGTATGACATATTCACAATCCCAAAGAGTCATGTTCCCAATTTCCTCTTCATTTGGTTCATATTTCAATATTTATTCATTGCAGCTTCTAATATTTTTGCATATCCTTCGTGGAACTATCAATATTCGATCTTTGTCTAAATGTCACTCGTCCTAGAGATCTATCATTCTATCTTTGTCTAAAACTCACACCGGTCTAAATCAGGAGATTTTATCTATCGAAACAGGTCCCACAGCCAAACTAAACCGGAACCGAAGGTAAACAAGGTGAGGTGACATCAGAGTCCCAAAGGCTGAACTCCTCATTATGGATCAAATTTCAGGTTCAAACCAATTGCATTCAATAATCCTGAAGTCTAGACGGTATTCCTGAGGACCCGCGTGATGTGTTTATGCCTAGAACCGGCCACACAACATCTGCAAATGCCGACGCCATGCTTCGAAGAAAAGCGGAAGAGCTTCATGTAAAGAATTAAGTTGTTTTCGTGTTCTCTATTCGAATTCAAGAGATCGTGATAGATAGGATTGGATGTATTGGGTAGTTTAGGGTTTGTTCATAAACGTGCTGCATGTACCACCTCTAATTTTCTTCAAATAGAATATATACTGGGCTCCGAAATTGTAGCTTAATCGCTTCCATTGACCAGTATAGATTGCCGTGTTGCTTGTGGGCCTTTTTGAAAATCCTTAGTAGTATTCGGTTTGGTTTTCCTATTCCTCATAGGCTTTAACTTTCCCTTGGTGTTCTTGCATATATAAGAACGCAATACCTTCTGCCCCTAACGCAATTGAAGCTTGAAAGCTAGAAAAATTTGATCATAGGTCATGACTTCCGCGCTTGAGATTGTTGTAGAAAAATTCGATCAACTTGGGATCAGCTATTTTGAGGTCTTGTTACTCTATCTCATAGTCTATGGACCGCTGGCTTATTTCCACCGTAATATAAGGGTCGCCTGCAGATCTGGACTTATACTCTACCTCGCCCAAGGAATAATACACTGTATAATCATGTTCCCAGTACTTTTTTTGTTACTTACTTGTGGTCCAGAGATAACAGGAGCCTCCTGTTGGGTTGAATTATGGTGTGCCGCTGCATTGCATTCCTTAGTATATGAGTGGTTAAAAGATTTCTACCCATTTTGTTCGGCCATGATCACGAAACTTACACAACTACTGAAGAAACAGATGCAGGGCAATGCCAGTACCAAGAGGTCCTCAGGCTACGTGAATTTCAAATATCATGGCGGCGGCTTTGCTATTTGCTTGGAGGAGTTCCAGGACGGAGACAAGTGCGCAATGCTAGATAAGTGTCAACACACTTTTCACCATCAATGCCTCCAGAAGTGTTTATCCAAGTCCAACCGTTGTCCCCTCTGTCGTCAAAGTATTAGAGATAGTTGGAGAACTCAATTGAGATCTTAACCTGTGCTCATTAATTAGTAGTTACTAACGTCCATATCGTCAATTTGTAGCCAGATCTTGTTCAAACTTCATGTTGCTTGATCAAATTTTGTAGAAACCTTATTCCACATTGATTGATTTTTGGAATAATGTCTGCAAAACATGCAGGCGTATTGTACATTTAACTAATAACAAGATCATTACTTCTCAGCTTGGCTGAATAATCTACAAAATTCAAAATATGCTCTCTTAATGTCCCAAACCCGGTGTATCTCATTAATTTGTTCAACAAGGCAATTTGAGCTTTGTCACTTTCTGTGAACCTCTCACCGATCAAAACTAGAAACTCTGTAGCTAGCTCTTTTTCCTCAATGCTACCCCTAATTGTTTCAGACATTGTTCTTTTCATGATGTTTTTGCAAACTCTTTTAAGCCTATGCCACTCATGATGGTATTTAATCTCTTCGCTGGTACTAGCTATGGTAAGAGCTGCAGGAGGCCGGTCCTTATACATAGGCAAGTCTAAATGATGAGTACACAAATAAATCTCTATGTCTGCTTTCCATCTCTTGTAGTTGTATCCAGTCAATGGTTCTGTGTTGATGAAGCTATAAGGGAGAGAAACTATAGGAAGCATTACAATTTTGTGTGGGTTTTATACAGACAAAGTATGATTAAAGCTTAAGCTGCTCAATAAGTGTTTTCTGTTTTAAGTTTTATGAATAGGTTTCAGCATTCAAGCAAACACAGAAAACACCCAGTACTACAAAACAATAATTAAAATTGAGTAAAATAAATCAAACACAATGCAAGAAACATAATTGCATCAAAGCCCCATAATACATTTAGCTGAAAACATGCCAGGTATCTCATATGAGCAGAAAACATGGCATAGCTGAATCACAATGCTAAACCTGATAACACATTGGTATAAATCAATCATTACCTAAAATGGCAGAAGAAGAAATTCTTATATCTGAATATGTGTCACTCAATATGTAGTGTGCTATTTCTGTGTCTTAAAACTATGTAATAGAGAGACCTTCTATAGAAGTCACAATCATAGCTCTAAGACACAGAATACAAGTCTTGATCTGTTTATACTGAATGACGCACTAAGAAAACTAAAGAAAAAGTGTTATGGCTCCATCTCCCTTGGCCTTCCCAATAAGTCATAGATCAAAGTATCAGTTGATCACATTCAGGTATTAAATCAATTTAGGTTTCTTAATCACATTCAGCTATTAAATCAATCAACTGATTGCCCTCATATATATTGCAAACATAAAAAATCATAGGGAGAAAAAAAAAATTGAAATTGATGCTCACAGAGCAGGCAACAATTAGTTGCCGATTCTGCGTCTAAAGTCTAAACATATAGGCATACATAGACAATATTCATTAAAATTGTAAAACGAATTTTACAATTGACCAAAGAATGAAGCATCACCGAGCTATGCAACACAGATACAGTATTAACAACTAATTTAAGAGTTGAGTTATGAAGATGTGTACCAAAGCAAAACTCAATGTTTGCTGCATAAGATCATAAGCGGAAGCAAGATTAGTATGCAGCCCTCAAGTCGACAGCACCGGAACCTAAAACACATACCCAACAAAACTAATGACCGTTGTTGTGAATTAGCTTTATTTTGTTATTCAATTAACAGGCCAGGTATGGGCCTTGGGTTTATGTGTATGAGTTGAGTCAGAATAACCAAAGGCTGGCTTTAAGGCGCTTCTCAAAACAGTTCTTTTTTTTTTTTGTTATGAAAACTAGGGCTGGCTCGGTACCGGTAACCGGATTTTTTGCTCCACCACCGCTACCGAACCGAAACTCATCGGTTCTGAATTTTTTGAACCGCCGCCGATACCGATAGATCGGTTACCGATGAATCGGTATACCGACTTTGCGGCTCGGTTTCGGTTTTTCGACCGACGCTGCGGCGGCAATGAGGAAGAACAGCGGCCATCCTAAATCCAGATCTAGAAATTCAGTTGGAGATCCCATTTTTGATTCATATCTAGAGGTGAAAGAAGAAGTGGAAGAATGAATAAGTATAATAATGAGAAAATGGAGGAAGAAGCAAAAGAATATAAGAAGAACAAGAGCCAGAAATGGAGAGAGAGAGATAGAGAGCAGAAAGTGAGAGAAAGAGAAACAGAGAGAACGAAGAAGACGACTCGAAAGTTGAAACACACACTTTAATTTTCATCATTTCTGATTCAATTTAATTATTTTCTTTTCCTTAACTATGCACAAGCAAGCTTGTGGCCTGGTGGTAAGAGGCTCGAGTTTGTTGTGACCTTGGCAAAGGTTCGATGCTTGGCAGACGCAAGAGAATTTGATTTTTTTGAATTAAATCCAGAAACTTCTCTCTCGGCTGGTTCGGTAGCACCGAACCTATGCAATTGGTTGTACCACTACCGAGCCGATAACTTTGCTTCGGTACGGTACTACCGTGCCGTACCTTCGGGTACCGGATTTGTCGGCGCCGAGGCCACCGGTTCGGCCGGTTTTCGGCTGGTTTCGGTAGGTCTGGTAATTTAAGCCAGCCCTAATGAAAACGTTTTCAGTTCATACAAAATAATTTGACATGCATAATTTTTCAAGGTGGTTTATAAACATGTAAAAGCGGCTCTAATACCACATGTGAATCAATTCTGAACAATCACTAATATGCCACATTCACATGTCTATAAACACAAGACTAGAGGCGCGCGTGTGTGTGTTTATTAACCAGAATAGGGGACATACCTGATGCCGAAAAGGAGTCGAAGGCCATTGACACAAGGTTGATCTTCTGCTATTGCTCTAAGTCTGAGTTTACTCTTAATGGGGCTGAGTTCCTTAATGCTCATGTCTAGAGAACACATGGACCAAACCTTATATATATATATATATATATAGGGCCCGTCTAGTGGGGTAGGGGTCATCATGGGTCTGGCTAGGGCCGGCCCTACCCTAAATTTTAGGGCATAGGGTCGGGCAGGGCCGGGGCTTAAATACTTTAACCCATACCTGCCCTAAAAGCCCGATCTATTAAGGCCGACCTTCCGAATAGGGCCAAAAAGGGCCTTATTTTGTTTAATAAAAAAAAAACTTACATTATTTTAATGGGGCCGTGACCACTTACTCAATTTTAACCTAAAAATTGCCCACTTGCTCCACTAAGAGTTTTTTTGACCCCATTTATCCAATCTAACTTCTACTGACATAATTACCTTCATTTTAATCTCTCTCTCTCTCTCTCTCTCTCTCTCTCTCTCTCTCTCTCTCTCTCTCTCTCTCTCTCTCTCTCCCTTCCCCCCCAGTCGGACGGCCAGATGCCGAGCCACGACGCCTTCAGCACCATCTTCTCCGAGATCGGTGCCGGTAAGCATGTCCCAAGCGTAATCTTCGCCGAACTCGAGCCCACCATCTTCTTCTCCGAGATCGGTGCCGGCAAGCATATCCCATGCGTAATCTTCGCCGAACTCGAGCCCACCATCTTCTTCTCCGAGATCGGTGTCGGCAAACATATCCCAGGCGTAATCTTCGCCGACCTCGAGCCCACCGTCAAAGCCCATTGTCCCAGTCACTGCTGCTCGTGCTGGAAGCTCCCGGAGGCGCTGGACCCGATGTGGGAATTCAGGTCGGATAGGAACGTCGGCGTCCACCCCCCGACTTGTAAGAATTCTTCCTCACCTCGGTTTCTTGTGCTCGGCCGCAGAGACATTGCACCTCTCTTTGCATATCCCAGGCGCTGCAGGTCCTCGTTCGTCTGGGCCGAGCGACGGCGCTGCTGGTGTCGCTGGAGGAGTGACATGGATTACTCCGGTTGCTGCGTTTTTTTTTTTTTTTTTTTTAAGTATTGTTGCTCAGTTCTTTTTTTTGGCAAGGAATAGCATTTTTTTTTTTGAATGTCTATTGGATTGGAGGCCAATGATCTACTATTTGTTCAACAATGTAAGTAATCTGACATTGCAATGTAACTGTGGGGTTTGTTTGATGGTCTACTGGGGGGCAGTAGACACATTATTGGCCCCCAGTAGACTTTGATACGAGGGACAGGGATCACTATAGTGTGGTGTTTTAATAAGTTACATTTTGTTTTCTGTGTATTAAAGTCAAATTATCTGTGAATCCTACAAAAAGGTGCATTTTTGGTGGTCTATTGGGAGGCAGTAGAAACATTGGACTTTGTATTGGGGGACAATAATATGATTATTAGGAGGCAATAATATGATTATAAATTGATCAATTGTGCCTGTAGTGTATTCATTTTGGTTTTGGGAGTTCATACAATTCACTGGACGGCAATAATATGATTTTTGGGAGGCAATAATATGATTATTGGGGGGCAATAATATGATTACTGGGGGGCAATAATATGGTTACTGGATATTATTAGGGACTGGTCGTCGGATTCCTGTCACCGGTCGTCGGATTCGGGTCACGGTCACCGGTCGCCGGCGCCCTGCCACTGGTCACCGGAGGCCGGCAAGGTGGAGGATGACTTCTCCCTCTAAGTGAAAAAGAAGGAGAGGGCAAAAACGTCTCAAAAAAAATAAAAAAGAATTAATTGGGTAAAGGGGAAATAATCTCTTAGAGTGTTTTGGGTAAATGGGGTTAAAAAACAGTTGGTGGAGCAAGTGGGCAATTTTTAGCCTAAAATCGGGTAAATGATCATTTCCCCTATTTTTATTTCCTCAAAATGTGGCTCAATGGTTATATAGGTAATATAAGACATTGTTTTTAGTTGATCATATTTAATATGTGTGTGTGTGTGTAGGAATTAACTTATAACATTTATTAATATTAGTTAAGGTGGTTATATTCAATTAACTATCTCTCTAAATCTCCTAATATTAATTGTTATGTAACAAAGAAAATAAAAACTAAAGAAAACAAAGCTTAAGAAATAGAAAAAAGAGAAACATAAATAAAAAATAGAAGAAAAAAAATTATTAGGGCTTATTCGGGCGGGCCTAAAGGGTCGGGCAGGGCTTGGCCCTAAAGGGCTCAAACGAGCGAGGCCGGGTTTCATTCTCATGGCCCATACCCTACCCTATTTTAAAAAGGGTCGGGCTTCGGCCCTACGGGCCGGGCGGGCTTAGGGCGGGTTTTGGGCCTAAGGGCCAAATGATGACCCCTAAGTGGGGGATCCCTTTTTTTTGTCTTTTCTAGGGATAAGGCATTATACCAATTTTCCAATGATATTTTTGCATCTCAACCGTTCAGGTTTTAGGTTCTAATCTATATATTACTTCTGCAAATTTTCAGCTAAATCGGTGATCGTTAAGGCATTCAAAATGGCGATTTAAGATTATAATTATGAACGGTTTAAGTTTGACGGATTTGGTTCGTCCGTTGATTTAATCTAGTTTGATACCTTAACGATCACCGATTTAGCTGAAAATTTGCAGAAATGATCTATACATTAGGATCTAAAAGTTGAACGGTTGAGATGCCAAAATGTGATCGAAAAGTTGGTCTAATGCCCTATCCCTAGAAAAATAAAAAATAAAAGGATCCCTTAGTGGAAGGGCCCTCATATATATATATATATATATATATATATCATAATTCTTCCTATTAACGAATCCTAATATATCAAGTAATTGATTCCTCTATCTTATAACAATATATTACCTGATTCACAAGTATATCAAGTTCCCTAAACAACAAGGATATAGATGAAATTCCTTATTTTATTTTTTTTGAGAAAAGGGCGGTGCAGCAGCCCTCAAGCCTTGATAGCCTTAATTAAAGAAACTGTCGAATACAAGGGGGGGACATTGAGCCTAAACCCCTTATTACAATAAGTAGAACCTCCTGAAATACTATCCTGATTTTCTACTAAATGCTTGTACTCAACAAAGCACCAACTAGCAAAGAGCGCACAACTGGCGACTCTATTTGCTTTAACTGCAGTAACGCAGCGGTGACACAACGGAAAGATAACTTGGTCTACAACCCGACTGCAACAAAGCATAACTACCATATGCACAGCTTTCCCATTATGATGCCACCGGACACTACATCCAGTGACACTTAAATTCCCTCTGTTACTAAGAGGCAGCGACCATTTGCAAGTGCAAGGAACTCGCCGCCTACCTAGAGCAGAGTAGGCACACAAGGTGCAAAGACTAGCACACAAGCCACTGGCACTCAGGCCACTGCCTCCTACCGGAACACGGTTGGAGATTATTACCGACAAAGCAACAACTGAAAGAAGAACAAACAAACAAGCATGAAATAAAAAACAGCAGCAAAACCAAACAGCCGAAGCCCTGCCCATCCACCATCTCTCCCATAGGCCCAATGCAGACGCCCACCAAGCGAGCATCGATCTGCCAACGCCGGCACCAGATCGCCCCCAAGTAGCACGACGCCGCCGCACAGCAACCCTGCACCGCCGCATCACCACGACACTGTGCAGGCCCTTCTTCAACCCGATTGGTGCCCGAAACCCGATCCAGAACCGACTAGATCGAGATCTCAGCGACCGTCCCCCAGCCCCCAGTTGCCGCTGAGCCTCCACGGTTCGCCACTGGCCGTCCGTGTCCCAGAGCCACTCCAACTGGCCCAGAAACAACACAGAAACGCACCTGCAGATCCCCGTCCAACCCCAAACCCAGATCCGAGATCTAACACCGAGAAGCTCGTCACTTCCATGAAATCGGGAACCCAACCACCGCCAAGAAACCATCCTTGGCCCAGACACCTGCAGCAACCTACAGATCGAGCCCCGCCGGCAGATCACACCACGCCGGAAATCCGTGCCAGCTCCCACCCACGATCGACGAAGAGACGAAACCGATCTGGAAGCACCGCCCTTATCCAAGTAAAAGCTGCCAACCTCTATCCCTGAGCCAGATCCCCGCCATAGAGCCTCGCCGCTAGCCTCCATCCTCATCCCCTCCCGGACCGGAACGCAGCGGCAGGGGGCCCGCCGGCGTTCGGCAGGGAGAGAACGCGCTCGAACTCTCTGTTTTGGTCTCCGCGCGTGAGGCGCGTTCAATTTTTAACCTATCCTTTTTCAAATTCTTCTTATGGATGAAATTCCTTATTTAAACAAGGTAAGAATGTAATGCAATCTCAGTTATCCCATTCACAAGTAATCATATACAGTTGGTCTAGGTAATCGATTTTTGTATGTCCACATCTTACAGCCCAATCTTTACTTTCAAAGAAAAAGGAAAAGAAGAACACTGCATAATCTATAAATCATTTGTTGCTATATATCATACACTGTTAATTAAGAGAATTTTCAGATGACTAAGTTCTAACAAATCAAATAACAAAAGGACATGTGCAGAACCTTTCAAGTTTCAAGAATATGAGAAGCCCAGATAAATGAAACCACATACGCATCCAGAACAAGAAGAGAGATCGATACACTATGATTGATGTGTTTGATGGTTAACTACCGAAAGGTGGTGAACTGGTGATGGTATTGTGAAGGGATGTTGTGGTAAGTGGGAGGGATTGGGACTCAATTTCTTTCTCTTTGGTCTCCAACATCTCTTGCTCTCTAGTGTAGAGATAGGCTAGGTTGCGAACAACAACACTTGACTTGACTTGATCGAAGCTTGTTATTTGAGGACCACATTGATGAGGATGAGGTGAAGACTTGGCCCCAATTTACTCCAACCAAAGCCTCAAGCTGTATTGGAATGCCGACATTAATTTCCTTATGGGTAGCTTAAGGTTATGAGGCATTTGATCCCCTTCTTCGGGTGTCGACTAATGGAGTTTAGTAGTGGCTGAGTCTTTGATTCCCTTCGTCTCTTTAGAGCAAAAGCATTTCTTTGCATAATGGTAGGGCTAGGCACGGTCCCACACCGACACTGCTTTTATAGGGACCAGGACTGGGACCGTCAGAGCTATTTAGGCTGGGCCGAGCTTGCAGATGTAGAGAACAGGGACCGGCCTAAACCAGTACTGAGACAAAATGGGCCTGTTTATCCGGGCTTTTGGTTCTTGTCAATCTTTGCAGCACTGCTGCATTTTGCTGCTTGGCTACTTCTGTTTAGGAAATTAGGCCTACATATGTTCATTTTTAGAACACAATTAAACCTACAAAGCTGCAAATAATAGTATAATACCATTCTACAATCTGCACTAGCAGCTAGGTTGCAAATAGAGACTATAAAGCATTAAAACTATAAAACCATTCTCTGATATCAGATTTTCTGCATTTCTGCAATGTTGAAAATAAAACCATTCTGCAAATAACAATCAACAAGACTATAAAAGGTCAAGAGCTGTGCAGCAACTAGCAAATAACTCAAATATTGAATAACTTTATAACTCAGTAACTAAAAAACATTAAAATCAACATGAGCTGCTATGCAGCATGGTAGGAAGTTTGAAATTGAAACAATGAAACCATTCTGCAAATCTGTTATAATTCAATAACTCAGCTAGGCTGCTAGTAATTCAACATCAACTGATCAACATATTAGATTATCAAATATCAATACCAAGTTCACCAGCACATACTGTCTTAACAACATAACAAATTAAAAACAAAACCAAGTTAAGGCCCAAAGTCCAAACATCCGAAATCAGAAACAAAGAAACTCATAAACTTTCATGCTGCCATGCTCAATGCTATGCAGGTGATCTTCTCCCTCTTCATTTTTTTCCCCCAAACAATTCAGTTCAAAAAGACAATGTATTACACCTTATACTTTGCACCAATGCAACATCGTAGAAACAATAACAAAAAAGGCAGCAAGGCACTAAATTGATATACCTTTAGCTTTTCTTGATGGTAGCAGCACTTGTTTTGCAGATTTTGAGGTTCCAACAGCGGCACTTGTTGAAGGAGTTGCAGCTGCACCTCTTTTGGAGACTTTTGCAAGCTTTGAGGTTCCAACTCCGGCAGTTGGTTCATCTTCACTTTCGAGTTTCGACAGCTACTTCTTTTCCCTTTGCTACATCTGCTACATTTTCTTGCTCTTCTCCTTAGACTTGGACTTGGACTTGGAAGATGTGGTTGTTGCTTTTGTGTTGCTAGAAACGACACAGCTTGTTCCAGTGTTGCTCCTAGAACTTCTACTCTTTGAAGAGACATTGCTTGATGATCTATAGAGATCAGTTAAGGATACCAACAACTCCTTGACATCATTGGCCTTGACCTTTGATTCGACAGCATCAAACTGGAGGTGAGTTAAACATATGTGACTAATGTTTTTCAACTTGAACCGCGGATCCAAGACAAGGGCTACTAACAGCAACTGATTCATATCATCAATCGTTCCACAATACTTCCTAAACTTTGCTCTCATCTTCACTGCCATCTCCATCATTAGCTGTTCAGTTCACTTCCATCACTCATCTCCAGAGGCACAAAGAGTACATCAATCTCTGTCTCGATTGCTACAATGTCATGAAAAGCTTTATGAGCAGTGGGGTGTTTGGTTTCACTAATTCTCCAAGAAACACCTCACTATTTTTCTCCTAGAAGGCACCTCAAATCGAGGAACTGCTACTTTGCAGAACCACCTAAACCCTTCATTCTCAATGTGGCTAAATGGTAGTTCATCAATAACTATCATTTGAGTCGCAGCTTTGACACAAGCTTCTTGTGTCCACCCTTTATTCACCTTCAAGCTAGGTTCGATTCCACCATCACTAATCAATAGTTGCTGTGTGTCTTCTAAATTCTCCCTCCCAGGATACTTTTTACACACCTTTTCAATTTGTTTACGCAAAGTACTTGTGCCATTAAATGAAGAATCAACAGCAAGGTCAGTGGCGCAATACTTGCCCGTTTCTCAAATCCATTTCCCATCTTCTTCAATGTAGAGTGTTCTGTCATACTTCTCGTAATGATTCCACACATTTGACCTCGAGGCAGCCTTCTTTGTTTTATTTTATCTTCTTCTCTTTTTCAAGTTTTTCGGTTCACCTTGGGATGCCTGAGTTGGTGCTTATTTTCTACTTCTAATGCATCTTATGTTTCCTTGGCTGGTTCCTTGTTCTCAGCTTGCTAACACGCAACAATTTCATCAATCCCAACAACAACAACTTCATCATTATCACCTTCAGAATGGGAACTCACTTAATGACTTGAGTCCGATAAGGTTGCCATCAAGTTTGAAAAATGTTTACAAAGTCAAGATAGAGAACTACAATGCTTTGATGTGCAAAGACTGCAATAAATCCCAACAATCAATCATCAAACCCAACAAAATCTTCACCTTGTTTGGCGACGCAAAAGAACTAGATGCATGATGAAATAATGAGATTAAAACACAAGCTGACAAGCATTAACTTCATTCAAAATTTCAAATTCAAACATTGACTTCAGCTTAGAAACTGAAGAATGAAAATGGAAACAAAGTTTTTCCAATGTGGCTAACTCTGGTGGAGATATGGAGCAGACTCATAGTTGGGAATTGAAAGCTTATCTCCAATATGCTATTGAACCTTTTAGCCAAATTAGGTAGCTTCAGAGAAGTAACAATCTTAATTGCACCCTTAACTGATTTTTCTAAGGATAGATGCTTCACAAGTTTAGTAGCCTTCACAAGCTTATCTCCTAAAAACAGCCACCATAAGCAAACGATAACTTTAAATAAATTTATTTTCTTATTATTTTTTTTCACTTTGTTGGAATCAAGATTATTGCTAGAAATTAAATTGTAAGACACAGCAAACACTTACCATGGCAGCAGGATCCAGTAAGCCTCAATATACACTGATCTTGAGCTGTTTCCAATTTAAAAGCTTCATCGAAACAAAATCGAAATACAATGAACAAGTGTTCAAGAATCAAGACTAGTAAAGTAGTAATCCAATCAATTGAAATCAAGCATTCAAGCTTGAAGCTCGAAATACAGAGAGTCAGACTCGGTAAACAGTAAACTCAAACAGAAAGAAGATTGCTCATGGAAAAGTACCTATGCTGGATGACTTATGGCTGGAAGATGGATTTCTGGAACTCTAGAATAGTTCGTTCGATGGAGAGGTGAGACCGTGAGAGTGAGAGCTGAGAAGTGAGAACAGAGAGGGGCAGAACTGGAGAAGAGTTCAAAATCTATTTGGGATTTTAGATTTTCAGGATTTTAGGTTTACTTACCAATCACATGTGGTCATGTCCATACTACTACTACAGACTTCGAAAACTAACCTATAAATGGAAGACACATATACAAACTCAGGTTTTCTGGTCCACGCAGTCACTACTAGTTAAGAACAGGAACCGGACCGGCAACTCTGAGTACAGGGACCGAACCAGACCGAAAGCACTAATTTTTAGTCTAAAACCCAGTCCAAACCAGACCGGCAACTCTGTAGTACTTTGTAATCATTCCCTTTAATTAATGAATTTCTTATTAGGAAAAGGAGAAAAGGGACATTATTAGTCACAGGAGATAAAATCTAGGTAAAACATTGCCAAACGGTGGCAATCCCGGTATGACCTATCTTAGACCAAGTCCTCCAATCAAAGAATCCGGACTAACTTCCCGATTTGTTACCTAAACTCGATAGAGAAGACTATTGCAGTGAGGACTTATTTACAACAATAAAGAAGCAAAAATAACAAAAAAAAAAAAAAAAGAACAGTGATGCACCCCATATCCGAAGCGGACATGACAATACTTTTGCTCTATCATTTAACTTAAATGATACAGCAAGTTGACAACACATTATCATCATTGATATTTCTTTTTGACCGCTTGATATTTTCCAATAGGGTATCACTTTCTCATAGCATCGAAAAAGTAATTGTACAAATCCTGCTTGGAGTTGGTTTTAGAGATTTCAGGAATACTACACTAATTCTATATATTATTTTCAACTCGGCCAACTTTTGCGGATATGATTTGTAATAGAGTCCACACTCTATATTTTACAATTCACACTTCTTTTTTCCTCTTTTAGTTGAAATTTTTATAAAGAAAACAAAATCTAAGTTACTAAAGACAAAATTTAAGTTACTAAAAATAAAGAAACATGGAGTGTAGATTGTAAACTGGGAAGTATGGATATTACTTTCCTAGAAATTCTACAATATGTTGACATATGTCATACATATTGTTACCACTTTTGGAACTTAATTACTCAATCTAGAACTTATTTATTCTAATAAGAATCTTATTTACCTTAACGAAGATTTTCACTAGTTATCATATGAGTTGTCGAAGTGGTGGTTCTCTAAGTGATAAATATTACTTCAAATAAGATATGTATGAAATTTTTTTTTTGAAGGAGAAATGACTAAATGATCCCCCAAATTAATTAAAGAAGAAGAAAGGAAAAATGACTAACTAGAGGGAGAGGGGGATAGTCTATGATACTATAATGTTTATCATAAATTCGTTTTACATCTAACTAAACTAAATTATAATGTAATTGAACTAAAATTACTACAATGCAAACGAAGTTACCACATTCATTTACACACTATTTACATAGAATAGAACCAAAATTACAACATTAACAATAAATTGTTCACAAACTTATAAAAATGTCTTAGATAGAGTAATTACTTAAAACATAACTAAGATTACACAAAAAATAACAAATATATTGTCATATATTTCAGGAAAATGATTTGTGGCCTCAATCTTAGGTGTCATGCCATGTTATCTACACAAATCACCTATTTGTCAAATCATGCCATGTAATTCTTGAGAAAAAGACCATCTTATCCTTCTAAAATCTAATGACTCTAAATTATTTTGGCTTTCTTCTTAAAAAAAAAAAAATTTGGCTTTCCTTCATTTTTTTTTTCATTACACTCGTGCTTAGATTTAAACAACAATTTTTTTTTCTTCAATCAAGAATAGAAAAAATTTCATGTAATTCAGTCAATAGATTTGCACGTATATTCGATTAATAGATTTGTATAACACATGTATATGAATTCAACCTTTGTTGGATTCCTGCAAATTTTGAAAATATAATGTGAAAAATACATATTCATATGATTGTATTTATTCTTTTGATCATTGTTTTCTTTTTATGTAGCTAGGGTTTAAACGTTAGATCTGAATTTATTATTTTTTGTTTGTCTTTCCCTTATATTTAGATTGTAGATGTTAACTAATGGCTGCTAACGTGTAATTTTTTCTTACCTCTTAATTTAGACATAAGTATTTTCCAAATTCAATTTACTAATGCTATATTTCTGTGGATGAAATTAATCAATATTTGGAAAGAAAAGTTAACATCTATTTCTTGACACATAATTCAATATATTAATGCCATTTGGGAAGAAAAATTAAAGGAAATAATTTAATTAAATGAAGAAAAATATTGATCAAAGAATATGTAGACATATCTCTTAAATTAATATATAATTAATATCTGATATTTTTTTGTTACCTAATTAAATTCATTAATGTAATTGATTCACCCCTTAACATCTAAAAGGAAATGTAAAAGGGTAAAGTTGGTGTTGAAATAGTATGATGTGGCAATATATATTATATGGAATTGAAAATAAATTTTTATTTATTTATATGACATGACACCTAGGATTTGAGGTTACAAATCTTAGACCTCATTGAGGCCCCATATCATTGCCCTGTATGTAAATGTGTGAATGACATATAAGTAGGTACGATATAATTTTTTGTCCCGACATGGGATCCTTAATTTAGAATGTACAAGAAAAAGGAATCTCTTATATCTCTTTGAACGTTCACTTTAGAACTAAGATTTCAAACTATGGTGCGCTTGTTGCACTTACATGTTAGGGACATCATTGAGTATAAAATAAGTGCAAATTTAGTGTATGATGTCTTCTACTCCCAAGATTAGGAGGTCAAGTTTTAGTAAAGGGGAAAAAAGTAAGAGTACTGTACCTAAATGATTGAGTAACTCTACCCTAGCTAGATCACCATGAAAAAAAACCTAGAAAACACATATAAGTCTACCCTTTTTACAAGTTCACAACCTTAGCCCTTTGGAAGCTAAAGATCATGAGGATGGTATTAACAATTGTGGTTGTGAGTGGCTTGGTTGATTTTAATTTCGATAAAGAAAATTAAGTTACATAAAATAAAATAAACAAATAAAAGTGTAGAGACTAAATCCATGAGAAAAATAGAGACTTAGGCATCACACCTAACCTTACTCATGCAGAAAATGTAACCAATACTTGATATAATAGCATGCTTTGACAAATTTCCCCTTAGTGCTTTGGTGAAGCTACCAAGAAACCAACTAATCATGCAACTTAACAAACTTTGGTAAAGGTAAGTTAAATTACACAACCTTAGTCCCATTTATATTTCATTAAAACACAAGTGGACTATAAACCGCAAGCCTAACACCTCCTTAGAGCAATTAAACTCACGGTTTATGCATTAAGTTTAAAGTAAGAAATTCAAGCAACTTAACAATTCTCATAGGAATCATTAAGCCACCACCTAAAGCCTACTCATGCTCACGGATTCAAGAAGTGGTCAAATTCAAGTTTCCGATTCATTAGTTTCCTAAACATGCTTAAGCATTAAAGTTTAGAAGCCCATAGATTCAAAACATGCATAAACATCAAAACACATGGAAATTTACATTATTTGCACATAAGTTTGGCTAGAGCTAGTCCTATCCTCAAATCCAACTACTCACAACACGTGTTATTACAAATACAAGCCATGGACATCATATTAAAGAGAGAAGGAAGAGAAAAGAGAAGAACTACCCAACCTCCCACCTAGCTCTCAAAGATGTCAAATGATGAGAGAATTGCTTCAAGGTATGAGATTTTCGGTTTTACAACCCAAAATACCACACACATCCACAAAACTCAAGAACAAAGAAGAACAAAGGCTTGGATGTGTGAAAGCAAGTGTTGTGATTGATTTAGAGTGTGTAGTTTGGTGAAACCCAAGTGCCTACACACCTATTTCTCACACAAACTCAAAGAACTATGTACAAGGTATGAAAAACTAACATAAACTAGAGAAAAGAGAGATTTTGATACTCCAAAATGAGGGAGCCAAGGGGATGCATGGTTTTGGGGAGAGAGAATAAGCTATTTAAAGGCCAAGGCAATCCAAATCAAGGGTGGAGATCAAAGGGAATGAAGGGCTAGATGTGATTGACAAATGTGTAAACACAAAATGTAGATCTAGTTTTTTACTCCACATAGAAATGACTTAGAAAGCCCATAGATATTTTGGTGGAGAGAAAAAGTAAGGGTATAATGGTCATTGTGTAGGGGAACAAGGTAATAAATGAGATACAAATGTGTAAGGTGTAAGAATGAGACTACCTGTCCTCTTTCAAATTTTGAATTTCAAAATAACCTAGACCTAATGGGAGACAAGGGTGTAAGGTGTAAGAACGAGACTACTTGTCCTCTTTCAAATTTTGAATTTCAAAATAATCTAGACCTAAAGTCTTCCCACCTAAAGTCTCTAACCCTAGTCAGCTCGTCCTTGTCCTCCACACATGTTCTCGGCCGGCCAACTCTGCCGGAAATGTCCAGAATCCGGCGTTGACCACCGTTGACCCATTTTTTGTCCGTTTGCGCACTTTCTTCTCCTTTCTTCCTTCAATTAAATCTCTACCGAGAGTTAGGAATTGGCCCTTAACTTCTTCATACCAAATGTTTCTCCATGAGTGTAGATCATCCATGTAAAATATCAGAGCTTATTTCACCGTGGTTTGGCCAGAACTTCTGCCGGAATCCGTACAGGTCCGGTTTTGCAGTTTTCGTCTTTTAGTCAGAAACTTGGGACAATTTCTTTGAAGGCCTTCCACTCCGAACTAGCTCTTACACTCTTCATACGGCCTTCCACTCCGAACTAGCTCTTACACTCTTCATACGAAATAATTCTTAGGATGTCTATAATAGATCTGGAAAGTTTCAACTCATTTGGAGTTCATTTGATCAGTCTACCGCTCCTCCTTCCTTGCTTAGCTCGGTTTCTTCTAGTCGGAGTAGGAAAATGTGCTAAAGTTGAGTTTTTAGTGCATTTCCATGCTTCTCCATCATTTCCTAGCATGATAAGGAAAACGTAATAAATATATATAAATAAACACAAAAAATTAAGTAAAAGTACAAGATTAAGGGAATAATTACTAGGTAATTATGGACCTAACATTACACTGCTGACAAGGACAAGCCTTGGTCCCAAAGTATATATGCTTCACAGAATTCCTTGATTTCCTTACTTATCTATGTCCTTGACAGCATGCAAATAGTTGTGTATCCCTGTCCCTTTTCCCAGCCTCTTCTCGTAGACTTGTGGCAGATGGCATGTAGTTAATTAACCCTGGAAATCTGCAAGTCAAAATCACGTCCACTTTGAGCTCAAAAGGTACATGGAGACGTGGAAATACTAGGAAAAGGTTGGAGTTGAAAGGAATGGCTGGGAGGTCAACAGAAATTGATTGTCTTCGACACCACTCTAAGTCTCTAAAGTAGTTCAGACAACTTCATCGATCCTAACTTTGTCGGAAAAAAAAAAATAAAAAAAAATAAAAAACTTCATCGATCCTAAATAATAAAATAGTTCACTGGAATTGCTCTTCGATCTAGTTTCTCCTCGATATAAGCTACTTCAAATTTCATGACTACCTAATCGACCAAACTAGCTCTTGCCTCACTTAGCTGGAGCAGCATCATAGCTCATATCGCTCATTTTTCTGCAACAAGAACGTTAAAAGAGAAAGTAAAATGGGTGTTGCTCTTCTCTCAGTTTTCAAGCTCTTTGTTTTCTCTTTCATCACATTGGGTCTCATTTCTCAGCAGACTCTTGCAAGCATAACGAGGCACTACAAGTTTGATGTATGTGCATTGCACGTAACAAAGCCTATCATGCATATTTCTATATATATGTACATGCATGTTTTAGATGTTTGTCTTAGGAGGTGGTGTTATTATGATATATTCTTAAACTGTCATTTTGAATCAATTTGTTGGATTCTTGTTAGACCACATGATTCAGATTGACAAAAGCAATATACGTGAAAGTCCCAATATATATCTAACATTGATTATTTGATATGTGAACTAATCTTGTCATAAATATATAACTCAACTCTTCTTTTGACATTTTGGAATGACTAAATTTGTAGATCCAAATGAAAAATGCATGTGACAAGATTGTGTCAGATGAAGAGTATTGTAACTGTAAACGGTCAATTTCCGGGGCCTCAAATTGTTGCTATCGCCTCCTCATTAAAGTGGTTAACCATGTTCAAAGTAACATCTCCATCCACTGGTAATAAATGAATCTATACTATTATTATTATCTAAGAAATTTTTTACATCAACTTTCATAACTGCCCTTCATCCAGGGTACGTATCATATTTCAAGTGTACGTATATGGCCGGGTGTATAGTGTTTTGCTTAAATTATACTAGTGGGTCATGCATCTAATACATCGACTGCTTCCTGATTTCTTCAATATAATCAATCGGCAGGCATGGGATTCGACAGCTTCAAAGTTCAAACTGGGTGGGCAGATGGTCCAGCATACATTACCCAATGTCCAATACAATCGGGCAACAGTTATGTGTACAGCTTCACCATTGTGGGCCAAAGAGGCACTCTTTGGTGGCATGCTCACATTTCATGGCTAAGATCAACCATCTATGATTCTATGGTCCCCTAATCATTCTTCCCAAGCGTGGCGTTCCTTATCCATTTACCAAACCCTACAAGGAAGTTCCCATCATCTTTGGTAAGTAATTAACTACGAACAAGCCAATTAAACAATGAGAACTGATCGATCGAGCAACTCCTTCACTGCAAAGACTCATTCTTCCAAATTAGTTGCCAATAATTGCATTAGGAGTTTAAGTTCCTGGTAGTAGTAGTAATGACTGCATAAGCCAAGTAACCTATCATTCAAGTTTTTTTCACTATCGTTCTGTACTACGTACTAATAACAAACTTGCATGCAATTAATGCTTAAAACTACAGGAGAATGGTGGAATGCAGATCCTGAAGCAGTCATAAACCAAGCCCTGCAAACCGGTGGAGGACCAAATGTTTCTGATGCTTACACCATCAACGGACTCCCAGGGCCATTGTACAACTGCTCTTGTATGAAAATTTCAGAAAAGCTTATAAAGTTTATTAAAAATGCTGGACTCCAAATATTTTCTTTACATACCAAATTTGCTTATTATCATATGATGTATCTTGTTCACCTATTCATTAACTGAGTAAGGAAATTATGTTCAATCATCTTTGAATTTAGATCTAATAGTAGAATATAAAACTACTCACCTATTCATTAAAAATAATTTTTTTCATCGTTGGATATCCTAAGGTACGGTGGACTGAGCATAATTAATTACCTTGCTCAGTTACAGAGAAAGTGAACATTACTGATTTTGTTGAAGTTTCACTTGTTAATTAACTATGCAAGAAAACTATGCTCAACAATTTTTGGATCTAGGTTCAATGGTAGAAAATAAAAACTAAATTTGTACATTATCAAACAATCGCATCATTTGATCGATAAACAAAAGTCGGTAAAAAAAAATTCAGTAAATGTATTTGATACCTAATAAGATATGTTGACAATTTTGGCTATATGGTTATTTATATATGCAGATACTTTCAAGCTAAAGGTTCAAGCTGGGAAGACATACCTTCTGCGCCTAATCAATGCAGCGCTGAACAACGAGCTCTTCTTCAGCATTGCAAACCACACCCTCAAAGTGGTGGAAACTGATGCAGTTTACGTCAAACCCTTCGAGACCAACACCATTCTCATTGCCCCGGGACAAACCACAAATGTTCTTCTCAAAACAAAACCTAACTACCCAAACGCCACATTTTTCATGACTGCAAGGCCATACGTGACTGGTCTAGGCACCTTTGATAACTCCACCCTTGCTGGCATTTTAGAATACGATACGACTACACTTCATTCAACCCTCCCAATGAACAAACTTCCACTCCACAAACCAATTCTCCCAGTTCTAAATGTGAAAATACAAGGACAGAAACTGTTTTATGGAGAATGGGGATTGCAGTGCACTGATCAATCCTTACTGGGCAGTAGAAACCAAAATAACAAACTAGACACCAGATTTTGGTTCCGCAGTGAAAACCTCAAATATGAGATTAAAAACACTACGGGGCTCTTACTCTTGAGAACCCAAAATAATAATCATCTTATTCAAAATGATATGTTCTTGTACAAACTTGTATAGCACTTGCTCGGCTATAAGATTTAGACAAAAGCTAACTCTAAGTTTGTCTCCCTTCTAGAACTCCTTCACTTGAATGATCTTTAAATCTTGTTCTTCTTTCTTCACAGTCTCTCTACTGATCTCGAGAGAGTATTATGCATATGAAACTATGATCACAAACACTTATACATGGACCAAGTGTTTTGACTCTTTGTGAAGACACAACCTCAAACAAACATGCAAGAGCCTATCACAAATTCTTGCGTTTCTGAATGTGTACACCAGACCGAAGGATATGTTTTTCAGCTAATATAATAGACATGCTGCAACTACTCAATGAATCAAAGATTCTACCCTAATTCCCAATTAAATTGGAAAGAAACTTCCCATATATGAACTCCAACAAATCTTAAGGAAAATCAATTAGGAATAGACAAGTTCTAAAAACCCTAGGGCATCAACACCACGATTTTATCACTCGGAAAAATCTTTTAAAGACATAAATACATAAAACCTAAAACCTACTTTTCAAAATCGGACTCCACATGAAACTGACTACTGACTCAGGGATTGCAACACACGTTGCAATCCCAAGCATATGCAGATGCATTTACCAATGATTCTCTGAGATCAGTAAAGTGACTTTGTCATAGTTTTGTATGGGAATGCCAATACAACATGTACAAGAATTGTACCTACAAAATGACACATCGTTTGCAACAAAATTAGCCAACAAACTCCGTAGCTTGAACACTCCCCAGTTCCCTGCTAATGTTCCACAGAAAGTTGACAAGCATTTGTTCTTCACCATAGAGCTTGGAACCAACCCATGTAGCCAGCAACAACACAACAACCAAACCTGCCAGGGACCGAATGGAACCATGTTTGCTGCTTCAATCAACAACATTTCTTTCACTACGCCAGACACTGCCCTACTCTAATCCCACTTCTCTGGCCAATCTAAGGGGTTCTATTCGCCTGACTTTCCAATCAGTCATGTAACTCCATTCAGTTACACTGGGGCTCAGCTGAACAATACTAATGTGGGCAACGGTACAAAGCTAATGGTGCTTCCCTTTAATACTAGAGTGGAGTTGGTGTTGCAGGACACGGTGGCGGATCCAAAAATTTTAGTTAGATTGGGCACAATTAAGACAAAAAAAAAATTCAACGAAAATTCATGGATGGTAATCAAAATCATATATAAATATTTGATCTATAAGATATAACGAATATTATAAGTTTATCATCTATGAGAATACAAGACAGTAATTATCATGAAAGGTAACTTAAAAGAAAAAGGATTATAAACAATATTTAGATCAATCGATCTTTCTGTTTCAACAGTTTCAGTATGATACATAATGGGAACGAGAGTGAAAAAAATACCTGAAAAGAGAGACCTGAACCAGATTGTCAGGCCACCACATATATGGGGAATCAACAAGGTACTTTCTGAATAAAAAATTAGATATACGAGAGGATGGAAACTAATAGTCAAGCAAGGAGGCAAGAAAAAACTCTCTCTAGAAACCTTAGGGTTTAGAAGCAGGTGACGGCGGCGGGCTTCTCTGTTTGCTGTCCGAGCAAGCAACGGCGAGGATTCTCGTCGTGGGCTGGGGCAACACAGTTGACGTGTGGGTCTGGAGAGGGACGAAGTTCCGTTTGGAGGACGGCAGTTGATTTGATCGGGGTTTACTTTCGATCTCTGATTGGCATCGGCGTTGATCAGAGTTTCTGATTTGGGCTACGGGGTTGTACAGGAATACAGAGGCTGGAAGGACAGGGTTCCGGCTGGCTACACAGAAGAGTTGTTCGTTGCAAGGGAGGCTTTGGGCTTTGGTGCAGCGTCAGGCTCGATCGGGGTCGCTGGTGGAGGAAGCGGTTGGTCTAGTCAAGGCAAGGCGGCGGATCAGGCGAGTTGGTGCACTTCCGATGTGGTGGTCCAAGGGTTTGCCACCGGAGGACATGACGGTGACGGCGACGAAGGAGCAGCGGTGCAGAGAGGCTCCTCCTCTATTTGCTTGGGGTTGGGCCTGAGATCACTCTTGGGCTGATGGGGCAGGGGCCTGGGCTCAATCTTGGGCTGATGGACCTGTTTGATTTTATTTCTGCTAGACAAGACTGGACTTGGGCTCGGGTTAAGGCAATTGGGGCCCTAATGTTTTAGGGTTTGAGCCTGTGTGAGGTTGGATTAACTTCTATGAGTCTTCTATGACGTTTCTAGTCTCTTGCTTGTACCACAATTGCGTGATTGGCAAGTGAGGGCTAGTTGAATGAATTCTTTCCTTATGAGGTGAGGTTTTTTCATTCTTGTATAGGCTCGCTTAAATGTGAGCGACCCAATGATCTTTAAAGGTTTGCTTTAGCTTAGGTAGGTTACTCCGGATTTTCTTACTGAATTTCTTATGTAAGTTTTGGTAGACTTCGGCCTATTTGCTGTTGATCTAATAAATTCAACTTCTATTTCAAAAAAAAAAAAAAAAAAATTTTTTTATAGATTATAGTTTTTATTTTTTATTTTTTATTTTTATAAATAAAATAAGTTGCGATATTGCTGAAGATTAAATTGAATGCATGATTGACCAGAAAAGAAAAGAATTGAATCCATCTAAAAGGTCGCGGGATTCAAATTACAATAAATAATAAACAAGGGGTTAGTTGAACCCTATAGAAAGGCCAAATACTCAAAATATAAAGACAAACGTCAATGTAATATTGCATTCATACAATCAATACAATAAATTAATAGGCTATTGTGGTTTAGAACTTTAGATGAAACAGAAATATAATCGAAGTACTTACATGTTTAGGGCAACAAAAGAGAAGAATACCATGCCCTAAGGAAATATTGGAAGAGGAAAGGGACGTGTGTCTTCACACGTTATTTTATTTTATTTTTTCTGGTAGTTTCTGCCCAACGATGAAGTTCCCGGCCAAGTCTTTTAAAAAGTTATAACGCCCAGCGTGTCCCTTTCTTTCTATTTGCAATCTGCCCCTTCTAAACTAGAAAAAAAAAAAAAAAAAAAAAAAAAGATTTTGCCCTTTTCTTCAACCTTTGTTTTCAACCTCTGTTGAAGAGCAGAAGTTCCCAGCAACTATGGCTCACCTTCATCTATGGTTATCCAGAAAAGCTGAGGTTGGGCAATTGCACAACCTCGCCCAAACATGAATCCGCCCCTGGCAGGACACTAGTATTCTTGGTGCTGAAAGTCATCCTTTTCATCTTCATGGATTCAATTTCTTTGTTGTTGGTCAAGGGTTTGGGAACTTCGACCAAAATAAGAACCCTAAGAAGTTCAATCTCATCGACCCCGTTGAGAGAAACACCGTGGGTGTGCCATCCGGTGGTTGGGTTGCTATTCGGTTTCTAGCAGACAACCAAGGTTAGTCAACCAAACAATCTAAAAGAATGTTTTTCACATCGTCAATATAGATATATAACTGATTAACTAGATTATTGTTTTAGTTTGAAGGTTGGATATGACCTATAAATAGACCGGATTTTGATTCGGATCCCTCCAGATCCGTGATTATTGTACGGGTTTTGATTAAATTTTTAATCAGTTGATCCGTTAGTGATCCAGATTGGTTCATTAGTTTATTTAACGGATCAAACACAGATTTAGGTTGATCCGATCCGTTAATGATCCAGTTCATTTTCATATAATAAAATATTATTATTTTTCAAAAATATAAAATGTAAAATATAAAATTTTAAGAATACTTTGGAAATTTAGTATTTTGGTTACCTTAGTTTATTGCCTTCGGAGCCTCTCACTAATGTTCGAGCAGCTATCCTCCGTTTTTGGGAATATTTTGATAATGTAATTCAACTTTTAGTGATGCTCTTCATGTTGTTTTAATATTTTGTTAATGTTTTATGAGGTATCATGATAAAATTTAATAAAACTAGTTAAAATTTAAAAATACTTGTAATTATAAATGATCGGATTAGCAGACCGGATATCCGTTAATGAGGCAAATAAGGATTTGGATTGAGCTATCAACGATCCGTCAGGTTAGTAGAGCGGGTCGGGTTGAAAATTACTAAATGAATTTGAATTTAGGTCGGTCCGCTCCAATCCAATCCATTTACAGATCTAGTCTTGGATCCATGTACGAATGGATTAACATTGTGTTGCTAATTACTTCAATCTCAATTGAATTAGGTGTTTGGTTTATGCATTGTCACTTGGAGATCCATACCAGCTGGGGTTTGAAGATGGCTTGGGTGGTCTTAGATGGAAAGTTTCCCAATCAAAAGTTGCTTCCTCCACCACTGGATATTCCCAAATGTTAATAGATGTGTTTAACTACTCAATTATGTATTTAACCTGTCTGGCTGTCCCAAGAATTTTGTAACCCATTGGTTTTATTTTGTGGCATAATTAGTGTTTCAGTTTGCTATCATTTTGTTTATTTAGCCATTTTTTGAGCGAAATAAGTAAAATGATTGAGACTATTGAAGGATATCGACATAATGTGTGCCACTACAAACTAGGGTATTCAATTGTAATCAGATTCTATTACCTTTTTGGGTACCTTGTGACTCCCTATTTAAAGGGTTCCTATTATCAATAATAAACACAATTTCATTCTCCTACAACACATTATCAGCACGAGTTCTAACCCTAGCCAAAAAAAAAAAAAAACCCTAAAACCCTAAACACCAAAATCTGCCGCAGCCTTTAGTCGGCCTCCCTACAGCCTCCAGCCGGCCACCCTGCAACCTCCCTGCACAGCCTGCCTGCTTACTACCTGCAGCCGCGCACGCCCCAGCCTCCTACCGCAAGCGGCAACCTGCGCAGCAGCCTGCATCCCAGCCCATAGCTGCCCAGCCAAACCGGCATCACCTGCGCACAACCCAACGCCGCCGCTTCGCACGTCCAGATTCCAGCACCTCCGATTTGCAAAATCACCACAGGCGAACTGCAGCAGCAGAAGCCTCCCACCGGCGAACTGCAGCAGAGCCTCCCACCGGCCTCCAACCTAGACCAGGCCACCACCCACCTGCTTCAGCCTCGTCTTGCGCCCATCTGCTTCACCCACCTGCTCCCACAGTCGATCGCTGCAGATTAGGAGGAGGAAGAACAAAGGAAAGAAAGAAGAAGAAGATGAGAAGGAAGAAAAAAAAAAAAAAAAAAAAGGGACCGGGCCCAAGAAAAAAAAAAAAAAAAGAGAAAAAAAAAAAAAGGAAAGCCCAAAGAACAGACGACCCAGAGAAAAAAAAAAACACGCCTGCTCCAACACGCGCGTGTCCCCAAGCCAAGAACCATCACGTAAATTTTTGTGAATTAAAGTTGTTGTTTTCATGTATTTTAAATTCTTTTATTTTCTGCAAATATTGGAATATATGTTGCCAAATGGTTTTGAGTATTTAACAAAGCGGAATTGTGGGGATTCACGCTTCACGAACTAAGATCTTTCGTGTGAACTAAGAGTGTTCACAATGCTTGGACTAAGAGCGTCTGTTAGCATCACATATGACCATATTACAACATTATTGTTTGGTCTAATCCAAAAGAGATTCTTGGAAATTGATTTCTTGGTAGCATAGCTCGGAAATCTTATTGTTTTAGTTTTCGTGGAAGTTTAACTCCGAAACTAATATATCTTCTCTTCTTATTTTCAGGATGTCGAATGAACCTAGGCTCGACTTTCCCATGCTTGACTCAACAGGCTCAGATTACCACAGTTGGGTAACCGATGTTGAGAACCATCTCACTTCAAAGGGAATATTACCCATAATCCAAGCACCTAACCCGGATCTTGTGTTCATCCGAACATCTACAAAGCATGCTCAAGCAGTTATCTTGATGCGACGCCATATGGACAAGGCACTCAGATTGGAGTATATGTCGATCAAGGATGCAAGAGAGCTATGGGTAGCGCTAGAAGAGCGCTTTAGCAATGTCCAAGATTCCCTCCTCCCTGACTTGAAGGTTCAATGGAATAATTTGCGCTTTGCTGACTTCAAGTCTGTTGCTGAATATAATTCAGAGGCTCTTTGCTTACAATCCATGTTGAGATTCTGTGGACAACCTGTCACAGAACAAGAGCTAATTGAGAAGACTCTCTCCACCTTCCCCGTTTCAGCCATTGTGGTATCAAAGCAATACCGTACTGAAGTCAATGCTGGACGGATCACGACGTTTCATCAGCTTATCAATATCATATCTGTAGCTGAGAAACATGATAATATACTCGTGAGGAATTATAATTCAAGGCCCATTGGAACTAAGAACGTTCATAAGGCGAATTATAATACACCCAAAGGAGGGCGCAAGGAGTGGAACCCTAGGAATAAGGGACATGAGGGACATATGGGTCCATATAACAGCCCTAATCAGGAAGGAAACCGCAAGTTTGGAGCGGATACACGTGGTGGCAATGCCACACGTGGGAGAGGGGGTCGTGGCAACCCTATCCGTGGTAATGGAGCCATAGCTCGTGGTGGTGGCGCCATGGGTCGTGGTGGAGGCGCCAATCCTCCTAGGGAACGCCCACAACGTGTACAACGTGCACCTCAATTGAAGGGAGGCAACCACAATGATATGTGTCATTGATGTGGATCTAGTGAGCATTGGTTCAAGCAATGCAAGGCAAGCGAGCAACTAGCTTCAAGATACAGGGCATACAGGGACCTGAGGGAGCAAGAAGTGTACCTTGCAGAAGAAGAAGAAGAAGAAAATGGTGGAGACGTTAATCTCACCATAGAGGACTTCAAAGCTAAAGATGGAGTGCACAAGGATGCTGCAGACTTTGATTAGAATAGTCCTCTTTATTTTTCAAGAATCATGTAATAGTCAATAAATGACAATTGTATTAACTCTTTCTTATGTGGCGTACCCAATAAAATATGATGTCTAGGAAAGTTATTGAGATAATTGGTACTTAAGCGAGCCTCGCTCCACCAACCTCTCTCTCTACTTTCCTGGTCATATTTGATTGGAGTTGCCAAACGAATAAAGTGACTACAATGTGTCTCAGTTTGATTTTCTTTATTTTGGATTAGACCTTTTTGGACCATTTGATGTAATCATTGGCTACATTTATTAATAAAGTATCGTATTATTCAATGTCATGGACATGTTTTTAATTTCAAACTTTATTATTTTTCAGTATGTTTCCTGGAGAGTTGGAATGCCTTATTGATAGTGGCACCACACATACTATATTGCGACATAGGCAACTATTTCTATGCATGACGCCTAGTCGATCTTCTGTGACTACGATGACTGGACCATCACAATTGATTCATGGTCGAGGACCAGCTCAATTTATGTTGCCAAATGGAACAAGTATTAATGTCACCGAAGCTCTATAATCTCCTAGGGCTGGAAGGACCCTATTGAGTTTTAAAGATATAAGAGCCAATGGTTTTCATGTGGAAACAAATTGTGAGAATGGACAAGAGTTCCTTTACATCACCTCTAATGACTATGGACATAAACGAGTATTAGAGAAACTTATGTGTCGCTCTAGTGGGTTGTATGCAACCACTATTCGAGTCATTGAATCCAACTATGTCATGAGAGATGACTTATAGGATTCTGACACATATAGGCTTTGGCACGATCGTCTGGGACACCCAGGTCGTGATATGATGATCCGTATACTAAAGACTTTACACGGACATCCATTTTTCAAAACTAAAAGAAGTCAGAACAAAAATTTGGTCCAAGGCAGGGCCAGAGCCGCCTACCCCCTGCGGCCCAACAGTGGTATTGATACCACTAATGCCTCCTTGGTTCATTTCTCTACTTCTAAAGTCAATTGTGACTTCGTGGCTCAACCAGATTCTTCCATGGTTGCTTCTAAAGCCCATCTTTCGTTTTGCAAAGCCTGCTCTTTAGTAAAATTAGGATCGAGACCATCCTATGCAAAGGACACTAAACAAAATATTTCATTCTTGCAACGAATCCAAGGTGATATTTGTGGACCTATCCAACCAACTTGCGGACCATTTAGATATTTTCTGGTGTTGGTTGATGCATCGACACGTTGGTCACATGTCATGCTTTTTTCCACCAGAAATGCTGCATTTGCTAAACTCCTAGCACAAATTATTAAGTTAAGGGCTCACCACCCTGATCATCCCATTAAGTCAATTCGTCTTGACAATGCTGAAGAGTTTACATCAAAAACTTTTGTTGACTATTGGATGTCCATTGGGATTGTGGTTGAACACCCTGTTCCTCACGTTCACACCCAAAATGGTCTCGCAGAAGCCACCATTAAAAGACTTCAAATGGTTGCTAGAGCATTGGTTATGCGCACCAATCTCCATGTTTCTTCTCGGGGCTATGCAATATTGCATGCAGCAGTGCTTATTCGTCTCAGGCCTACTGCCACTCAACCCTTTTCTGCGTCCCAGTTGGTTACTGGATATGAGTCTGATGTCTCACACTTACGCATATTTGGGTGTGCAGTTTATGTGCCAATTGTGCAGCCACAGCGCACCAAAATGGGCCCTCAAAGACGATTAGGCATTTACGTTGGATATGACTCCCCAACCATTATCCGCTATTTGGAACCCTTGACAAGCGATCAATTTACCTCAACATTTGCGGATTGTCACTTTGATGAGACAGTTTTCCCGTCGTTAGGGGGAGATAAGAACAATAATGTTCAATAGGAACGGCATGAATTGTCGTGGTCTGTCCCCACTTTGTCTCATCTTGATCCCCGAACCGCACAGTCCGAAATTGAAGTGCGGAGAATTCTCGATCTTCATAACGTAGCGGACTCTATGCCTAACGCATTTTCTGATATCGCTAAAGTGACAAGATCACATATACCTGCTGCAAACGTGCCTGCAAGGATTGATGTCCCTAAAAATAGTGGACATGGCGCTGCCCCTAGGGGTATTGGGCATGGCGCTACCACCACTAATGGTGATGGCAATGTGGCTCAGGTCGGACTCCCAGCAAGGAATCGTGGGAGGCCCAAAGGTTCGATGGATTCTCGCCCGAGAAAGAAAGCGAGTTTTGCACAAAGAGATCCATTAATCATCGACATAAATAACCTGTCTCATGAAGATATTCCAGATTATGGTTATGTCCAAGAGACATCATTAGGGGACGCTCCAATGTCAGAACCAATTCTAGAGAATAGAGAGATCTCCATGAATTACACTAGTGTACATGAGACGTTGAGTCGAGACTCTATTATCCTTGATGACGTTTTTGCATATTCTATCGGTCAATGAATTATAGAACACGATGATATCGAACCTCGCTCCGTTGAAGAATGTCAACGAAGAGCAGACTGACCTAAATGAAAAAATGCGATCCATGTTGAATTGGATTCACTAACAAAGAGACAGGTATTTGGGCCTATAATGCTGACACCCCCAAATATAAAGCCTGTTGGCCATAAATGGGTCTTTGTTAGAAAGCGTAATGAGAAAAATGAGGTTGTTAGATACAAAGCCCGCCTTGTGGCGCAAGGTTTCTCACAATGCCCTGGAATCAACTACGAGGAGACATACTCTCCCGTAATGGATGTTATAACGTTCCGCTACCTTGTCAGTTTGGTAGTTTCCGAAAAACTTGACATGCAGCTTATGGATGTGGTTACAGCATATCTCTATGGGGATCTAGATTCAGAGATATATATGAAGGTTTCAGATGGACTTCAATTACCCAAATCAAGTGGCTCTAAACCACGGAGAGCGTTTTCAATAAGATTGAGACGCTCACTATATGGATTGAAACAATCCGGACGGATGTGGTATATCCGTCTAAGTGACTACTTGATTGGAAAGGGATATGTCAATGATGAAATATGCCCATGCGTGTTTATAAAGAGGACAAGTTCCGGATTTGTAATTATAGCAGTTTATGTCGATGACATGAACCTAATTGGAACTGTATATGAGTTAAAGGAAACTGCTAAGTACTTGAAATCCGAATTTGAGATGAAAGATCTTGGGAAAACACGGTTTTGTCTCTGACTAGAAATGGAGCACCATAGTGATGGGATTATGATCCATCAGTCAGCTTATACTCAAAAATTATGAAGGCGCTTTAATGAAGATAAAGCAAAGCCTGTGAGTACTCCCATGATCGGTCGTAGTCTTGAGCCTGAAAAAGATCCGTTTCGTCCAAGGGATGAGGACGAAGACTTATTAGAGGTTGAAGTGCCCTATCTAAGTGCAATAGGCGAATTGTTGTACTTAGCTCAATGCACAAGACCGGACATCTCATTCTCAGTGAACTTGTTAGCTCGACATAGTTCTACGCCAACACGCCGCCATTGGATTGGCATAAAGACAATCTTTCGATACCTGTGAGGTACGATTGATATGGGCTTGTTTTATCCCTACAGAGAGAAGAGAAATAACGGAAGTGTGGGATCGTACTCCACAAGGCAAAACGCCACCTTTCGTGCTCCTCCTCCCCTCCATCAAAATAACAACGATGTCTTGATGGGTTTTGCTGATGCAGGGTATCTCTCTGACCCTCACAAAGGTCGCTCCCAAACGGGTTATGTCTTTACCATGGGAAGCACTGCGATATCTTAGAGGTCTACAAAGCAGACCCTTGTTGCTACTTCCTTAAATCATGCAGAGATTATTGCTCTACATGAAGCCGTGCGAGAATGCATATGGCTAAGGTCTGTAGTTAGACACATTCGAGGAACTTGTGGTTTGAAGTCTACCACAGATGAACCTACATGCATTTATTAAGATAATGCAGCTTGTATTGAGAAAATGAAATTAGGTTTCATCAAGGGTGACAACACCAAGCATATATCGCCTAAATTCTTTTACAATCAGCAACAACAGGCACTTCTAAATATTGAAGTGAACCAGATCCGATCAGAATATAATGTAGCAGACTTATTTATCAAGTCGTTACCTAAATCCACCTTCGAGAAACATGTGAAGAGCATCGGATTGAGAAAGTTATCTGAACTCCCATGATTGTAGCAATCAGGGGGAGATATTGACATTAGGGGGAGGCATGATGTCTACATGTTCGATCTCGAAGAGTGAATGACGTGTTGTGCTCTTTTTGTCCTTCGATCAGGGTTATTTTTGTCCCACAGGGTTTTTGTTACCTGGCAAGGTTTTTAACGAGGCAACGATCAAAGCATCATCACCAAGTTTGAGCAGCACAAGGGGGAGTATTGAAGGATATCGACAAAATGTGTGCCACTACAAACTAGGGTTTAGAGTTGTAATAGGAATATGTTCTAGGTATTCAATTGTAATCAGATTCTATTACCTTTTTTAGTACCTTATGACTCCCTATTTAAAGGGCTCATATTATCAATAATAAACACAATTTCATTCTCCTACAACAGAGACTATAATATTTGTCAGTAACTTTTAAATTTCTTGATTTAAGAGGCCTCATTGCCTCAACAATAATGTCACCATCAGATTCAATATCTTGCTAGCAAAGTAATTTCTTTATCACTAATTCGGCTAGGCAAAGGCTTATCTGTGCATCCGTCCAAATTTTCTAGTCCAACAAAACTATCTAGAGCACAAAGATAAAGCATCTCTGTGCGATTCTTCTTAATTTCCAAGGGAACTTATAAAAGAATGAATAACAAAACTATCTTTTGCATCAGAGGACAGCATCAAGGTTCCAGTTTTAATTACTAAAGGGGAAAATGTAACAGTGTTGGATCATAAAAAGACATTCGAGGCAAAAGTTCGAGCTTCTCCTTCCCCTTTTGCTTCTTCCTTCATTGTTTTTAGATAAAAAGAGTGAAGAAGATTGTTTTATGCATACCTACTGATACAACCAAATAGAGAATCAAGAATAAGTCGTTCTACTAGAGCGCTGAGCAAGTGCTTCCGATCAGTGGAGCCCTCAAATAATTGATCAGTAGTAGACATGCATATTCGAGTCAAATAGATAGTACTTCAATGCAATATACCTAATCAATTTCTGAATAACGAATATGTACTGTAAATAATTATAAACATCCAAAGACTACGTACGGCTCGAATGCGACATTCAATGAATATATTCCCTCAATAAAACAATCTAAATCCTGTTGAATAAGAAAAAACAATGATACCAGTTGCATTTCCTAAGTATACAAAAATAATGGATTATGCATCTAGTGGTTGGTGCCATCTGTGAAGAAAATAGATTCCCCTTGGTCACATGCCGGACGGGGAATCATATGAATCTGGTTTGCAAATGTACAACATGATGCTTCAAAAAACAAGGGACACCAGCTCCAAAACAAAAGCCTAGCTTGTAAATAATAATCAATAATGTTCCAACCCTGCCTTAAGTGTATAAAGCCTCCCTCAAGTTTGCAAAGCTAGCTGCATCTCAGAAGTACAGACAGAAATCCAATAGTGCGTTCTACTTTGAATAGCCATGAACTCAACTAGGCTGCAATTGTTTCTTTTCCTCCAAATGACATTGTTCTTCACAACAATGTCAATAGCCGAAGCAGCCCCAGCAAACTCGAAGCTCTTCAGGGAATACATAGGAGCCGAGGGCGTCGGTGTCACATTCTCTGATGTACCAATTGATTCCCGAGTCGAGTTTCACTTCATCCTTTCCTTTGCTATTGACTACACAACATCTTCCCGTCCTAAACCCACCAATGGCAACTTCAATGTGTTCTGGGACACAGATAATCTCAGCCCTTCTCATGTTTCCGCCATTAAGGCCCGTCATCGAAATGCTAAAGTAGCACTGAGTCTTGGAGGAGATACCGTAGCTGGTAAACCTGCTAACTTCACTCCTACATCAATCAATTCTTGGGTCAGAAATGCTATCGCTTCGATAGTTCAGATAACGAAAGAATACAAGTTGGATGGAATCGATATAGACTATGAACACTTCAACACGGATCCCAATACGTTTGCTGAATGCATTGGGCGACTATTCTTCTACCTTAAACAAAATAAGGTTGTGTCCTTCACATCAATAGCACCATATGACGATGATTCTGTGCAACCATATTACTTGGCATTGTGGAGGAAGTATGGGAATCTCATTGACTATGTTAACTTTCAGTTCTATGCCTATGATAAGGGCACATCTATTACTCAGTTCATGAAATATTTTGGGACTCAGAGCTCAAATTACAAAGGTGGCAAGGTTCTAGTGAGCTTTGGAACGGACAACAGTGGGGGTTTGTCTCCTGAAAATGGGTTCTTTGAGGCTTGTGCTAGGCTTAAAAATCAGGGCAAGCTTCATGGCATTTTTATTTGGTCTGCAGACGACTCCAAGAAGGCTCACTTTCGTTATGAGAAGCAATCACAAAGCCTTCTTGCTACCTAAATGTTTTCATTTTATTTTGGTTTTGTATGTATTTGTTATTTTATTCCAAATTAGAAATTCTGATTTCCAACTCGATCGGCTCAACTTTTTAGTAAATATGATCTACGTGTAGAGATTTAAAACTTGAACAGTTTGATTGCAGGCCTTAGATTGAAAAATATAGTAAGTCTCACATGTAATCTCTTAAAATGTGCACACAAAAACCAAAATTGCACACAAAAACCAAAATTCTATTAATGGAATAGCCTTATATACAATCTCTTCGAACGTTCTCTCTAGAACGTACTGAAATTTGATGAGATTTCAAAGCTATGGCTTGTTGCTCCAACACTGCTGACAGGGACAAGCCCTGGTCCCAATAAAATGCTTCACATAATTCCTTCTCTATGAGCTTTGACACCATGCAGATAGTTGTTGGCATGTTGCTAATAAAGCCTGGAAATATGCAAGTCAAAATCATCATCTCCATTAGAGTTCAAAGGGTACATGGAGACGTGGAAATACTTGGCAGAGGTTGGACTTGAAAGGAAAGGCCGGGAGGTCATCAGAAATTGATTGTCTTCGACACCACTCTAGAGTTGTTCAAACAAGTGCATCTTGATTAATAAAATAGCTCATTGAATTGCTCCATCTTCTAGCTTCTACAGTATGTTTTTCCTCTATTAGCTACTTCAAACTTCTATGACTACCTAATCGACCAAACTTGCTCTTTCCTCACCCCTAGCCTTAGCTTATATAAACACGTACAACCCAAAATCCTTTTCAACACACACTTGCACTGGTGCAGCATCATAGCTCATATCTCTCACTTTTCTGCAAGAAGAACAAAGGGAGAGAGTAAAATGGGTGTAGCTCTTTTTTCATTTGCTAGGTTCTTTGTTCTCTCTTTCATCACATTGGGTCTCATTCCTCAGCTAGCTCCTGCAAGCATAACAAGGCACTACAAATTTGATGTATGTGCATTGCATATCTCTGATATTTCTACATGTATATGTATTCTGTCACATATATATATCTCTTCCGTATGCACTTCTGGGTCACTATTGTCTTCTTTTAACATTTTGAATGACTTCATAGGTACAACTGCAAAATGTGACAAGGCTGTGCCATACCAAAAGCATTGTAACCATAAACGGTCAATTTCCTGGGCCTCGAATTGTTGCTAGGGAGGGTGATCGCCTCCTCATTAAAGTTGTTAACCATGTCCGAAGCAACATTTCCATCCATTGGTAATGAATGATATGATCACCTATACTAATAAGAAAACTCTTGCGTCAACTTTCTTAACCGCCCTCCATCCCACATATGAGATTCATACATAGCATTCACGTATAAATTATAAAATCACACATGCATCTAAGATCTAACATATAAATTATAAACTCAGTTAACTAATCTCTTCAATATAATCAATCGGCAGGCATGGAATTCGACAGCTTCGAACTGGGTGGGCTGATGGTCCAGCATACATTACCCAATGCCCAATACAAACCGGCAACAGCTATGTGTACAACTTCACCATTGTAGGGCAGAGGGGCACTCTTTGGTGGCATGCTCACATTTCATGGCTAAGATCAACCATCTATGGTCCCCTTATCATTCTTCCGGAGCGTGGTGTTCCTTATCCATTCACCAAACCCTATAAGGAAGTTCCCATCATCTTTGGTAAGTAATTAACTACAAACATGAGAAATGAGCGAGTGCTTACCTGCAAAGAATCATTAGGGGTTTGAGTTCCTGGTATTAAGAATGAGTCAATGACTTCATACATGTAACGAGCCCAGCAATGTTTTTAACTCTTTATGTGATCCATCTTTTTTATTTATTTATTTTTTACTGTCTTATATATAGCTAATTAATAAAACTTGTTACAATGCTTAAAACTACAGGAGAATGGTGGAATGCAGATCCTGAAGCAGTCATAAACCAGGCCTTGCAAACTGGGGGAGGACCAAATGTTTCTGATGCTTACACCATCAATGGACTCCCAGGGCCATTGTATAACTGCTCTGCCAAAGGTATAAATGTTTCACAAAACGTGTTTATAAGCTATATGAAAAATGCTAGACTCCTAAATTTCTATACCAAAATTGTTTATCAGATGAAGTATTTTATTGAAACTAAATGAGCTGTAAAGTGGACTTGTAAAAATAAAACATTGTTATTATCACATCATTTGATCAACAAAACTTGGTAAAAAAAAAATTAGTAAATGTATTTATTCCGAATAAGATATATTTGATAATTTTGGCTATATGGGTATTTATGCAGATACTTTCAAGCTAAAGGTTCAAGCTGGGAAGCCATACCTTCTGCGCCTAATCAATGCAGCGCTGAACGACGAGCTCTTCTTCAGCATTGCAAACCACACCCTCAAAGTGGTGGAAACTGATGCAGTTTACGTCAAACCCTTCGAGACCAACACCATTCTCATTGCCCCGGGACAAACCACAAATGTTCTTCTCAAAACAAAACCTAACTACCCAAACGCCACATTTTTCATGACTGCAAGGCCATACGTGACTGGTCTAGGCACCTTTGATAACTCCACTCTTGCTGGCATTTTAGAATACGAAACGACTTCACTTCATTCAACCCTCCCAATGCACAAACTTCCACTCCACAAACCAATTCTCCCAGTTCTAAATGACACAACATTTGCAACAAAATTCTCCAATAAACTCCGTAGCTTGAACACTCCTCAGTTCCCTGCTAATGTACCACAGAAAGTTGACAAGCATTTGTTCTTCACCATAGGGCTTGGAACCAACCCATGTAGCCAACAGAATCACAACAACCAGACTTGCCAAGGACCCAATGGAACCATGTTTGCTGCTTCAATCAACAATATTTCTTTCACTATGCCAAACACCGCCTTACTCCAATCCCACTTCTTTGGCCAATCCAATGGGGTTTATTCCCCTAATTTTCCAATCAGTCCTTTAATTCCATTTAATTACACTGGAGCCCAGATGAACAATACTAATGTGGGCAATGGTACTAAGCTAATGGTGCTTCCCTTTAACACTAGTGTGGAGTTGGTGTTGCAGGACACTAGTATTCTTGGTGCTGAAAGTCATCCTCTTCATCTTCATGGCTTTAATTTCTTTGTTGTTGGTCAAGGTTTTGGCAACTTCGACCAAAATAAGGACCCTAGGAAGTTCAATCTGATTGACCCTGTTGAGAGAAACACCGTGGGTGTGCCCTCCGGCGGGTGGGTTGCTATTCGGTTTCTAGCAGATAACCCGGGTGAGACAACCAAACAATCTATTGTGTTACATTTTTTATCCTCGATCTAAATAATCGATTAACTATACTCTTGTTTTAGTGCATGGATTGACATAAAAGGTCGGATAACATAATGTCTTATATCCACGAAAGGTCTAACATTACTTCTGTATGAACTGTTGCTAATTAATTTAATCTCCATTGAATCAGGTGTGTGGTTCATGCATTGCCACCTTGAGATCCATACCAGCTGGGGCCTGAAGATGGCTTGGGTAGTCTTAGATGGAAAGCTTTCCAATCAAAAGTTGCTTCCTCCGCCACTGGATCTGCCCAAATGTTGATAGATGCTTAACTACTCACTTCTATATTTTACCTCCGAGTCTGAACACAACCTTTCCCCCAAGAATTTTGTAACCCATTGGTTTTATGCTTTGGCATAATTGATGTTTCAATTTTCTATCATGTTGACTGTGCAAACCAAGATCCATTTTTAAATTCTTGTTGTAAGAGGCCTCACAACAATAATGTGACAATCAGATTATTGCCGTTCTTTTCATTTCTTGCCAAGAAAGTAATTTCTTTATCGTTAATGGTTCGACTAGCAGCTGTACAAAGTACAAATTTTCTAGTCCAACAAGGAAACCATTTAGTGCACAAACATAAAATTAAATATCTCTATGCTTTCTGCCATTGCCGCACATGAGGTCTCCTAAACGACAGGGTAACATCGATTCTTGTTTTCCCTCCGAACTTATAAAACAAGGAATGACAAAACTATCAATAAAATGTTTTGTATCAAAGGACGGCATCAAAGGTGTACATTAGTGCATACAAAAGAGTACTTTAGAGATCATATAACAACGATCGTGGTTCCAATAGGTAAAGTGAATTTAATTTACCAATAGAAACGAGGCCAAAAACTACGACCTTTTCATTGTCCGTTTCCTTCTCCTTCTCTCTCACTTCTGTCTTGTCCAAAAAAGAAATGCATGTATTAATGACTTTTTTTTATGACAGCATGTGTTAATGGCTTAATGTGTGCTTTGTTACCAAAATAAAATCAAATTATAAGTTGTTCTACCATATAGATGAACAGATGCTTCCAGTCAAAATTGATCAGTAGTTCAATGGAATTTGCATAATCAACATGAGCCATAGAGGCCTGTAACGAATATGTACCTTACATAATTATAAAACACCAAAGACTAACGAAAGTTTCTAATGAGTCATTCCATATAGGTCGTTAATAAAACAATCTACAGACAAAATTTACAAAAGTTAAATATCAAAGTATACAAAACATGAGGGATTATGCATCTAGTAGTTGGTGACTTGGTGCCATCTGCCCCAGAAGTCATATTACCCTGGTCACATACTGGACGGGGAATCGAATGCATCTGGTTTGCAAATGAACGGCATGATGCTTCAAATAACAAGAGACACCGGCTCCAAAACAAATATCTTGTACATAACAAAGATTCCAACCGTACCTCACTTGTATAAAGCCTCCCCCACAAGTTTGTACAGCTGCATCCCAGAAGTACAGAAATCCAATATTCCTACTTTTGATATCCATGAACTCAACCAGGCTGCAACTGGTTCTCTTCATTCAAATGACATTGTTCTTCACAATACTGTCATCAGCCCAAGCAGCCCCAACAAACTCGAAGCTCTTCAGGGAATACATAGGAGCAGAGGACACCGGTGTCACATTCTCAGATGTACCAATAGATTCCGGAGTCGAGTTTCACTTCATCCTCTCCTTTGCTATTGACTACACAGCATCTTCCCATCCAAAACCGGCCAATGGCACCTTTAACTTCACAACATCTTCCCATCCAAAACCCACCAATGGCAACTTTAATGTGTTCTGGGACACAAAGAATCTCAGCCCTTCTCATGTTTCTGCTATTAAGGCCAATCATCCAAATGCTAAAGTTGCTCTGAGTCTTGGAGGAGATACCGTAACCGGTAAACAGTATGCATACTTCAGTCCTACATCAATCAATTCTTGGGTCAGAAATGCTGTCACTTCAATAGTTCAGATAACTGAAAAATATAAGTTGGATGGAATTGATATTGACTATGAACACTTCGAGACAGATCCCAATACATTTGCTGAATGCATTGGGCAACTATTATTCCACCTTAAACATAATAATGTAGTATCCTTCACATCAATTGCACCGTATGACAATGATTCTGTGCAACCATATTACTTGGCATTGTGGAAGAAGTATGGGCACCTCATTGACTATGTTAACTTTCAGTTTTATGCCTACAATAAGAGCACAACAATAACTCAGTTTATGAAACATTTTGAGACCCAGAGCTCAAATTACAAAGGTGGCAAGATTCTGGTGAGCATTGGAACAGATAAAAGTGGGGGTTTGTCTCCTGAAAATGGGTTCTTTAAGGCTTGTGCTAGGCTTAGAAGTCAGGGCAAACTTCATGGCATTTTTATTTGGTCCACAGACGACTCCAAGAAGGCTGATTTTCATTATGAAAAGCAATCACAAAGCTTTCTTGCTAGCTAAAATATATTATTTTTCATTTTTGTTACTATTGTAATACTTTATTGAAAACAATATTCTAATTGGATTGTTGTTGCTCTGTTGTTTACATAGGCATATATTCTAAGCAAGCAGGTATGATGCAGAAAACAGTTGGCAGTTAACACCATTAATGGATTTATTTATAAACTGTCTGGCACATATGAGGAATTTCACAAGGTTGCAAATGTGCACCTCAGCGAGCCTTTGAGGGAGACCAGTCAGTATCAGACCATACAAAGGATTTCTCCCATCAGCTCAGGTTACAGAATAATGGTGGTTAAAAACCTCAGACCCTTTATACCGGTAAACCTTTCACCTTAAACAAAGCAGGAATATTCGAACCAAACGAAATATTCAAAAACTAACACCGTAGACTAACCAGACAAACACCGTAGACTTCCAGCCAAACAAAGTTGGTGGAGCGAATTTGGTTAAATAAATGAAAATCAAAGCGTTAACGATGAAGTATCATACCTTGTAGAGCTCTGAAGCACATAAGCGGGTGCCATTGCCTTTAGGTGAACACTAACTCTTCAAACTTCAAAGAGTATCAGCCTTTGGAAACACTGACACATATTGAACCATCTGCATCTCTACAACTTTATTTTATTGTAATGCCACTAACCCATGCAGTAAAAAGCACCTACTAATATGTCATAGTAGATATGCACAATACAGGGCCTCCACCCATTCAATCTTGGATTATATATCCAAACATTAGCAAAGGACAACAGAACATAAATTGAAAAGAATAACAAATATAAGGAACTGGGTTAAGGAAGCACTATAACTCGTAATTTGTAGAAATGTGAGCCAGACACAGTTCTTTTCATTGATTAAAATCATCCTCCCATGCTTCCATGTCCCTTTTTTCTTCGTAGCCCAGTATTTCATTGCCACATCCATAACTTTGCAATTGATACATTTGGCAGAAATTGCAAAAACACTAAATAACAGTTACATTAGGAATCAAAACTTGGGCAGAATTTCCATTGCCATCAATAATATAACAAAGAAACACAACCCCTTTGTATCACATAGGGATGAGCATCTATCCTACATAGAATTACCCTGAACCTGTCGAGCCAAAGATGGCCTTTAAAATCTTCATCAAATTCCGCAAAACTGAAACACAACAAAACTAACACAACTGTTTATCTTCTCAACTTTTTCTCCTCTTCTTTCTCTTCTCATGTTGTTCCTCCAAGGCATCAATCTCACCATTCTCTAACACCTCACTCTTCCTCTTCTTCTTCTTCTTCTTCTCTTGCCTCTTTACCTCTTCACTCCCCATTTCACTTTCCCCATCTTCCTCCTTAACTCCACCCCAGTTTTCATCAACATTGTCCCTCTTCTTTTTCTTCTTCTTCTTATTCTGTGACTCATCTTGCTCGAAATCTCGAAAACCAATCTCCCTCTTTACCTCTCCGTTTCCCATTTCACTCTCACCATCTTCCTCCCTCTTCTTTTTCTTCTTCTTCTTCTTCTTCTTATCATCAATCTCTACCCCTACCCTCTCTGCAATCTCACCTCCATCTTCCATCAAATTACGATTCCCACCCTTACTCTGTTCTTCAACCTCAACTTTCCGATTGACGTCATCACTCTCCCGCTGACGGTGGCTTTTGGGCTTGGCACTCACGTCCCGGCTCGCCACGAAGCTCTGCCCAACGGTGGTCTCTACGTCGTCGTTTCGAGTCTCCGACCCGGGGTGTCTTCCCTTTCGATCGGACCTTGGATCCTTGAGCTTGCGATAGAGCTGCTCCAGCTCCTCGAATGAGGCCAAGGCGCGTCGCACGAACCAGCAGGTCTCGTGGGACGCGCCGCCCCCGCCGCCGCAGACGGACCTGTTGAAGTCGGAGAGGAAGGAGGTGGCGTCGGAGAGAGAGATTGGGTCGGAGGAGAGGACACGGCTTTGCACTGTCTTCATGGTTTGGTTTCGACTTTCGAATGGGGTTTTAGAGAGAAAAAGGGTTTAGGCCGATTTTAGGAGAAAAGGTGGAGGAGGCGGAGTTCCAAGTAATTGAGTTGTGTGGACGAGATTTATTTTATGGGATTTTAAAGAGAAAAATAACCCAAGGCCTAAAACCCTAACGGTTATCTAAATGCTTTTCAAATTTTAATTTACCACTTTTTTTTTGTTTCTGCGTCTACTATAATGCAATATTTGTTTTTTTTTTTTTTTGGTATAAGTCTTGAAAATTCGTTGCAATGAGCATAAACGCTTAATGTTCAAAAAATTACTAGGTTGTAAGTAGGCGTTGGGATAGGGCATAAATGTCATCCGCCATTTATTTTAATTTTATAATACAGCATATAAATAAGTGTAACTAAAATAAAAAACTATGCCTTAGTAGTATGATTGATTTTTTTTTTAAATGAATTTTTCATTAGCGATTGAAATTGTTTAAGAGGGCATCCCAATAGGGAGCATACAAAGGCTCGAAACGCCTAGGGCTTAGAGCTAAGATAGAACAAAATAGAAAATATACTACATTAGCCAGTTGTTCTTGTACAATAAAACTCTGTTCTGAAACTTTTCTAGAAAAACTAGCAAATTCTGAAGGTAAATCATTATCACCCTCAAGATAATTAGAGGGTGATAATATATATATATAGAGAGAGAGAGAGAGAGAGCTTTAGATGTCAAGAAGATCATCTCTCAACACTGAATCAAAATTGCAATTCTCTCTGTTTGCTCTCCAGTTTTTGATATCCTCTTCCCAAGTTAAGAAGTTGTGCTCCTCCTCTTCCATAGCAGTCATCCTTAAACAGTGGAAATCATCTTAAAGCTCCTCTTAAAGACTTCAAAAGTGTAACCATGACCTCCCTCTTTACATCTACGATTTTCTTCTTTGGTACTTTAGAACATGTTTTTGTTTTGTTATTTTGAAACTTTGTGAGATTAGAGTTTTGTAGTTAAAGAATAATATATTTTCAAATCCTATTCATGTTGTGACATTTTGATTTATAATTCATAGTTTACAATTTCACAATAATCAATCATTAGAGATCTAGTTATATGAAAAGAAGGTGAGACACGTCGAGACAAAAGCAGAACGGTCAATATCCCATTTTTATTTACATAAGTCTAAATATTTCAACCAATTATATTCGTTTTAAAAAAAGTGAGAATAGTCAATTGACCCTTTTGGCCCTATAGTAGCTATACCCATGCTTTAAGTGCAAGTTCAGCGTTATGCAACTTCTCCCATCTCTAGCTAGAATAGGTCAACACCTCAGCAATTTGGGTCATTTTCTTCTTCCACTGACAAAAAAGAAACTATCTTCTTCTTGACCCAGCAACTGACCCAAAGAAGCCGTCTGCCACGTACGCTGGCCGAAACCCACATTTGGGCGACGTCAGCCATAACGTAGAGAAGAAGACGCGACCTGCCTTTGGACTGTCTTCATGGTTTTCGATTGAGGGTTTAAGCCAATTTAGGAGAAAAGGTGGAGGAGGCGGAGTTCCAAGTAATTGAGTTGTGTCGACCGTCAGATTTGTTTTAAGGGGTTTTAGAGAGAAAAATAACCCAAGGCCTAAAACCCTAACGGGTTCCCTAAATGCTTTTCAAATTTTAATTTACCACTTTTTTTTTGTTCTGCGTCTTCTATAATGCAATATTTGTTGTTTTTTTTTTTTTTTGTATAAGTCCAGAAAAATTCGTTGCAATGAGCATAAATGTATAATGTTCGAGAACCCTAAATCGCATTGTGGAGCTGAAATTACCTCCTCTCATGGCTTTCCGTTCTAGAGCTCTAATTCAATCATCAAAACAATGCGCCTCTCAGAACCGCGGCCTTGCATTTTGGAACAGGAAGAAAAAGGAAACAGAATTGAATGAAGAGCAGATGAAAGAGCTGAATAAATTAACCTATGAATATGATGATGATGAGCCAGAGTCCTCCTACCAAATCATCTATCATCGAGATGATTTGGAGAAGTTACAAAAATTAGGGGATGAGAAGAAGGAGGAGCAGAAGCAAGGAGAAAGAAAGGATAACAAGAAGGAGCAAGGACAAGAAGGAGAAACCATGAACAAGGAGGAGGAAGGCTCTCCAAAACCACTTCCATAGAATTGCTATCTGTTTTGATTCATAGTTGCAGCACCCTCTTGGTATTTGGTTAGGTCATAGTTGTGAGAGGCACTTTCTTTGGAATGATGGGCAGGTTATCTCTATAAACAATGCATGATTTTTGTTTGAAATGAAACGGAAGCGAGGAACTTTCATGGGAAAAAAAAATAAAAAAATAAATGTATAGTGTTCAAAAAATTGCTAGGCTGTAGTAAGTAGGCGTTGGGATGGGGCATAAATGTCATCCGCCATTTATTTTAATTTTATTATACATCATATAAGTAAGTGCAACTAAAATAAAACATTATACCAAATAGTATGATTGATTTTTTTTTTAAAGAAAAGTTGATTGGATTAGCGATTGAAATTGCTTAAGAGAGCATCCCAATGGGGAGAAAACAAAGGCTAGAAAGGCCTAGGGCTTAGAGCTAAGATAGAACAAAATATAGTAGCCAGTTGTTCTTGTACAATAAAACTCTGCTCTTAAATTTTTCTAGAAAAACTAGCAAATTCTGAAGGTAAATCATTATCATCCTCAAGATAATTAGAGGGGACTACAACATCAAGGTTGACGTTCTCTATATAAATATATATAGAGAGCTTTGGATGTCAAGATCATCTCTCAACCCTAAATCAAAATTGCAATTCTCTCCGTTTGCTCTCCAATTTTTGATATGCTCTTCCCAAGTCAATAAGTTGTGCTCCTCCTCTTCCATAGCAGTGATCCTTAAACCATGGAAATCATCTTGAAGCTCCTCTTGCTTTCTTGAAGACTCCAAAAGTGTAATCATGACCTCCTTCTTTACATCTACAATTTTCTTTTTTTGGTAATTTAGAACATGTTTTTGTTTTGTTATTTTGGATTTCAAAACTTTGTGAGATTAGAGTTTTGTAGTTAAAGAATAATATATTTTCAAATCCTATTCATGTTGTGACATTTTGATTTATAATTTATAGTTTACAATTTCACAATAACCGATCATTAGAGATCGAGTTATATAAAAAGAAGGTGAGACACATCAAGACAATCGCATTTCTATTTACAGAAGTCTAAATATTTCAACCAATCATATTCGTTTAAAAAAAAAAAAGAGAATGGTCAATTGACCCTTCTGGCCCTATAGTAGCTATGCTTATGCTTTAAGAGCAAGTTTAGCGATATGCAACTTGTCCCGTATCTAGCTAGAATAGGTCAACACATCAGCAATTTGGGCCATTTTCTTCTTCCACCGGCAAAAAAGATTTTCTTCTTCCACCGGCAAAAAAGAAATTGTCTTCTTCTTGACCCAGATCAGGAACGAGGTCAATTTCTTGAGCCAGCAACTGACCTAAAGAAGCCGTTTGCCACTTACGCTGGCAGAAGCATACATTTGGGTGACATCAGCCGTAACGTAGAGAAGAAGACATGACTGCGGCGAGCGTACGAGGCTGTTTCTTGTCGTTTAGCACCGCCGAAGAAGACTTGCAAATTGCGACCTCAGTTCCATTGGTTTGGATGGGATTTGGTTTCACTTTTTATGGAACAATTAAATTGCAAGTCTCATTTGAGATTTGAATTCTATTTTGGATTTGGTTTTCGCTGAAACAATGAAGTATTTTTGGGCCTTCGATTTCTTCAAGTCCTATGTTTTCAAGCATTGTCACTCTCTACGCTTTGATTCTGCTTTACTTCCCGTACCATTTTTTGAGCATTGTTTTCTCGCTGGTGCTGATCATAATCAAAATAATCTTGATCATCCTTCTCCAACTCAGTGTAAGTCAAAGTTTTGAAGATGCCGGTTTTAAAGAAAATGAAAAACCTTATGATTTGGAGCTCGAAATAGAGCACTTTGAAACCAATGATAGTGGTGAAGTCGTACATGAACAAATTGCAGGTGTTCTACAAGAAGAAGATCACAGCTTTGTCACTATCTATTTACATCAAATATATCCACTTTTGTAATAATATAAATTAATAAAATATTCAATAAACAGTAATTGACCCAGTGACCTAGACACAACGAGTGGAAACACACGTCTAGTGGTAGTGAATTCGATTGATTTTATTTGACATTTTTTGTTTGAGCATTTTTAACAGAGTAGCTAAATTCGATTTTTAGCTATATACAACTATTTTTAAAGCAAAATCATTACATATTCCTCGGCAATTCCAGCTGAGTACGTCCAGATCCATGATGGACCAATTGCTTTCTACCAACGAGAAAGTAACCCTAGGGCTAGAGCGGCTAGGTCAAGTTTAAGTATAGGAGCTAAAGTTCTTAGGCCTAAAGAGAGTTTTATATTTCACAACTTTAGTTAAATTTAACTAAAAAATAACTTCTATTATTGAAGATACTCTAGAGAAGTCTTGTGTAGCTGCTAAAATAAAAAGTTAAACATATTCTCCAAACTAGCTAAGAAGCCAAAATATAGAGTTTGCTAAAATTTCCCTATACAGGAAAAAGAAAAAAAAAAAAGGTTGAAAATGGGCTAAATTTAACATTTAAATATTTTTAGTGCGTAATTTAGCAAATAATTGTTAAATTCATGGGCATTAAATTTTTTTTTTGTTTTGTTTTTTTTGATAGGGGTGTACTTTATAACCAACTGGAGACTAGAGTCCGCTGAAGAAGACACAAGGGTACACTCCCGCCCTTTACACCAAACGCAGCCCCTTCAACCTTCAACCCTCCCTCTTTGCTTTCTGGCTGGAGAAGAGACTTCTACCGGGTATTCTTCTTCTTCTTTTCGGTCTTTTACTTTGAGCTTTCGTTCATGACAGAATAGAATATTGGGTCCAGTTCAATTGAAAATAACAGTTTTTGCTTTATGTAATCGCTTTTCCGTTGATTAGAAACTTCGGAGTTTTATTTGCTTCAAAATCTAGTCTCTAATTGAGTAGCCACTCTTCTTTCATATGCAAATCATGCACCTTAGATAATTTTTTTGGGTAAAAATTCATTGCTCGATAGCTGGATGATTTCACACTATTGTTCAATTTTCGATTCGATGAATTGCGGCTGCTGATTATCTTGTCCATCTTGATTCAATAAAAAAACATGTGGCTCTATTCGTGTTGCTTATAAACCAATGTGGCTCTCATTTGATCTGGAACAGATATTTGCTTATGTTGTGAGTTACTTTCCCTTCTTTTAAATGATGTGTTGTTTTCAACTCGCCGGACTCGAATATCAATTCTCTATTCAATTTGCCTGTTTTTCATGTAAACAAACCTCTTCTGTGAAGAGCCTGCTGTTTGAATGCTGGTTGGCTGGTTCTATTAGGCACTCAAACTTATCGATCTATGTCTCTGAGTTTGGAAACTAATCGGAAGTTTTTGGTTGATTAGAAATGTGCTGGTCAATTGTTGCCAAAGATCTGTGAGGCCATGGCTTCTTTTAATCTTAGATAAATCACAGTTGTTAAGTGCTGATTAATTTGGAAGTGATACAGTAGCGTCACTTGCAAATTCATGTTTATGTGCTCTGTTCTTAAGTGGCAATACCTCGTTAAGGGTGACAGTCATTGCTACGGAGTTTTGGTGAAAGGAAAAAAAGGAAGGAAGTGGAATGTATTGAATTGATTGTTTGACATATTTTGGAATCTTGGTGTTCTAAATTATTAGATTCATCTATCCTTAAATATGTCTTTTTAATTCTGGTATATATTTCAGTGCTTTTACGGATGGAAGTCTTTCTTCTATTTTTCTTGTTGTACACCATCTGTCAGCTTGGTGATTTTAGCACTGAGATATGTTGATGTTGCTCTGTTCGGTGTAGTGTGTGGACTCCTTTCTGTTGCATGTAACTATGAAAATGAATTTAATAGAATTTCATTCACTTATAACTTAATCAAATTATAGAGTTCTAAGATTTTGTTGAATTGTTGTCCAATAAAAAAGATTTTGTTGAATTCACTTAAGCAAGGAATTGAGGTGGATGGATATGTGAGCACTGCTGAAAGTTACGCTCATCATCATCATCTGCCTTATCTTATCTTATATATGTTTAAATTATTTGTTTATTTTCTAATTAGTTTTGTCAGTATCATATTTGAGAAATAGTATAACAATTTTTTGTTTTTAATTATTTCATTGTCTAAAAAAGTCAAATACTGCACCAAACCCAGGGTATGACTCTCATAGTCTCTGCTTTTGTTATGTCTCTTAGATTTTCTCTCTTCAATTTTGATAGAAAAGATGATGAATAAAGTCCAAGCCAAAACATTAGCCTTCACAAAAGAGCCTTTCATTGAAGAAGAAGGGCACTGCAGAATGTAAGACATTTTAATCTCAATTAATTGATTCTATTTCTTACAAGTAAAGTGATGTTTTTACTACTTAATGCCCCTTGTTGTTTTTCCTGAAGAGCACAATGGCAATTCAATGCTCTGTCCCAGTCAGAGATCAGCAAAATGGCTGCAACTCAAATTTTTCTGGGTCGATATTACGATAGCAATCAAAAACCAATCAAAGGAGGCTTGTTGGATCCCCGCTTGGTACATTCTCACCCTTTAGTTATTCTTCCAAGTGCTTTGTAGTTTTGTTGAAGGAGTTTTTGGTTGCATTAATTGGACCAACCATAAGAGGCAGGGTGAAGAAAAAAAAAATCACCAAAACAGGCATTTAGATTCATTGCACATTGAATAGCATTTGGTAATGCTCCTATTCATTTGGATGCATTTCCCATGCATTTGTACACTCAGTTCTGACTAGCGTAATTATAAATATAAAACACACCCCCTTCTTTCCTTTTGGACGAATGTTTTAGATTGTACATGTGCATGACAGAAGGAAGGACTGGTTGGGGGGGGGGTGGAAGAGTGTGGACTATGCTTCTTCTTCTTCTTCCTTTTTTTTGTTTGTGCGGCTATATGCCCTTTTTTTTTCCTTCTGAACTATTGTTTTAATTTTTGCTTCAGGGCCCTGCAAATAGGCAATGCGGTGACTGTGAGACATGTGGTGCGAAACTTTCAGATTGTCCTGGCCACTTTGGATATTTGGTGCTTGCTGTCCCTGTATTCAATGTTGGATATTTAAGTACTGTTGTGGACGTTTTGAAGTGCATTTGTAAGGTACAAAGATATGTTTCATTCCATTTTAAATACTTTATATTAACTTTTTATATGCCTTTCCGTATTATAAATCTTAACTTCCTAACAATTTTGCATCATTATTTTCATAGATTTCTTAAGTTAAATTCTGGCTTTTGACGTAGCGGGATTTTTTTTTCTTCTTTTGTTTGAAATAAGACGTAATGGGAAATTTATAGGATACTTAGATTTAGGACATTCTAGACTGTACATTAAATTAAGGATCTTTATGTTCATACCTTATGGGTCTTTGTCAAGGAAAGCTTGATGAATAAAAGATTATAGATAGTTGTTTAAATCCGAGAAGTCCTCAACCAAGCTTAAAAGAATCTTGTTTCTTCCAGAAAAGAAAAACACTGTAATTCAGTTTAGCATACTGGTGAATGTGGAAAGTTTTATATCAGGCTAGCTGGAACAATGTGGTGACCAGCGGACCTGATTAATGAATGAGTTAACATCAGCATAAGTTGTAATTAATGGTTCTAAAACAGCTGTATGTTTTGAAAGGCTTAGTGCGGCTTTTTGTTTACTGAAGATGGGTTTCTAGTTACAGTTGATGATTTTCAGTAGGTTCTAAACTTCTAATTGAATGCGATAAGGTTGTCTACAGAAAAGTTAATTTAGGCACAGTAGTTATAGTGTTTTTCTTCTTAATAGAAATAAAAATGATTGGATAAGAAAAAACTACAGCAGAAAGAAGGTGCACAGAACTCCACAAGGTAGGAACTGAAGATTGCTCCCAGCAAAATAAAACAAAGCAGAAAAAACGGTTGTGGGACAATACCCACTCCTCTACTACAGCTTTCCACCCTAGATCACAGCAGCCTTCCAATCTAACAGAATGGAAGAAAGACTAGTCTTTGAAAGCCTTCGAAACAGAATCTCGAGCTACCCTATATTTTAGTCTCCCACAGCTCCTCCATCCTTCAGTCAAAAATAACGTCCTCCATCCTTACTCCTAAGTAGTCTTCAAAGATTTTATTTTTCTTTCCATCCACAGCATCCAAATGACAGCGAGAACACTAATTCCCCAGAGAACCTTGGTTTTCTTCCCTTTCCCAGACCCGGCTATGTGATGGCTGAAAAGAACATGGCTTTCATCTGGGTTCTCCCAGGTAACTGTAGCTTCCCTAAATGAATTCTTCCAGAGAAAAGAAGCAACTTCACAGTCCTAAATGAATTCTTGCAGAGAAAAGAAGCAACTTCACAGTGAACAAAAACATGATAAACACTGTCATTTTATAGTGTTCCTGAATGTGCATTGTTGAGACTTGTCTTTGTACTCTGAGACCTTTATAAATGGTTCAAGAAGATTTTGTTTCTGTAACTAGACCTTTATAAATGCACTGCTATTGTAGGAATAAAGGAAACTTCAGCCTGCTAATATTGGTGGCTGTTCAATTGTGTTTCCAGATACCCCACCCCTAGACAAAGGACTTAAAATATAACTGCTTGGACAGGGATTTTTTTGATTTGATGCTATCTTACTAGCAATGTAAAATGTGTCCTCACTGGAATTTCATAGGTGCTTACATGAGAGTGTCATGTCTAACAACATCTGAACTATTCTATCAATTGGTGCAGTATACCTAATGTATGTGTATGATTGAACTATTTTGCCTTTTGTTTTATATGTAAATCTTTTAATCTATTATAAGTGCTGTCTTTCTGCAAGTAAAGGATGCTATTACTGCACAGGTTGAATGGTTTAGTCTAAAGACCTTATGTTTCTTGGACAGTCATGCTCTCGAATAATTTTGGATGAAAAATCACGCAGTCACTTTTTGAATATTGTGAGAGATCCCAAAAAGGATAAAAGCGTGACAATGAAATCAATAGTGAAGAAGTGTACTAGCATGGCAAGCAATAATAGATCAGTGAAGTGCCCGAAATGTGGATATATGAATGGTAAGATTTCAAAAATTTCTATCATTTTTTTTCTGGGAGCTTCTTTCATGTTTGAAGGAGGTTTTCTTTGCAGCTTGTACTGGTCATAAATTCATGATAAAGCTGCTCTCGTAGGCTCTTTGTATGGTTTTGTATAGTAGTGAACTTCTTGTTCACTAGTCATTCATATTAAGGAGAGTTTGCTTGTTAAAAAAACAAGAAAGAGTGGGGGGGGGGAGGCTGAACTGAAGTGTTCTTTGTTTAGTGGGAACTTGGTTAAGACAAACTGAGAAAAATCCAGACTGTGAACAAGTACACACATGAGAAAGTTTACAAGAACTCAAGACAATACAAAGTATGCAACTTACAATTCTACTACATGGAAGATTGGAAGGCAGACATAGACCCCTAAAAGCTGCTGACACAGAAGCGCAGAAAGAGGACCAATAAACAATTTTCTCCCACAATTCCGTCTTCTTCTCTTTATGCTCCTCATACATTTGATTTTACTTTACAACCAAATTAGCCAGATAGTAATGAAAGTTTTGTTTTCTTATAAAAAGAGAGGCTGAACTGAAGCATTAAATTTTGTAATTAAACTAGGGTGCAGGTGAAATGTAGTTTCAATCATGCAAAACAATACAGTGAAACATTAACCATGAGCTTTGCTGCTTTGCTTTTATGTTCTAAATGCAGTTTCAAACATTGGACATGCTTCTACTAGTAAATAAAAATGAGCTTCAATTGTAGTTGTAATATGTTGTATTGGATGTGGTGAAGCTCATAGTGCATTTGTTGTAGTTTTCATATGTTGCATTGGATTTGATCTTATCGATCTACATTTGTCTGTTCCAGCTTAATTGTGCTACCGGTTTGTTTAGTGCCTCATATGATGGACATCTGAAAATTTCAAATTTTGTTCTATTATAATTTTATGATTTTCCTTTAATATATTCTGGTAGGGATCACCTTTGTATCAAATATGTGACAGGTTCAGTGAAAAGGGCTCAAGGTATGCTGGCAATTGTTCATGGTGCTGTGGATGACTTTAAATCAGCGAGTCCTGTCATGAAGGATTCCAAGGCATCCATTAATCTCCAACCTCATATGCTTAACCCTGTTAAAGTTTTTTCTTTGTTCAAAAGAATGCTTGATGAGGTACTTTTATACAATTGCAGATTTTATGAACCCTTTAATTCAGTTGGAGTTTATCACCTTTTGGATGTTAGCTGTGATGTTATATATTTTTGTAAAAGAAAGACAGCTAGAAATTTTCTTGCATATCTGTTCCTCATGAAACAGATTTATATTGTCATTTACAGGATTGTGAACTTCTTAATCTTAAAAGTAGACCAGAGAACCTCATCATGACAACCATTGCTGTGCCACCTATAGCCATTCGTCCTTCCGTTCTTGTGGATGGATCACAGAGGTAATAGCCACCTTTTCTCCTTTTTCTCTTATGTTTCATAATATCTTGCGGTGGTTTTGTAGTGCTACAGTTGCTAATGATGCTCATCAAGTTTCCACATTTCCTATTGCAGTAACGAAAATGACATTACAGAGAGGTTGAAGAAAATTATTCAAACAAACGCTAATGTTCAACTGGACCTATCAGAAGGTTCTACCACAAGATTTTTGGTATGATTTATTTTGATAAGGAAATGTTCCTGAAGATAGAATGATTAGAACACCGTAGTGCTTGTAATGTGTCTTTCTGATCATGGTTTTTTATTATTTATTTTTAATTTAAATCTAGTGTTAGTGTTGTGTCCTTATTTGCACTTCAAATCTGCATGCTTGATATAGATTCTTACTAGGGATCAGTCAGAAATTTTGGTTTCTTGTATGACGTTATATGCTACCTCTGGTCTTTAGTAAATATAAGTGATGATTTACAGTTATTTGATGTATATTGTTTTCTTTTGTGTGAAATTATACCGATCGCATAAATATGTTGTGTTTTTCGCTATTTGTGTAATTGATTACAATACAGTGACCGTTAATATTCTGTGTTTGTAAACTCTTTCAGCTGGCCAAATTTCTACGTATAAGATCATCTAATGACTTGTTAGCTACTATTTCATGGCTAATATTCTGCAAAGCACTTTCGTCCATGAAAAATTCTGTCATTGTAGTTGGAGATTAGACTTCTATAAATGATCTAATGGGTTCATACTACTGCATTGCTTCTTGATTCAGAGCCATGGAGTTGTGTTATAGAACCATAATGTAAAGATGTTTTTGACCATTCTTTTTGTGTTGGACCTATTGAAACATATTCTCATGTTGTAAGAAGCAAATACCATTTAAATATGTTGAAACCTTTCTTGAATAAATGCATATATATCTTGTATTATTTTCTTTATTGTTTCTGTAACGTTTCACAAGAATATTTTGTAATTAGAGACTGATACAGTTATCAAGCCACTTTTTGGACACATGCGGTATTATATTTCTTGAGTGTGTATATTATTCTCTTTCCCCATTATGCTGTTTGCTGGTGAATCTAAATGATCTATTAGATATTACTTGTTGTTCATAGTGTGTGATTTTGTACTGCGTATGTTGGGCATTGTGGTTCAGTCAAATTGGGACGTACTTCAAGCCGAAGTTGCGCTGTACATAAACAGTGATGTTCGCGGTATTCCTTATCACGTGCAACTAAATACCAAGCCATTGAATGGTTTGGTACAGCGCCTCAAAGGGAAGACGGGCCGTTTTCGTGGAAACCTATGTGGGAAAAGGGTTGAATATACTGGCAGAACTGTTATTTCACCCGACCCTAATCTGAAAATTACTGAGGTTAGTATTGCACCAAAACTTTGAAAACGTTTGTGCTAGTTTGTTTTCTCTAAAATGTTTGCTGGATCTAGGTCGGAATCCCTATCCAAATGGCTCAGATTTTAAGTTATCCAGAACGTGTGTCCCATCATAATATTGAAAAGTTGAAGCAGTGTGTATTTAATGGACCTTCTAAGTACCCTGGTGCCCTAGTGCTCAAACATCAAAATGGCGAGGAATGGTAGGGGATTAACTTGTCTCTGTTCCTTTTCATATAATGAAATACTAGTTCTGTTAGTGATATGTTCTTAACTTTTTTTGGGCTGAAGGTCCTTGAAGGCTGAGCGACAAAGGAAGTCTCATGCTGATAATCTCCAATATGGTGACATAGTTGATCGCCACTTAGAAGATGGGGACATTGTTCTTTTCAACAGACAACCAAGCTTGCATCGGATGTCCATCATGTGTCATAGGGTGATCACATATTTAGAATTGATTTTGTATATGTACATCGTTTCACATGAAGCTTAGTGTTGATATTATTTGGTTACATCTTATCATTTCCTGCATGTAGGCAAGGATTATGCCTTGGAGAACATTGAGGTTTAATGAATCTGTATGCAACCCTTATAATGCTGATTTTGATGGTGACGAAATGAACATGCATGTGCCGCAAACAGAGGAGGCTCGAACTGAGGCTGTTATGTTGATGGGGGTAAGATAGATTTCACTTCATTGAGATATATCCCAGTGGTATACGTAAAGCTCTAGTTTTCACTACATTACACACATCTTGCATTGGTGATTAATGCTTCCTGTCAAGCTAGGCGAAATCCGAAATCACTCCTGATTTGTTAGAAAATCCCCCCTTCATGTCCCACCCTAATTCAACCCACGGAGAAATAGGCAATATCATAGAAAAGTAGTTGAACCTCTCAATCCTGCAGTCCCCTGAGGCGCTGCTGTTTTCTGGCATTGTGTTGGCATTGATTTTTGTATTTTTTTTCCTTAAGCCTGGCTCAGCTATTGGTTTTTTTATTTTTCTTATTGTTGTGTTATTTTTATACTACTTTGCCTATAGGGTTAGTGAACCTTACGTCAGTTACGCGTTACTTGGCTGATGTACTTCGGCTTAGGTAGGACTTTTGTGAAACATTATTAGTTCCATATCAGTTTTCTAACTTCTTTTGTATCAATTTGGTCGACTCTATATCATCATTGACCTTTTTATTTATAGATATTTTTTCTCTTCTGTAAAACTAAAATGAAGAGTAGTTATTATTTTTTCACTGACTTGAATATTATTGATGTTCTAGTTATCATGAACAAGCTGCTTATGCTTGTGTTTACTGTTTGTCAGGTGCAAAACAATCTATGCACTCCCAAAAATGGGGAGATTTTGGTTGCTTCCACTCAAGATTTTCTAACATCTTCTTTCCTTATAACAAGGAAGGACACATTTTATGACCGTGCATCTTTTTCACTCATGTGTTCGTACATGGGGGATGGCACGGAGACTGTGGATTTGCCAACACCTGCTGTAATTAAGGTATGTTACTGAAGTCTGCAGCCATCGCTCATCTCGTCTATAACGGTCCATGCATTCGGCAATTTCAGTCAGTTTATGTAATTTCTAGCATTTGTCTTACTAGCTGCCAAAAAATTGTTGCTTTGCAGCCAATAGAGCTATGGACAGGAAAGCAGCTATATAGTGTGTTAGTTCGCCCAAATTCAAATGTGAGAGTATATCTAAACCTAACTGTTAGAGAGAAATCCTACTCCAACACAAAAACTGAAGATGGAAGAGAAACAGAAGCAATGTGCCCAAACGATGGGTTTGTCTATTTCCGTAACAGTGAGCTATTATCTGGGCAACTTGGGAAGGGCACTTTAGGTGAGTCTTCTGACTACTGGTCCTGTGACAGTATATGTTTTGTACAGATATGTCTATATTAGTTAAGATTGCAACAGAAATAGTGAGACAGTGAGACGTACCACTTTTACAACATGTCATCTAAACGAAGAAGAGAGGGATTTTTTTCTTATTATAATTTTTTATTCAGAACCAAATTCTGTATAATGTAACTAATATCGAACAGACATGAAGTTACAAATATACAAGATGTGCTCTGCCAACCAAGGCTAGCAGCTACAGTAAAAGCATACAAGATCCAATACAATATACAGCCCTTCTAGGTTAAAGCAGCCCCCAATCTGCATAAATAACAAGGGAAGATGCATCTAAAATAGGGTTAATTCAATGGACCTCTGGAAATTTGTAATTATTCCAGCGGGACCCTGTAGATTTGAAAAATTAAACTGGGTTCTCTTTACAAATTTGTGTACTGAAAATGTCTTTTTACTCTGTATATCATCTCAAAGATTAACCTTTTTGACCTGGATTAGTTACTATATGTTCTCGTATTTGGATATCTGATTGATATTGATGTTTACAGTTTTCGATTTGCCTCACTCAGGAAATGGCAATAAGGATGGACTTTTCTCTGTTCTTCTCAGAGACTATAAAGCTCATGCTGCTGCTTCTTGCATGAATCGTGTAGCTAAATTGAGGTATTTATGCAGCACAATTCCTTTGAATGTATGTATCTTTCATCTTGGTTTTGTGTATTGTATCTTGGCCATATATCTGTTTGACATTCTACTTCTTTTTGTGCTGTTCTTTATTCTAATGTGTTGTTCATTGCATTTACTTTCTCTATTGCAATAATTTGTGGAGAATGATGAACTAAAAAAAGTATTACTGAAAGTTATCAACACGTGCTCAGTTGCTCACACATGTGGGAATGGGCACTTGGGTGAGTTGTTAACTCCAAGTACTGATATAAAAAAACATAACTCCTCCTCCTCTTGATTCTGGCTGTTTTGTTTATAAAAAGTTGATGCTTGTTTGTTGTCTATTTTAGAGGGAGGGTGGGTTTTTTTTTGAAATTGAACGAAAATCCCGTACTTGTATTATTAATATAAATATAGATAAACATAGTTTGTTGGATGATGAAAAATCACACATCAGAAATTCTAAGCCTTGCATCATAATATATGTGATCTCGGGCATATATGCTTGCGTAATCAGTGATCATGTAATGCTTTTCAGGTTTTTCTGAAACTGAACTAAAATTGCGTACTGGCACTATTAATATAGATATAGATATAGATAAACATAATTTGTTGCATGATTTAGAACCGCACATAAGAAATCTAAGCCTTGCATCGTACTATCTGCAATACTGGGCTTATACTATTTGCACAATCAGTGATCATGTTATGATTTACTGTGTGAGAGGTTTAAATTCTTTGGAGGAGGAAAATGGCCAAGGTGCTGAGAAGATATGTTGTTACAGCAGTGTTTTGGATGGTGTGGATGGAATGAAATTTAAGAATTTTCTAGGGAATTAGGAGAGAGGACAGAGGAGGGCATGTATTTGCCAGGAAGTGTACAATTTTGGGAACTTCTATGGGGGCATCAGTTGATTCGGAATTAAACATAGTTCTTTTCAGAGGATTATGTATTTTAAGTTTTATCATGGGTGGGGTCTGTACTTTTATTGACCAGACAAGATGGTACCCAGACTTTAAAAACAATGAATTAGGTACCTGAATTCCCAATATCACATCAATAAGGTGCTTCTGTCCACCCTCAGTCAATTCTCCGTTAGTAGTAGCCACATGTCAATTTATTGACCCGATACAGAAAGACATAATAGACTTTTTTCCTCAAACAAAACCTAAGATGACTTATATGCCAAATCTCAATCTCTTTCTTTGAACTTGATATAGTTTGTTCTGGTTGAGGAAAAAAAAATCTTCCTCACTTCTGGCCATAGTTCTCCATCAATCCATAGAGCACTAATAGGTTCCCATAACTTTGCTGGAAACATATTATTGCTGCAAGCGTAGGTGTACCTAAGCTATTCAAGACGCTGACTTGAGGTGTACAAGATTCGCCAGATGCAAGATTCAAGGATTATTGATTAATTCAAGTATTATTTAATTGAAGAATGAAGATGAAATATCTCACTGAATGAGTCTGATTTGGAGATGGAATCTTTGATTGAAGAAGAAAGTTTGCATTTGAATTCTTATTCCCAGAAATTCACATTTCCAAATGAAGAAGATGAGTTGCGATGGGTTTATAATGGAAGAAGAGGTTTTTTCTATTTTTGTCTCTACTGTTTCAATCATGTTTGATGATGTTTTGCTCTCGTGCCTTTGGTTCAATGTTTCTCATGATCAATTGATCAATTCCTGATGTGGGAATTGGTTGCATATGCTCTATATCTCTCACGCTGGATTTAATAGGGTTGGCCTGATTCTCCATGGCCCAATATGTGGTAGCTCCCTGGGGGTGGCATGTTGGATCACAGATTTCTAAGTATACACATATTGCTAATTGGTTTTGGGTTGGATGGTTTCTACATAGTTCGTTTTGTTTTGTTTTTCTTTCTTGAAAACAAATTTTACTGCTCAAAAAGAAAAATACAATTGAAGTGGACAAGAGGTTTCTACACTATATATCTAACATGTGACATGAATAATCAACAAACAAAAGTCTAAGAGGAGTTGCATTTTTTAGTTCTCTAAGAATACTGTTGAGAATTCATACCATCAGAAGATTTGTGTTTTCAAATCTTTTTTTTTTTGGGTTATGCTTCATTCAGTTCCATTTTCTGTGGTGCTTTTCATGTCTTTCTATTTTATTAACTCTGAGCTGATTGCTTGTTGATTCATTATTTTATCGCTGCTCTGGTATATGTGGTATTTGTATTTTGATTTCATTGTTTATACCTATTTAAAAGGTGAATTCCTGTATGCGATCTTATTGTCAATATCTTCTTGGGTTGCAGTGCCCGGTGGATTGGTAATCACGGATTCTCAATTGGGATTAGTGATGTACAACCTAGTGACATCTTGTACGGTGAGAAAGAAAAAATCATTAAGAAAGGTTATGACAAATGTGACGACCAGATAAAGTTGTATAAAGAAGGACAGCTACGACTTGCACCTGGTTGTGATGCTGCCCAATCACTTGAATCTGGGATTACTGCAGTATTAAACGATATTAGGGACCAAACTGGAAAGGTCAGTTTATTAATTACCAGAGGTGTTTATAAATCTGAAAATGTGGAAGCTTTTAACTCCGTATAAGAATGTTTGGTTAGAATAACTTAGTTGTTAGATTGGTTAGAATTACTTCGTTGCCGTCTTCGGCTGACTCTTAATGTTTGTTTGAGTTGGTGTCAAGAAATCTTTTTTGGGTAACTGGTTATTTCATTTTGCAATTATATTTTCAGTTCTTCACAAGAGATGGTTGGTGCTGATATATTCTTTACATTATTTTTCCATAGCTGTGCATGCAAACGCTACATTGGAGAAACAGTCCCCTGATTATGTCCCAGTGTGGTTCCAAAGGATCTGCTATCAATATCAGCCAGATGGTTGCTTGTGTTGGTCAACAATCAGTTGGTGGTCGTCGTGCACCAAATGGTTTCATAGATCGAAGCCTTCCTCACTTTCCTAGAAAAGAAAATACCCCTGCAGTAAGCTCTCTCCTGCTTTTAACCAGTCATACTGCATATAAGATGCAATTCATATAAATGACCTTTTCATACATGTTTTATAGCTCTGATTACTAATAAATAGTTCATTAATGGTGAAGGACATCTAAGAATTTAATTGAAGGAAAAAGTGTTTACCAAGAGATTACCGTATGTAATAACTACATCTTGCAGTGAATTGTATTTTCCAGAAGCTATGATGTTGTGTGATATAATAAATAGCTAGAGTCCACAAGATACATGACCTAAAAATGTTGTTTTTCATGTTTGGCTATGTTGTCTATAATTTTGGACTTTAGGATTGAGGGCATGCTCTTCCATGGCATCAACTAGAATCAAAATTGGAGAGAATAGGAAGAAAGTAGAAAGATAATAAAAGCCTGTGAGAGAAAGAAATCATGCCAATCCATGAAAGACCACTATAATTGCTATTCCAAGAAAATTTTATGCATTGCAAGAATATTGGTATATACAGTATAAATTTGAGTGGCTTTATTGATACCTCCCAATTTAGCTGAACTTCCTCTTTTACCCTTTTGCATCTCTTTGCACTTCCTCCATTTATTTTTTTCTCCATCCCTTTACTTCTCCAAACAATGATTAATGATTCTCTTTCCTTGATTTTTATCTGATTCTGATAAAACCTAGATGAAAATTGAGTAACAGCATGAATTTCTCAACCCCAACATATACATTCTTTCTAATAAACCCAGATGGAATTTGTATAACAGCAAGAGTTCTAAACCCCAATAAATATAACCAGTGTTTGGCAAGTAGAAAACTCTAGTGGGTTTGAACGGGTCGTGAACCTTGTGACAATTAATGGAGATCAACATGCTGATAACCCAATTAAATGTGCGTTTGATTTGGGGTACAACAGCAGATTCTTCAATTGAACCAAAACATTACAAAATTTGATTGGGGTTATCTGGAGGGAGGGTAGAAGAAGATAATAGAAAGAAAAAAAAAAGTGGTTATCAAGTGCCAATTAATGGTTCTGATAAGGGAGACAAAATGTCACTCTCACTGCTCTTGCAGCATTGGTGGGAGAAACTTTTTTCTGGAGAGCTGGTTTAATTGGTTGTGATGTTGATTTTTTTTTTTACAAGGCTATAATAGTTTTAAAATGTACAAACATAATGAAAATTAAATGGAGGTCCAAATGCTAAATATGGAGCTTTGATTAGAAACAGTATTTTTTTAATTGAAAAAAAAATTTTGATTGAAAGAAGTGAAAGCAGCTGCATGTTTCTGATTTGATCTATGAGGTGAAAATTTTTAAATCTGATATGAAATCAAGACATTTGATGCAGCATAGTCTTCAGTTCACCCCTTCTCCATCCTCTTGTTTCCACATAGAATGGGGGTAGTTATATAGAATTCTATAGGGATTTAAATTAGTTCTGTCCCTTTTGTTCGATGGAAGTAACTTTCTGAAAATATTCTCTGCAGTTTTTTGTAATGCTACTTGAAACATTTGGTCAACTGCACATGTATTTTCGTCTCTGAAAAAAGAAAAAAGAGCTACCGGAGATTAGTGCAAGATGTTTTTGGAACATATCTGACTGTGTAACATAAACACTAACATTCATGGGCATTGATTATTAATCACATACTACATACTCGAATTCATCAATTTTTGTTAATATTTGTTTTCTTTTAACCAAGAGCACTGCCTCCCAGTTATGTCCTGCTTAGTCAGTGGTACACAAGTGAAATTGCTTCACTGCTAACATAAACATTACCAGTAGCATAATACCAGTACCTGTCCATACTATTTGACTGCATCAATGATAGTTGGAAGAATATCATTCCTCTTGATCTTATTTCTGATATTGAGATGATTGAGACATGCAACATATGGTGGCCTTATGTAGACACCTTACAACCAAAGACCAGACAATGCATTTGTCTGTGGTAAAACTTATACTACTTGACTTATGCATATGAGAATGCATTAAAGATGCACTCAAAGAAATCTGCCTAGCTACATATATAGCACAATATCTAAATAGTAAAATAAGAAAAGCATGTCGAGTGTAATTGTTGTAGAGACCAGCCAAGTCTGAACACCATCCAAGCCTTAGTTTTACTATCTTCCAACAACAGTCCTTGGGTCGATTAACGTTTTATTGTTGTTACTGCCAGCAGTCTTACTAACTCCAGTTATATCCAAATTCCTGATTATTTACTTCCATTGCTGAAGCTTTGCTGCTACTGCATATTCTGACTGTCATTGTTGCCACTGAAACCTTCAGTATGCTGATTCCCTAGGTCAAATTGTTAATGTATCCTTGATTTCATTTAATTTTATTTAACAAGTTCGTAGTGCTTTATTTCCTGGGTTATAAAAAAAGTGACTGAAGTTTTTACCCATGTTCATTGTGGCTCTCGTTTATGCTGTTTTCGCAAATAAAATGACATGTAATAGAAGTACACAATTCATTGTTAGCGGACCTCTGTTTATTGTTTATCCCTATTTGTGACTGTGGTTCCATAAAATATAAACTATTCTTGTTTAGAACATTCTTGGTCTGTATTTATGTGATTAAAAGTTGTTCTGGTATTACTATTGATTGTGTTGCTTCCACTCGTAAGGTAGCTTATTTTCTGTCACTTTGCATGCTGACTATCCTTGCTTCCACCACAACAATCAGCACCTTTGTTCATTATAGCAGATCATGGGTGTACTTTATTCTGATTAATACTAATTCATAGTCTTTATTTTTTTGGTTAAAATACGACATTAACTGAAGTTTAAATCTACTACTGTTGGTTTTGGCTCTAAATATGTTCTTTTTTATATAATTTGATGCTTGTATCTAATAGAAGTACTAAATCCGTTGTTACTTAGGTAATTCATATAATGCATGTTATGTAGAGTTTGAGCCTGCTTTTGTTCATGTATGTTATGTATAGTTGGATAAGATATATAATTAGATAATTTTGTTTAGAAAACCCATCATCTGTATACATGTGAAATAACGGTCCTTGTTTCTTTAATGATGCAGGCTAAAGGCTTTGTTGCTAGTTCCTTTTACAGTGGCTTGACAGCTACAGAGTTCTTTTTTCATACAATGGGAGGGCGAGAAGGCCTTGTGGATACAGCTGTATGTTTATTGCTTGATTTAGATTCCTTCTTACATAATTATGTTGACATTTTCCTTCACCTACATTTTTTTCTCATTTGTTTTATTTTTTGGTACTTGAACCTGCATATTACTTGCTACTGCAGCAATTTTAATTGAAATTACTACAGCATTACTGTAGTAAAGTATAATGGAGAAAGAAGACGATCTGAGATAAAAAAAAAAAATTACACAATTGAGGCTGCTGCCTGATGATCACCATGATGTTCATGTGTACTCGTAAAATTTTTAGGGTTCAAGTCTATACCATTGGAAAATATATCAAGAAATAAACTATTTTGCTTCACTTGCAGTTTTAGGGGGCGTAATGGGGAAAGGGTGAGCTTCCCCAATGATTTTTTTTTTTTTTCCTTTTCTTCCCTTTGCCCCTCTCTTCTAGGGAATGTTTTGTTGTTATAATGCTGCCATTGCTGATTTGTGTTTGAATCCTTCTTGTTTTCTTTTATCTTGTGATTTTGGGTTTATGAACTTTCTATTCTAGAAATAGTGTGGTTGTTCCATCTAAGCAGGATAAAAAAGTAGGGTAGTTGAAATTCCGAGTTATTCTTCTTGTAAGTCATATTAACAGCAACTTGTCATTGATTTCCCTCTTTCGATTTTGCTAAAAATTATGAATGGTATGTTACCCCTGTCGTCAAAAAGTAGTTAATAGTACCCCTGAGGTGGGGTTTATTAACAAGTTTGGTCCAAAATCACGATTCCTCCAAAATCACGATTCCATCAAAATCCTATTGTAACAATCTCATGAGTCGTGCCTATGCCAGGCTAAATCGGTCAGTGAGTACAGGTTTACTTGAGGTTTAATGAGTTCCCTATCTTAAATGGACAAATTTAGCCCAAAACTCCACAGTACGTGACCTTGTTATGGAGTCTTGATCAAATCAGGAATTTGGACTTTGCATGGTAATAAATCTCACCCCTCAGTGACATTAAGAATTTCTTTACTACAGGGATCATTCCTGATGTTTAGCCTTTGGTTTTTGGTTCTTCTTCTGCAATTTGGAATGCTAAACTACATCCTAAGATAAAGTCTAGCTGAATAACTGTGATATGGTTTAGAGGAGGAAACCTTATTGGTGCATCTGTCCATGATGGTGTATATTGTACAAATATGCTGCCGAATGTTTGAACCAGCTGGAAGGCAGATGTAAGCCTAAGATTAATATCTTTACCGTGCTTTCTCTGCAGCTAATAATTGCATTTGTTGTTGTTTTCTGTTTTTTTTTCCCTTCCCTGTTGTGGACCTCTTGTCCACTTTTATTGTATGTTGTGATAAATATATTTTTGAATTTCAAACAATGACGTATCTGGTACTCCATGCCCAATTGTGTGTTCTCTGTGGATAAGGTGTCTGTGATCCAGCTACATTAAGTGTATACTTTGAAGTTTACAGGTCAACAGGCTGGGGAAGTTTAAAGTTTTTCGCAGGCAAGAGGGATTTGGTTAGGTGGATTTGTTGTGCTGGCAGTGTTTTGGGTCTTTGGTTGGCTTTGGTTTCTTCAGAGTTTAGGGATTTTCTTTTCATGCTATATAAGTGTTATGCTTCTTTTAGTTGTTGGTTGTTTGTTTTGTGTTGATTAATTGGCTGACTTTCAGGCAATACAATGTCCCTGTTTCTTGACTTTGTGTTTCCGGTAAAAGTTTGTGTTTCTCCTTAAAAAAAAAAAAACACAGATGCAAGGCACCATGTTTTGGATCATTTAGCTAGGAGTTGTGGGTTGTGATATTATGGGTTTTGTGCTTTTTTGTAGTTGTGAAGTAATGGTATCTCTTATACCTTTTATGCTTATTTATTTATTTATGTTGGTAAGGGTGCTAAAGTAGATTTATTTCAGTTTACAAGCATATCTAATGTGGATTAGATATGTGTATATATATTGTTACTGATTTTTTTTTTTTTTTTTTTGAAAAGAAACATCTCTTTATTGAAAAAGAGAAAAACAAAAATACACAGAGGCGGACAAGGAGTCCGCCATAGAGATCAATGACAGCTAGGGCAAAAATTTAGCATGTCGACTAAAAGAACAATCACAACTTAGGGGCTTAAACTACAGCTGCTTGCCAATTAAGAATAATAGAAGAAAGACTATAATCCTTGAATTCCTTAGAAATAGAAGCCCATAAGGAAGCCCAGAATTTGACTCTCTCCCACATGTCTTCCCTCTCCAAACCTCCATAGTTCTCAAAAATTCTTCTGTTTCTTTCCAACCAGACAACCCAACAAACAGCTAGCACCCCACATCCCCAAAGGGTTTTGGCCTTTTTCCCTTTACCAAAAGCTAAAGGTTTTTCTCTTAGCAAATCGCTTCTCTGTAATGGAGTTGTCCAGTCCACTCTTGCCTCCCTAAAAAGCTTTTTCCATAAGGAAATAGTCACTTCACAATGCACAAAGACGTGATCAGCGCTTTCCCCATGGTTCCTGCATAAAATGCACCAGTGAGGAGAAAAACAACTTCCCGGTCTTTTCTTTTGAAGGACATCACAAGTATTCGTCTTCCCCAATACCACAAGCCACCCCAAAATCTTCACCTTTGTAGGGACCTTGACGTTCCAAATAAACTTTGCAGGATCAAAGATTGGATCTGAAGCACCACTAGTTAAAAAGATATGAAAAGATTTGCAAGAGAAAATCCCATTAGGTTCAAGCTTCCACCTCCTTTCATCTGGCTTGGACTCCTGTAATCTGACAATTTCTAATTTAGCCATCAATGAGGCACACTCTTCAATCTCTTGGTCGTTTAAGTTTCTCCTGAACCCAAAGTCCCAGCTCATCGGAAAGGTGAGAGGGATAGCTAACCTTTCCACCAGAAAGTTAGTGTGAGTTGATAGTCTGAACAACCTTGGAAAGTAGAATTTCAATGGTTGATCCTCTAGCCAAGAGTCTTCCCAAAACCTCACTCTTTTGCCATTGCCTACAAATAGCTTATGACAAAGGGAATATTTGCTAATTCCTGCTGAAACATCCTTCCAAGGACTTCTACTTGAACCACCCGATATTGACTTTGTGTCCCACCCATTCGCATCATAACCATATTTGCTCCTTATTACAGCATGCCATAAGGACTCCCTCTCTAAAGGGAATCTCCAAAGCCATTTTCCTAGAAAGGACTTATTTCTTGCCATAAGGTTCCCAATTCCCAGCCCTCCTCTTTCTTTGCTTTTCGACACTAACTCCCATCAAACTAGATGGTTTTTCTTACCCTCTGCGACTCCATTCCAAAAGAAATTTTTCAAGAGAGATTCTAACCTCTTTGCCACTCCCACCTGAATTTGGAATAAAGATAAGTAGTATGTTGGGAGGCTATTCAGAACTGCTTGAATCAGTGTCAGCCTACCACCTCTTGAAAGAAAAGCTCTTCTCCAACCTTCCAATCTCTTCTCAATTTTCTCTACAACCGGGTTCCAAAACGAAGCTTGCTTTGGGTTACCGCCTAAGGGCAGGCCCAGGTATTTCATAGGCCAAACTCCAGTCTCACAGCCTTGTTCAGCAGCCAACCATTCTAGTCTCCCATCCTCAGTGTTAATACCAGCTACAGAACACTTTGATTTATTGATTTTCAGTCCTGACAACACAGAGAAGCTTTCTAGTACCATGTTTAGATTCTTCCAATTCTGGTCATCGTCCTTCAAAAAGAAAATTGTATCATCAGCAAATTGTAGATGGGTGATTTCAATCTCTTCCCTCCCGACTACCAAGCCTTCGATTAGTCTACAATCTCTTGCTCTCTCCACAAGTCTACTCAGGACGTCCACCACTATGGTAAAGAGAAAGGGAGATAAGGGGTCACCTTGCCTTAATCCCCGGGAAGCGCTGAATTTTCCTCTTCGTCTCCCATTTATGAGAACAGAAAAGTTTGCTGATCTCAGACAACCCCCTATCCATTTTCTCCATCTATCTCCAAAACCTTTGTTCTCCAAAACATAGTCCAGAAAGTTCCACTGTACGTGATCATACGCTTTCTCGAAGTCAATTTTGAATAGCAGCCCCTCTTTCTTCTTCTTCCTTGTCTCATCGACCACTTCATTAGCCACCAAAACTGCATCTAATATTTGTCTCCCTTTTATGAAAGCACCTTGGGCGCCAGAAATGGTGTCACTTAACACCTCCCTCAATCTCCAAGCTAACACCTTTGCAATAATTTTGTACAAGCATGTTATCAAGCTTATAGGCCTGTAGTCCCCCACTTTTAGAGAATTTGCTTTCTTTGGTATAAGGCAAATGTATGTCTCATTCGTCACCTTATTCACAACACCGTTTGTGTGAAATTCTGCCATAACCTCTAGTACATCACTTTTGACAACTTCCCAATTTCTTTGTAGAGCCGCGAACGAAAAGCCATCTGGACCCGGAGATTTATTTGAGTCACATTCAAACACTGCTCTTTTAACTTCTTCTTCTTCAAATGGTCTCTCCAACCATCTTGCCTTCTCTTCGTTTATTGGACTCCAATGGAGTCCCTCAATTCCGAAGCTCACTTCCTCTTTACTGCAATAGAGATTCTTGTAAAACCGGATAATCTCTTCCTCTATCAAGGCTTCTTCTTCCACTACCCTGCCGTTACTTAATTCCAACTTTTCAATAATATTTCTCTTTCTTCTGCCATTGACTAGCTTGTGAAAGAATTTTGTGTTGTTGTCTCCTTCTTTTATTAATAAACTCACTCTTTAACGGTGAGAAGTAAGTCATTAGGGTTCTGTTTTATCAACCTATTAGGAAGTTATCTTTGTGCCTTATACCCTTTTCTTGATAGATTGCATGTAATTGATGCAGGTAAAAACTGCTGACACAGGGTACATGTCTCGTAGATTGTCTAAAGTTCTAGAGGACCTCTCTGTCCAGTATGATAAAACAGTGCGGGCCGCAAATGGAGGTATTGTTCAGTTTTGTTATGGGGATGACGGTATGGATCCTGCCATGATGGAAGGAAAAAGTGGAGCTCCGTTAGACTTCTACCGATTGTTTTTCAAAGCTAAGGTATGAACCCATGCTTTTCTAAAAAAAGGTGAGAATTAAATGTAATATTCTTTTAATGTTGATATGTGATATCTGTATATAGGCCACATGCCCTGCTGAAGAAAGTAAAAGCCTTTCTCCTGATGAAGTGTCTGAAATAGTGAGAAGCAGGCTTTCGGAACAAGATATGACTCCGGATGGTGGTTGCTCTATGGGTTTTAAAAGTTCTATAGAGCAATTCCTGGATGAATATGTAAAAGCATTAAGAAAAACACAGGAGGCTTTTTTATTGAATCAAAGTCCTGGTTGGAAGGTGAAGTCTGCAACTGTAGAGAAGATTGTCCAAAATATATCTGGTGTCACTTCTAGACAGCTGAAGGTACTTGTTATCTTTTCTGTTTTACTAGCAAATGCCATTTTGTGCTTTCTCTTCTGTTTTTATATTACATAGAGAAAGGAAGTTGTTTGGAACAGTTAGTTTACATTTCAATAAGGTAAGATTTTTCTATGGCATTGCATATTTGATGCTTTACACCTCTATGTAGTTCTATACATTTTGTTGGGATGTTGGTAAGAAATATTGATATCTGCCTTTATTAAATTTCCTTTTCGTTTAAATTGTAGGTTTTTCTAGATACTTGTATTTCTCGTTATCATTCAAAAAAAGTTGATGCGGGAACAGCAATTGGAGTAATTGGAGCTCAAAGCATTGGCGAGCCTGGGACACAGATGACATTAAAAACTTTTCACTTTGCTGGAGTTGCAAGCATGAGTATCCTTGATTTATTTGCTTATTCATAAGAACGAACGGAGATGAATGTGTATTACTTACATAACCTTTTGGCTATCAATTGGTGGGTTATTTGATCCTTAACTCTTGGTTAGATGTTACACTTGGAGTCCCTCGTATCAAGGAAATAATAAATGGAGCAAAAAATATCCATACCCCTATCATCACTACAGTACTTGAGTGTGATAATAATCCGATGATTGCACGGATGGTAGCAGGTCGGATTGAAAAAACAAATCTAGGGCAGGTATGTATGAAACTATTTTTCCAGTCATATTTTAAGATTTAAGTTAACCTTATTTTTTATTTGTAGTATTGCTATTCATATCCATCACTCAATGAAGTCAATAGTGTCTAATGCTCTACTTCACTGAAAGTGATAAGTTGAGATGCAAATTAGGATTGTTGTTTTGATCTGCTATTGTCTTCCTGTAAAACTTTCCAATGCTTGGTTAATAGTATTGTTGGCTCTGTGTTGGATTTTTACCGCAATTAATTTGTTAGAAAATCAATTGAGTGGTTTATATGTTTCGTAATGTTTAATACTTCAATGCAATGCCTAATGCTCTTGTAGTGTTCTTATGATGTTTAATTCTTCCTGTTTGGGACTAATACAGATTTAAAATTTTTAACAAGTTAATTATTTTTGTTTTTCCTATTGAGTTGCATATATAAATTGGGTTCTCGTCTCCAACACTCTCATGCAAGGTTTTACTTATGTTTTGTCTTGTTGTTTTGAAGGTTGCTGAGTGTATAGAGATTGTAATGAGTCCAAGAGCAGCATATGTAGCCATCAAGCTTGATATGTTTGTGATACAAGATGCACACTTGTCTATAGATGCCAATGTTGTAAAACAATCAATTTTGGGAACTCCAAGGATTAAACTGAAACATGAGGTGGGATTTTAGATTTTAGTTATCAACTCTATATATGTTAATATCTCATGATCACTTTTTATATGCAGCACATTAGGGTTCCAGATAATCAAACAGTTGAAGTTCATTCTCACGAGAAGGATAGAAGAAAACTCCATTTTCACCTCTTCTATTTGAAGAGTATCCTCCCCAGTGTTATAGTAAGGGTGAGGCTTCTAGAATTTTTTACTTTTTGTATTTTTAATTACAAGATTATTGTTCCATGAAGATATGAATCATTACTCTCTCAATAATAGGGTATAAAGACAATTGAACGTGTTGTCATTGATGAAGAAAAAGTTAAAAGGGACAAAAAAGATATTGACGTTAAATGTGGAGAAGAAAAGAAGTACAAGTTATTTGCTGAAGGGTGAGTTTGTTTTTATTGGAATATATTTTCTGGATTTTGTAACGTTTGAGTTCCCTTTATGTTGGCATGTGTTATTTTCTAATGTTATATATTGTTCTCGTGCAAATTGGTGATTGATTTCAGCATATTTTGTGGTACATTTTGTTAAGTTTCGTATCCAAAATTTGTTTATGATGCCATGTTAAATAATCAGTGGCTGCACATCATAATCAAATGAGAAATATTTTGCCATAGCCCCATACTACGACCCTCATCTTAATTCAGTACATATTTCTGGTTTTGAATATGGTCAACTCTTTCAATATATTTTCTCCAAAGTAACACACTGAGCAGACATGATTACATTGTCAAGGCTAAGATGGTCATGCCAATTCTAAATTCGGTTGTATGGGTCATTTTTTCCTTAAAAGATGACAATCTTTATCTGAGTGACAGTGTTTACACATTCACTCCACATGTTCAGGGCATTGGCTCAAATTGAAGTTAAAGGTGCAGAGCTTTTTCCCTAAGCAAATTTTCAGAATTTTAGATTTTTGTCATTCCTGAAAATTGAAATTTAATAAATTACCGGGCTGAGATTATACTGTAATTTTAGTTCCTTGACTCTATGTCAATATCAGCATACACATGGCACATCATATTACTCTTTTCCCTCTATGTTGCATGGTTTTTTCACATTTTGTGGCATGATTTTTTGGTGTTTTTCGTAGATTTTTTTGTTCTCATGATTGAAATTTGTTTGAATTTCAAAATGGTTTTTCTACCATACTCATGAATCTTACATCGGTTATGTAACTTTTTAGCAAGGGTCTTCTGGCAGTAATGAGCACTAAAGGAGTAGATGGTTGTAAAACCACAAGTAATGATATTATTGAAGTGCAGCAGACGCTTGGAATTGAAGCTGCAAGAACTTGTATCATTGAGGAGATAAAGTATACTATGAAATCACACGGGATGAACATAGATGATCGTCATATGATGCTTTTAGCGGATGTAATGACATTCAGAGTAAGTAGTTTCATATGATATGTCTTTGACTGGAAAGTTAAAAGGACCAATGGAATACGCTAAAATGTTTAGACATGCAATTCATGTGTTAATGTTGTTACATGGCAGGGTTTAGTTCTTGGGATCACAAGATTCGGCGTTCAAAAGATGGGCAAAAGTGTATTGATGCTGGCTTCATTTGAGCGAACGGATGATCATCTATTTAATGCTTGCGTTCAGGGGACAGTTGACAAAATTGAAGGAGTAAGTGAAAGCATAATCATGGGTATACCAATGCCAATAGGCACCGGAATGTTCAAAATTAAACAACGGTAAGAATGTCATTGTTTTACTACTGCTACTCATTATTTCACTATGTTGCATACACAGGTCGCTGATCTTTCTGTAATTTATTATTAGCAGTGAGTGGTAAGTGTAGTATATAATGTGATGAAGCTGTAAGGTAAACCATGACAGTTTATTTTGTCTTATGTAGCCTCCCTGCAATTTGAAACCCACTTATAGAAACATCACGGTCTTCCGGCACAAGTATACTTGTGCAGAATGTTGAATGAAGAAGACGCAGCATAGTAATCTAATGGCGAGGACCACCAAACCTGCTGGGACATGACATGGTAGTCACTGTGCTGCTGGATAATTAGCAGATCCTCTTACTTAATTAACAGAGAATCGTTTTAATCTTGTAAACTTGTGATATTCTTCTCGATTTTTAAAATGTATACCTGCTCGGGATTACTTGTAGATTTATAGGTTGTTACATTAATGTTCTGGTAAACTGACGTCTCTGGAAATTCCAACTTTCCGGGCACTTGTTATACAGAAGAAAAAAAAAAATAGGGTAAGCAGCCTCCTAAGTTATGAGGACCTTACTGAATTTTGATGATTTCAAATAACACTAAAGAAAAAATGCAGAAGATGCAAACAGATGGCAATAACAGAAATTCTATGACCATTGCTAATTTGGCAATTTCAGCTACATTACTTAATAATGTCAACTGTTTTATCTCGACCTTCACCTTCACACTGCTCATCTGGCACTTTGATGACCGCAAAGAAATGAAGATGCAAATACAGAAGAATCACCGAAAACATACTACTATGCTCCTGTGGTCAGATCTTCAATACCAATAAGAGGAGTTCATCGTCTTAATTGCAATGTAATTGACGTATTTTTATGGATATGCAGCTGAATAATGTTGTATGTTCTAATTTCTGATCAATAAACATAGACGCATGACCAGGCTTTTTTTTATTTTTTTGGTCTGAAAAATACTTCAATTGAAAGCTCAAAAAGAGCAGATACAAGTACAGCAAAAACCACAAACATAAGAGAAAAACACAGCAGCAATCTGCAACAAAACCAGTCCTATGGACTGGATGAAATCTCAGATAGACCCATGTGGTTGCCTCCCCTTAATTTGCGTCATGAAGACGTCTAGGATGTAATTCAGAGTGTTGGGAGCTCTAAGTTTTAAATCTAGGAGCTTTGAGGTTGGGATTCAGATGCTAGGTTTTCTGCACTAGATCACTAGGAAGGAGAATTGAGCCTTAAAAAGCATATTCTTTCTTTCATAGTGAGTTGATTCATTCCCTAAAATGGATAGTCAATACGCTAAATAAGATTTGGCCTTCTATCCTTACCAAGCCTTGGGTATGCAACTAATAATCGATTGTATGTTCAGAGCATTGAATTGAGCTTAATATGACCCTAGCACCCATCTTCCTTTTGATATCTAAAATCGCGTTTCATTTAGCTTCATTTAGTTATTTTCTCTATTTGTTTTTTGGCTTTTTGTTTTTTATTTTCTCCAATCAAATCACAGACACAAACCAAAATTCAACCCATTTCTTCATAGTTCCCCTTAACTGTGGATTCAGTGTAAATTAATGGTTTTGACTTTTTATATTATTGTTGAATTTGTGTCAAATCCCAATATCAAGTTATGTTTTTTTCCCGACTTCATGATGTCAATGAAATTTAAACATATGACCTCCACGGTATCGTGTTTAGCTTTTGTCTTTCACCTTCTAGTGTAATATAATTTATTTATTTTTGACCTTTTACTTAATTCATCCTGATGGATAAGCAAGTTTCAACTGAAACGTGATCAACTTATTTTGTTTCCGATTGCTAATCTAAACAGTCACGCGACAAATCAAACCAGGAAAATAAGATGATGAAAAATTAGTCAGTCACATACCAATCCGTTAAGTATTCCTTTCTCTATCAAGATGAATGAAAACAAGAGGATTGTATAAAAATAAAACAAGGAATTTCAAGCCTCTTCCATCGAAATCCCGAGTACAGAGGGTGATAGATGAAGATGGGTTCTAAAGATCGGATCATTTTCATTATCAAACGCCTAGTAGGAATCACTACTCTTGTTGACGGATTCAACCAAGGATGGGAAAATTACTGAGAAGATTTAATTCAGAACAAAAAGTTGCTGCTTTCTATATACATGTCGATTTTATAAACTTGGTTCAACTGGGATAATCACAAACAGTTATTTGCAACCTATGATTTTCCTGCTCTGCCACATGTTTGATGAAAGCTCTCCTCCACCAAACTTCAAACGCCTTCTGAATGTTGGGACAGTCATCTCCCTTGTTTAGAAACCGGTCAAACCAATTAAGCATTATAGCCTGTTGTTGATGCAAAGGAAGTGTAAGAATCGTTTGGCTTAGACCCTCTTCAACAAGTTTCTTGTCAACAGATCTCGAAGCCCTCCTCATCCATCCGAAGTCCTCATAAAGAGCTTCCAGCCATGTTGAAAGCAAAGAAAATCTTGTGTCTTTGGGCACCAGCAAATGTCTACTCCCAATCGCGATGCATAGCTGAGCTGTGATTCTGCTGATTTCATGTCGGTACATGATCGGAATCTTTGAGTGGAGGACTGCAAGCTCCTTCTGATCCGCCCATAATTTCACAAAATCTTCACCCATTTTCTTGTCTACCATAATATCAACAATCCACTGCATGTTATCAGCCTCTCTTGCTATCTCAGCCATCAATACCCCGCGATCCCGCTTTTCATCCATTCCTGTAGCTTCGGATAAGCACAGTACAAGGGAACTCAAGCATCTATGGCAAAGATTGTAAAGGGTTTCTTTAGACACATCAAGCCTATTGCCGTCATTCGCTGCATCTTCTCTAAGCAACCTGGAAATGAGAGTCTTCATTTCTCGACGAGCTCTATCATCTTTTGCTTGAAGAACACCAGTGAGCAGTCTCAATAAGATTTCATCCGCTCTAGCAGACGTGGATGGTTCAGAGGATACTCTGAGCAAAACTTGATCACTGGCCGAGTCATGAAGCTGAAGTTCACCGAGTTGAGATTTAACTTTCTCCTCTTCCTCCTCGGACCACGGAACCGCTTCCAAATACTCCAAGCATGAGGCAATGCCCTCATCAAACATGAGAGCCGCAGAGACCTACAACGGAACAAAAACATAAAATTTTACCAATACATTCCACCATAAACAAGCTCAATGATCAAAGAAAAGACGTTACAGTCACATAAAGACGGAAAACAGAGCATTATCTGATCAGCTTGACATTTTCTCTTTTAAGCTACAAATCAGACTATAACATTAATACGGACACATACCCTCTTGAAAATACTACACAAAACCCATCTCAACCTTGACAATTTCTCATTACAGTAATTTTAATTCTCACAATATTTGGTGAACCAACAAGCACTCAAAAAAATAAAATATACTTTCCCATCCAGTAGCTTAGCTTTTAATCAACCTCAGAATTCACTAAACTGACACCCCGATTAATTGGCATGACCTCAAAATTCACTCTTTACCACTTAAATTCGAAAGTGAAAACCCACCAAGCCAAAACAACCCAAAGCTTTCCAAAACCATTAGTCCTCATCTCAAGCAGCTTTTACAATCCCCCAAGACAGAATCTTTTTTTGGGTAACCTCACAATCAGAAACCCAGTTTCTCAAAAGTGAAAACACAATAACCAATGTGTTCATCCAAACTTTCCCAGCAACCCAAAAGCACACAGCACAAGACAAAGCAAAAGCCAAAAAAAAAAAAGCAAGTACCTTTAGCAAACCCAAAACCCTGGAGACCTCCTCACCCATCAACCTCTTCTTCAAATCCTCACAGTACATCAACACCACAGTTTCCACATACACCTCCACATCATCACAGTCAGAAATCTCCACACAATGTGAAACCCCTCTATCTTTCCTAAGCTTTTCGGCGAAAAACCGGCTTTTCGAAGCCAGAACACTCTTGTGCACATCCATTGAGACTCTAAACCCGTCCTTGGCCACCACCGTGAGCCTCACATCACCAGAAACCAGCCCCCCCAATTGGGGTTCCGAAACGGCGCCGTTTCGAGGAGCTTGTGGACTTTCTGGTGGAGATTCCGGTCCGAGTGCTTGGAATCCCGGTGCTGCTCGTCGGACATCATCTCGTACAGGGTCTGGGACTGACTCGGCCGAGTCAATTGCTGAGTCGGCGCCGCGGCGGGGGAGAAGGGAGGAGAGGATAGGGTTTTGGAGTTGGAGTTGGGGGAGGAATTGGGGGAGTGGAGCTTGGAATTGGTGGATCTTGACGGCGAGAACGAGAGGGTTTGATCGGAAATGAAGCCCTGTTTGATCATCGCCGAGACCTCTTTGGATTTCAGTGCGTTCTCGGCCGCCATTGGAGGTCTGAGACAGCAAGAAACCCAGTAATGGGTTTTTCTGGGTTTCTTTAGGAAAGCAGAGATTGAGAGAAAGAAGAAATGGGTTCTCTGGAGGATTGGAGAGAGTGAAGTGGGTAATCAATGAGTCAAAGAAAGAAGAAAGCTTTTCAGAGAGAGAGAGAGAGAGAGAGAGAGAGGGTTGAGAGGGAAAATGTAAAAAGCTTATTTGGAAGTTGAAATAGTTTTAAGAGAGAGTAGGAATCCAATAAAATGGAGCTTTGGATTTGTAATGATGTGAGTGATTATGAAACCCAAAAAGCGATTTTTGGGGAGAGGGATGGGACTCACACTAACCCACTTGTGCTATTTTGATTTTCTTTTCTTCCCTGTAATTAAGCTTTTTGGGACCTAGCTGTGTAAATTATCTTTAATTATAGGGTTATCTGTTCTTAAGCTTTTAGCCCTAATAGAAAAAGATGAACACAGGTGATGCCAACCCATTAGGCCATTTTAGTTTATTAGGAAGCTCTGCGCTAAACCTTAATTTAGAGGGGTATCCCTTTGTTTCTTTTGGTGAAATGGTTGGAGATTCTCTTTGTTTGATGCAGAGACTCCAAATCCAGCTTTTAATAATACTAACTAACTGGTAATAACAACCGGTTATGATTTCCATTTTCTACTTTTTTTTGTTTCTGGTTTGATGGGGATTGATTAGAGGAAAGAGTGGGGGTTAGAGTGGGAGACCTAGAATTTTGGGTTACAGAAATGAGAGCTCTCAGCTGAGTTCTGCGCATTCTGTGCTGCTGACGCTCAGTTAGTCACTGTCATATGTATTAGTTATGCAATGTTGTTGGTGCCGGATGCTACTAGCCTAGCCTTAACTAGTAGCCTGCCATTGCAACAAACAAGCACGGGGCAGCTATAATGTGCCTCCAACCTTTCTTGGATCGATTATTTGTCTATAGTTTTACCTTGCTCTCTCTGCACATGAGGTTATTATTACCTTCCATGTCTCCAAGTGAACTCCAACCTTTCTTGGATCGATTATTTGTCTCTAATTTTATTTTACTCTCTACACATGAGCTTATTATTACCTTGTATCCAAGACAATTGGTAGAATATTTTGTTTGATGAACATTAAATTTTAATTATTGATTTATTATTAAATTTATTTAAAGCATTTTAACAAACGCTTTGTTCTAACTTTTAGGGCTAGTTCTTGAGCTGTTTCAGATTTTTTTTTTCTATTAGTGTCATTGTGTCAAGTTACTGTTTCAACTGATAACAGATTACATCAATTATGGGGATAATCTGTTCCTAGAGGAACCCCCAAACAGAAAGCCATCGGTTTCTATCAATTAGAACATGCAGCCATGGAGGACCAACCTCCAGACAAAACATAGACTGCAGCAAACTTGGTGCTTCTCGTGCTAAGCGATGAGCAACAATATTCCCCTTCTTCCGAACATGTTTATTTGAAGTATTTTAACAAACGCATTGTTCTAACTTTTAGGCCTAATTTTTTAGTTGTTTTTCCTATTAGTGTCACTGTGTCAAGTTATTGTTTTATTGGACTTATTCTTAGGGTGATGCATTTTAGGTTGCTTTAGAGCTATCTAAAAATTGCTCAATCTTGTCATAGCCTAATTTTTGGGTGAGCTATGTTATCTACATGATATTAATAATGAATTGACACCCACCTTCCTCCAAAAAAAAAAAATTGTTTAAATTTACATAGAGTTGAGTCCAAGTGAGTTAGGTAAATCATGCATATTCCCTGACCAACCGGGAAACAACCCTACCCTACCTATTTGGCCACCGCCGTTGCCGCGAAGCGTGGGAAGGACTAGTACCTACCCTAGCTATTTGGCCACCGCCGTGCGTGGGAAGGACTTGTAATAGAGAAATGAAATGATAAATTTAAGACGAGTAAGTGAGTTACAATCATGATAATATGCAATACTAATTATTTTCACATGGGTGGACCAAACATTATTGAAGAACCTTTGTAACATTACCTTGTGCAAAGGATGACCCTTGTATTTAGGCAAAGTCACTAATGGGATGTGCCTACCACCTAATAAATGCAAGTAACTAACTGTCCAAAGAGTCTTTTGTGAACCAAGATCCACATGGACTAAGCCCAGATTCAGCGCGTGACTGATGACACGCGTGCGGTTCTCAATTTAATCATGATCCACCTGCATTATGGTCCATAGTAGAATTTTCGCTCACCCTGTATTCGGTAATTATATGTTTTCGTTGGGGAAGTTTTTCTTCTCTTAACCTAAAAAGGCGGAGCCTTGGAGGTGTTTTTCCAAGAGGTACAGCGCTGTCAAATCAATCAATAAACTAGAGATAAACTAGAGATGAACAATTTGGTGGGAGAGTTTCTGGCCATGTTTTCAACACTAGAATAGTTACATGACCACATCACAACAAAAACCAGAAATATTCTTGCCATCTTGGTATTTATGATGGATTTGAGGAATTTTGTGCAATGATTATTCCAGTAGAGAAATTAGGAATGTCCTCTTCTGTACAATTTCACATTGGAAATCATTGTCCCTTAAGAACAATATACTCAATAGGGGAGAGGGACGTCCTTTTTATGTAAAAAAGAGGAGGACCTCCTCTCTAAAAAGTAATTGATAATAAAATATTATGAACTGTTCAAACATAGTCGATTGATTTTGAGTTGGACGTTATATGTTTCTAACTCCATCCATAACACAATATTTTTTTAGTTTTACAGTGATATCTCGCTTTCTTCCAATATTTTGCTGACTTGCCTGAAAGAAATGCATTGAAAAAAGGAATGTGATGGTATGCAGTGGCGGAGCTAAAATTTCTTATCAAGTGGGGCACAAAATTAGAATTTAAATATATACCAAAATTTTAATAAAAAATAATAAAGTAAAATAAAATTAAGATAATATTAATATTTTTCTCAAAATTACGTATTTTATTAATAAACTTTATAACTTTAGATATTAGATAATTTTTCATTAGGGAGATATAATTTATTTTTAACTTTTAAAACTATAAGGAAAAAATATATTATTGTTCTCTAAAAGAAAGAAAAAAAATGAAAAAAAATAACTTTCCCAACATCCCTGATTCGAACCTGAGACCAATTACAAAATCAATGCATATCATGCCACTGCACCAAGTTGGCTGATACTAATCTTGTTATACTCTAGACTATTTAAACAAGTTTCTATATACAGAAATTGAAAAAAAATATAAAAATCAGTGGGGCACAGGACCCACTGGGTCCCCATGTGGCTCTGCCCCTGATGATATGGGTAAGGCCTCATAGGCTTATAGCTCTAACAAGATTTGATTTTTCTGCTGCACGGATTTGGTTCCTCTAAAGTGAGAATTATGTGAAGTTATATAAATTTCATAAAATCTTAATCATTTAATTAATCCAATAGTTATTAAAGTGGCCAAATTAGCTAATGTAATTTTAACTGGTATTGTCCGCAAACCGTGGTTAACTCCATCACGTCTAATTATTCATTTATGTTTCGCTCTATCTATTTTACCAATGGAAAACATTCAAGGTTACGAGAATGCAAATCAAATCAGGTAATATTGCCTATATGTTCAGTTTATACTCTTCACTAGGCTAAAGTGGGTGAGGGTTTCTTATGGCTTATGATTAATACTTACTCACCAATGATTAAATAAACAATGAGAATTGAAAAGGCCATAAACAAATGTGGATAAGTATTCAGTAAGTTAAAGCAACCATTCATCAAAGAGCAGAGGTTGGAGATTCCCTAGTCAGCTATTTACTCTCTGCAATTTCTTTGAATACTGAATAAGACAGTTGAAACTTGAAACTCCTTTGCTATTCACACCAATACTGAAAAAGTGTCTTCACGTGAAAGCCTCTAGATTTCAAAACTGAAAAACCTAAAATTCATGATGCAATTGAAATTACAATTGAAATCTGATCTTGGGGAAGATAGGAAGAAATGAGAATAGTTGGGAGTTGGATCCCTAGTTCACAAAGGATCGATCAAACTTTCCAACCCATGAGAGGAGGCTGTTATGTTTACGGGAAAAACCAAAAATGTTAGATTAATGACAACGTTAAATGGTTTTGTTTGTACCCATATTTGCATGGCCACTCGGACGTAGCTAATGTGCATAGTTATTGAATGATTTCTAATTACAATGAGCTGCTCAACAAGTATTTGGGCTGGTAGCCAGAAATGATGGCCGATGAATAATTGGACACTTTGGTTAGTCCAAGTTGAATAAGATAATAGTTAGGCTTTTAGTTATCGGCCGGTCCGTAGTCATCAATTCGAAAAAAGAGATTTATTATCTAAACGCCCATCGGCTGATTGTTCAAGTCATTCTAGTCAGTTTCCAACTCGAATTCAACTTGGGAGGATAATAGCTAATCGATAAAGTAAGCTGATAAACGATAAAGATGAGGTGGGATCTAGTATTTCAGTCGAATTGAAGTTCGTTAGCCGATAAGGAGAGTTCAATCTAAGATAGTCTACTTCAAGATTAATTACAACCGTTGATGATGACCTTCAGAGCCGATCAAGATGGAATCCAGCGTCAAGTCAGCCGACAGTAAGTATTGGAGCTAAATCAAGATAGAGTCACGGAGCCAAGAAGAGGCCGAATTCCACTCAACTTCAAAAAGCCAAAAGATCAGTTCAAGTCACAAAGCAGCCAATATAAATAGAAGAATCAACAGAAGACATCACACACACAACTCTAGCAACTCAAGCCATCAAGCTTTTCTTGTTTTCGTCTTACCTTTTGCTTAGGTAGAATTTCCGCTTGTTCCTTAGTTAGTTTGCTCTGCTAGTTACAATTTCAATTACTTTACTTTCTTTGTAGCCTAGTATCGATTTTGAATTGTTCTCTTTGTTTTCTTTCAAACAATATGTTTGAGCCCAAAAGTATTTTTGGCAAGATCGTTTGGTGGATTCAAGCCAGTGGGCCAATACCTGTGGCCCAAAAATAAGCCTACTTGGGTTTGGGGTATAGCTTCACCCATTCCGTGGTCCATAAGGAAAACAAAACCTTATTGGGATCAAGTAGCAGAGATTGAATAGGAAACTTCAATTAATAATCCTTCTAAGGCAAGGAGCAGTCGAAACCTTAGGTGTATAAATACAGGGTTAAGCGGCAAAGTTAAGGATCTCTCTCGAATCAATCAATTCCAGCGATTACAAAGCCTCCCTGGAGCAAACCTTCAACCCTGTTGAAACCCTGCGACCGTACTCTCAGTCCTAGTCTCTCCGAGCCTACTGTCAGTGCTACTGCCACAGATCCCAACAGCGAAGCAAGGGTAACGCCCTCGCAGCCCAGCGAAGCTAAAGATACGCTTTAGCAAACCCCGTGCTTTCTCAGAACTTCCCAATGATTGCTCTGCTCAACCTACAACGTTGAGTATCGATTTGGTGACCGAAGAGATCACACCCAAAGTCCTTATCCGTAAGGCAAAAGTCCTTTCTCGAAAGGCTAGAGAAGAATGCTGTGGCGAGGTTGGTGCTCTCCTTGTCCACAACGCTTGAAGAAGAAGTCAGGTCATGGGACTCCCTCGACGACTGCACCCCACGGTGCTGGCACTCCTGCTCAATCACACGCTCAAAAGAGACAGTTTGCACACCAACTGGTTTTGGAGCCAAACATTTTGGCACGCCCAGTGGGACCTGCAATAGTGTCTCTTCGTGAACGTAGCCATTGGGAAGTCTAGCGAAAACCCTTACCAAAAGGTTTACGCTAACTACTCAAAGTATAAGACCTCCAGTTACAGACCGCACTCTCGCGCGGACTGTCGTGGTCTTTCTGAAGAACAAGTGACTCAAAGATTCTCTCGTCAGTCTCAATCACCCAACATGTCAACTGAACGAAAAGAGAATCACCCGACCGTTACTGAGGGTCAGAGTGTCAATACTAATCAGGCCAGCGAGCCTGTTATCCCCACCACTGTCACCACTACAGTGGGGAGTGGAGAAAGAGAGGCTTTTGTTCCGAAACCTATTCCAGAAGGAGCGACCTCCGAGGTAAGGTTCGCAATCATCATGGAGAATATTGAAAATCATCGCAAGAAGATAGCCGCTGATTTCGAAAGAGAGACCGCAAAGACAGATAAGCTCATACGCGAACTAGATCAGCGAATTACTCGACATGCAGAGGATACTAGACAACAGATCGCACAATCAGAGAATGCGGTAAGGGCTCATGCCGCGAGTATTGCTAGCGAGCAGAATCAGTGTCAAAGAGAAATCATGGAGGCTATCACAAACCAAACCAAGCAGACCACATCAGACATGGTAGGTCTTCGCAAGGATGGTGCTAACCTAGCAACTGAGGTGGCCATGCAGAGAGCAGAATTGAACCAAGCGAGGAAAGTGTTGAACAAAGCTTTAGGGGATCCTAATGCTATCCTTGGCTCTCTTGGCCAGCCATCCAGTTCAGGCAAGTACGTGCCGCCAAATCAGCGTGAGAAGACTAGCAGCAATGCTGCTTCTCCCTCAGCTACTGTTGCTACTACACCGCTGAAGAATAAAGAGCAAGCGCTGGTTATCAGCGACAGCAAGGAAAAGACTACCTCGTCAAGCGGACAGGCCACCAGATAGAAGCATCAGGCCTTGAAAGTTACGGGAACTTCATCCAACTCCGCTACGTTCGTTCAATACGACAGCGATGGGGCAGAAAATGTATATCAGGAACTGCCAGGAAGTTATTACTGGATCGACCATACCGGCACGCCGATCAAGATAACAGCCTTGTCAAAGGAAGCGCCTACAGTGACTCTTCAGCAGCAGGCTACTACCCACCTTGTACACGTTGGAGAGGGGCCGGCAACTGTAAACCAAGCAATACCTGTGCAGGCTACTCGCCAGACTGTGGGGACACCGCCTCTTCCTCCGGGCCCAGAATATGTAAGACGTGACGAGGTAGAGGAGATGATCAGGTTGGCTAATCCTAGGGCCCAGCCGGATGGGGTCTATGAGGGACCTTTCCCACCACATATCATGCTCGCGCCTTTTCCTAGAGGCTATAAGAATATCATATTTTCTACTTTTTCAGGGGAAGATACCGAGGATGCAGCGACACATCTGGCTAGGTTTAGGGTACAATGTGGCTAGTACCAGAATGATGATATCCTCAAATGCAGGATGTTTGGTACTTCTCTTTCAGGAGCTGCTTTCAGATGGTTTTCCAAGCTTCGACCGGGAACAGTGGCGGATTGGCCTGCAATGGAACTGCTTTTCCGAGAAACTTTCGAAACTATCGAGCCTGAGGTAGACTTGGCTTCTCTCACCCAAATGGCCCAGCTGCCCACAGAATCAGCTGTGGCTTACCTTCAGCGCTTTCAAATCCAGAAAGCCAAGCTAAACGTCATCCTGCTTGAGAAATAGCTAGTCAAGTTGGCGGTCAAGGGTTTGGAACCACGTCAACGAGAGAAGCAGCATGGCAGCATGATTTAGTCAATGGGATAACTCATCACAGAAGTAGGCAGCTTCGAGCATCTCCTCAGAGAAACAGACGCAAGGAAGAATGCATCCAGGGGAACATACGTGCCTGGAAAATATCGTACCGTAGTGGCCCTGAGTTACCAGCCGGCTACCTATGACCCTTACCACCATCATAACAATGAAGAGGTGGTCTAGAATGACGAAGAGGAAGAGGAGAATGATATCGCTGCCTACGAGCTAACTGGGAAAAAGAATATATCCTTAAAGCAATTGAAAATTTCCAAGGAACCTGTCAAGCTCAAATCGGCGGCTTTCACCAAACCTGAGTTCACGACGTACACATATGATGCCAACAAGGCGCACGAGATTCTCAATGAAATGATCGCCGCGAAGATGGTGAAGACTGATTTTGGACCTTTTCCTCGACCAGAACAGCTGAAGGGGAAGAAATATTGCAAGTTTCATAATTTGTGGAACCATAATAACGTGGACTGTGTGAAACTCAAAGACCAAATTCAAGTATGGCTTAATAATTGCAGTTTGCAGGTGGAAGCTCCGGTCACGGCGGCAGCGCTAGTAGACCTAGACCCCTTCCCTGATACTGGGATCAATATGGTCGATGTGAATTGGACCAAGCAGAAGCAAAGGAGACCGACTTTGGATTTGAGCTCAAAGGAGCGAGGTGAAAAGTCCGCCGCGGACGAAACACCTGCAAGGATAAAGCTAAATCAATCAGTTAAGCCTCGCCCGTGGTCCTATGCTCGTGATGCAAAGAAGAATGCGGCATTCAAGTATCGCATGAAGAGGTCGAGCAAACATTTCACTTTGGCTTTCTACCGCCCGTCAAGTGGGCTTCGTCATCGTGGAACTATCAGCCTTCTAGCCAGAGAGAAAGAGAGAAAATGGAGTCACCACCATCCCCAAAGGACTCCAATTTGTTCAGGAAGTTGAGAGCGGCCGCGGTTAATCAGAAACATGAAGAGAAGCTCACGAACAAGGGTAAAGACGTACTGACCAAGCCTTACATCCCGCCGGCACCAACCGCTACCATCAAGGAGGGAAAATGGTACACCAGGGAAAATGGGAAGGCAGTGGAAATAAGCACTTCTAAGAAGAGGAAACTGCAGCGCAGGTTTGGGGAAGCTAAACGCGCGCTAGAGGCTCTGGACCAGGGCCTGATTAAGCCTTCACAACTGGTCAAGTCACTTGAGCAGTATCAGAGAGAAATGGAGGCATTAGCTGCTAAACCGTTAAGGCCTCCCCGCAGTTTTAACAAACAAGCAAATTCGCTGACAGGGGCATCTAAGCCCAGTGTTTTTTGCAGGATTACTGAGGAGCGGACACCTCCGATTGCGAGAAAGGAGAGCTCGCCGACTCGGCGACCACATGTCAGGCGCAAGTTATTTCGCGAAGAACCGGAAGCCAAAGCTTCAGTCTTTGAGAGACTGGGGGGCAAGGACAGGACTACTGACACCTTACAGTGGAGACCTAAGAAAGTCCAAAGTATAGTCGTCGCTGCCTCAGATGAGCGCATGAAACCGGAAACCCTTGAGCCGGCTTCCGTGGTACAAGAACTCGAGCAATGCGAGGTAAAAGGCCTCACAGAAGGGTCGCTGGTAGATTGTTTGGCTAAGCAGTTCCAGGCCGATACCCCTGTCGAGGAACCTAAGCTTAACTTGGAGGATGACATGGAGGAGACAGATATGACTAACGCCTCTTGCAATATGGTCTATGTGCTCCCCGCGAGGTATGCACTACCAGTCGCTGCTCAGGACTGTGTAGAAGCTGAAGAAGAGAATGCTCAGCCGCTGCAGGTCACATCGGCGGCCCCGACACCTGTGGAAGAGGCTGTCCCTCATGAAACAGAGGAGGCTGCAAACAAAAGACCATTCATGAACTTCTCCAAGCCAATGCCAGCTATGGTCCAACACATGAGACCACTATACATCACGGCAGAGGTTAGCGGTACCAAAGTTAGTAAAATCATGATTGATACCGAAGCTGCTGTTAATGTCGTCACTACCAGAACCATGCACTTGCTCGAGATCAAGAGGGAGAAGATCCAGTCTACATCCCTTACGCTCAAGAATTTCGCGGGAACTGTAACAAAGACCTTAGGATTGCTATTCTTACGAATTAAGGTTGGCCCAGCAGAAGGGGTGTATGCTTTCTTTGTAACAGATTGCTATGCGACCTACAGTGCTATTTTGGGCAGAGACTGGATCCACAGGAGTTACTGTGTACCATCGACACTTCATCAGGAGCTGGTTATGTGGAACATAGAGACAGACACAGCTGAGGTGATCAAAGCGGATCCTCGTCCGTTCCCAGTCTCCGCGAACTATGTAGATGTCAGGTACTATTTGGAGCCTATCACTCCGTTGCAGGTTAGTGGCATCGATGACAAAGGCCGGCCCACAGGGGTGACGGCCTCTGAATTGGTAAGGTGGGGGCTTACGCTCGCAAAAGAGGGCTTAGAGAGGCCTGGCCACTCTGTGCCCAAACCCTTGATTGATTAATGGATTACGACCTCTCAGGGGAAGGGGTAGAGGCCTTCCACTAGCTGTACGAACGACTGTCATCATACTTGGTGGAAAAAGAGGCTTACGATCGAATCGCGACCTTGGAGGTCGTCAATGAAGAGTTTTCTGATCAGGAGCGAGAGGATGACATAGATATTCAGCTTGCTCCGGCGGCTCTGGACGATACGCCTCCTAAAGTCAGAGACCCTACTGAAAAGGTTAATCTGGGAACAGTAGACGAGCCTATGGAAGTGGCTATCAATGCTTACCTTGAGCCTAGTGAGAAACAGAGGCTCACCAATTTGTTACTAGAGTTTAAAGATTGCTTTGCAGAGAAGTATGAAGACATGCCCGGCCTGTCACCGGAATTGGTTTGCCATCAACTACCAACACTCCCTGACAAGAGGCCCGTGAAGCAAGAACCGCGACGAATGAATTCATAAACCCAAGTTCTTGTCAAAGAGGAGGTCAAAAAAATGCATAAATCAGACATTATCAAGGTCGCCAAATACAATCAGTGGTTATCTAATATAGTGCCCGTTCGGAAAAAGAATGGCAAGATGAGGGTCTGCGTAGATTACAGAGACTTGAACCTTGCTACACCTAAAGATGTTTACCCTATGCCGATCGCGGATATGTTAGTAGACTCCGTAGCGGGACATGAATTATTATCCTTCATGGATGGTGTAACGCCCCAAGCTGCACCTCACCAGCTTAAGCACGTCACAGTGCCGCGGGCCTCTAAAACATAAACCGAACAATCGATTTATATTCTAGAGAACCGCTAGGCAATTTATTTGAGAACTTTTCGTATAAACACAGCGGAAGGTACAAATATTTTTGAGGTGAAAAATCCTTCAGTTGCTAAAATTTATTTCATTCGTCGAGAACTTGAAATGAATTCTCACACACAAGGTACAAACTTCAAGGAAACGAGAACTCAACCAAAATTGACACAAAGCTAACTATCAACAAGTCTCAAAATACGAAGTTCGAGGAATAGAAATCAGAATAAAGCCCAGAAGGTGGTTTACCAAACTTGTTCTGCACACCCAGCTCCGTCCGCCATTGTCCCGTCACCAGTGCACAGTACCTGCATCCATACTGTTGTAGGGGGTGAGCTTTCGTCCTCGCTGCTCAACAGGAACTCTACCTCAAATAGACTCAAAACCAATAAACAAATATTTGGGCTGCCCAGTATGAAAACATATTTAAACCAAATATTTAAAAGAACGACAAACTTTAATGTTTTTCAACTTGAAAACCGATGCATGATGCTTAAATAAATACGGCGCCAAATCCCAGTATTACCTGATGGCCGGTCCCATAGACCCACTACTCGACCTTACCTCAAATTAATTTATCACCAGGTAAGCGTAGCGAGAGCGTCCACTACCTAGCTACACACACGTACCGGGCCCGTTATTACGATCGGAATACCCGGACGACCGGCGTAACTAACCCTCCGGAGGTTAAGGGGATCGAACCCAAGGAAGTCAGAGCCACCCTTCGCTCTCAAGCCATCACATATTTTCTCACGGATTGGTTAGTATGCATTGCATTTTACATAACCAACCCATACCACTTATCATGCATCACATTAATAAAATATAAAAGAAACTCACAAACCGAGGAGAGTCCTGAATCCCTACCTGGATTCCGATGCGTTCTCTCACGTACTCCGAGAGTTGCGAACCTTCTGTTCCTCGGGTAACTGGAGTCCTAGATTCCAACATTTCAATCGTTAATATCACATTGAACAATTATAGGAAATCTCGACGATTAACAAATCGTCTAACCAATTTTTCCTGGTTTGACCAGGATTGACCACTTTTGACCATTGTTTGACCAATCGAGACTAGTTCGATAATTAACTCAAATTACCGAACAATTACTTAAAATTACGATATCGACCAAAAATATTTATTAAGGGCACCCGATTTACTAGGGCCCCCCAATGAATATAATTTCTTTTCTCTACTTAATAATTTCGCCACATAGTAATTTACTATGGACACCCAACACTTTCCAATTTTTACACAAGGGTGTACCCAAAATTACTAAGGACACCTAAACATAACTTGATCTTTTTCACATTGTCAGAACCAATTCCACTAAACGTATACTTGCATACTTATGCTTTGTCATTTTCACCAGAAGAAGAAACATACTACAACATCCATCACCAAAATCATTTAACAACAACACTCTTAGCAAACATGGACAAAACAGCAAGCTCATAACAAAGCTTTCGATTTCTTCTGACTAACTACCCAATTTACTCTTCTCAAACACAACATCACAGCATGCAAGCTACAAGGCAGCCCAGTTTCCAGAAGTGTAAATTCTTAGACCTTCAACAGAACCCAACTCACCTTGTGATCAACTAGATCGAAAAGAACCTCGAATTGCAGGTCTGCTTTCCGACGAAGAACACCGCAAACCCAAACTTCCCATTTCAGTCTCCAACCAGAAATTTCTAGCCTCCCCTCCCAAATCAAGGTCAGCCCTCTCCTACAGACGCATTCCAAACCAAAGCCAAGCTCAAAAGTGCCGGAAACATCGCCGGAGTTGAAAAACACGGCAGAACCGAGATGAAACCAGAAACAACCCAGAACCAATTTGTCAAAACTTGATCAAATTGAAAAACTAATTGCACAGACTTGAAGAGCATGATAAGGAGAGGAAGTTTCGTACCCCAGACGGTCCAAACGGTGGCCGGAGGTGTCGGAAACTACAGAACTCGCCGGAGAAAGCTCGACGCTTCCCGTTGTCGATTACCCCTACACGATCGTTGCATGGATGATCTGAGACCATAGGGACGTAGGAGACGACGAGACGAAGCTATTACCGGTTGTCCTCCGTGGAGAGGTGGCCGGAGGAGCGTTTTCCTTCGGACCCAGTCGCGGTCGCGTTCTGGGTCGGAGAACTCGGGTTTTCTCTCTCTCTCTTGATCATTCTGGGCTTTCCCCCTGTTCACAGACCTATATAGAGTCGTCCAATAATAATGGACTGCTAGGATCAAGCGGTGGAGATGGTGGATGGCTAGGATTGCGCCATCTGTTTACGTTTTATTTTAAATGAATTTCCATAATTTCCAAACTTCAGAAATTCATTACAACCACTTCGGGTGTCCGGAAAATTTCCCGAAAATTTTCACGAACTCGTTGTGACGTGTACTTTATTATCCAACTCCTAAATTGAGGATTTCACTTGATGAAAATTTCTGAAAATTTCCTCAAGCATCTTGACAATTATTGAGATCGATAAATAAATTATCGAACTATTTCACTTCAACTCGATAAACTTTTCCGGGGCTCACAGATGGCACTGCAGGATATCACCAGATTCCGGTCACTGAAGAGGACAGGCATAAAACCGCATTCCGGTGTCCCGGGTTCACGGGTGTTTTTGAATATGTGGTCATGCCCTTTGGACTGAAGAATGCCGGCGCAACATATCAGAGAGCCATGAACCTAATCTTCCATGATATCCTGGGGAAGATTCTAGAGGTTTACATCGATGACGTAGTTGTGAAATCTCGGAAAAGAAGGGACCACATCGCAGATCTCAGAAAGGTATAGTAGCGAATGCCACGACACAAGCTCAAGATGAATCCCGCTAAATGCGTTTTTGGGGTCCAAGCAGGAGATTTCCTGTGATTCATCATCCATCAGCGAGGAATTGAAGTCCCTGAAGATAAGGCGAACGCAGTCATCAATGCGTCTCCCCCGCGAACGAAGAAGGAATTACAGCGTTTGTTGGGTAAGATCAATTTCCTGAGACACTTCATCTCTAATTCTGCAGGTAAAATCCAACCCTTCTCGCCATTGCTGAAGTTACAGGGGCAGAATGAGTTCGTATGGGAGCCTAAACATCATGAGGCTTTCGACAGAATTAAGAACTGCCTAGCGAGCCCACCAGTGCTGGTTCCGCCGAGGGCCAGGTTTCCATTGAAGTTATATATATTAGTGGCCGAAGCTTCCATCGGCAGTTTACTCGCTCAGGATGATGAAGCGGGTATTGAGCATGCTATATTCTACCTAAGCCGGACACTGACAGACTGTGAGACAAGGTACATCTCTATGGAGAAGCTATGTCTGACTTTGTACTTCTCAGCATGCAAGCTGCGGCACTACATGTTATCCTTTACTACTTGCATCATCGCACAAACTAACCTGATCAAATACATGTTGTCGCGCCCTATTTTAAGAGGCCGCATTGGCAAGTGGGTACTGGCCCTTTCAGAATTTTCATTACAATACGTACCTCAAAAAGCTGTAAAGGGACAGGCCATCGCGGACTTTCTGGCACATCATTCTATACCCGCGATGAAGGAGTTAGAGATAGAGTCCGCCACTACGAATCGACCAGATTTGGCGCATCCCAGAGTACGCAGTATGGTACCAAGCCACAGTCTCCTTGCAGCCCTGGGTATTATTCTTTGATGGCTCTAGAACGGAAACATTAGCAGGGGCAGGGATTGTTCTGGAAAATCCAGCGGGCGATCGTTTCTCTTACTCTTTCCAGTTGGAGTTTAAATGTACAAACAACCAGGCAGAGTACGAAGCTCTTATTATCGGGCTAGAAGTTTTATTGGAACTAGGAGTGAGGGACGTTCAGATCCGCGGCGATTCTCAGCTTGTGATAAATCAGCTTCAAGAGAAATACAGATGTGTTAGTTGGTTGCTCGTACCATATTTGAATCTCGCCATTGAGCTTCTGGATCAATTTGACGATGCCGATTTGGAGTACATCCCTCGCGAGCGCAATTTCGCGGCCAATGAGCTCGCTCAACTGGCCACTGGCATTACATTGAAGTATGGGGTTCGCGAGCGTATTCTGAAAGTCAAGCGTCGCACACTACCTTCATGGCTCGCACGGCCTGATCCGCCGAACTATCCAGTGGTCGCGGTGCTTGAACCCATCGATGTGGATTGGCGCTGGTCAGTTACCTCAAGCGACCAGACCCCACAGCTGACAGGAAGATTTGTTTTCTTGCCTTAAACTACTTCCTCAGGGGTGATGAGCTACGACGGCGTGGGGAAGATGGCATAGACTACCGGTGTGTCTATGGCCGTGAAGCAAAACGATTAATGCGTGAAGCGCACACAGGGATATGTGGAGCTCATCAAGCGAGACCTAAGATGCGGTGGCTTATTAGGAGACATGGCTATTATTGGCCCAGCATTTTAAAGGATTGCATTGCATTCGCCAAAGGATGTGAAGACTGTCAAGCACAAGGTTCAGTCCAGCATGTCCCCAACATTCCCATGCAACCTATAATTAAGCCTTGGCCTGCTCGAGGCTGGGCATTGGACTTGATTGGGATGATTCACCCCCATTCTTCTCTCCAACATAAGTTCATCATCGTGGCTACTGACTTCTTCACCAAGTGTGTTGAAGTTGAACCTTTGAAGGAGGCCTCTGGCACCACCATCCGCCAGTTCATTTTTCGTAACATTCTCTGCAGGTTTGGTATCCCCTAGGTACTCGTTTCAGACCGGGGGGCAGCGTTCATGGGAGGTCCTGTCGAGCAACTTGTAAACGATTTCGGAATCCAGTTTATCCACAGCACTCCATATTATGCTCAGTCCAACGGTCAAGCAGAAGCCAGTAACAAGATTATTATTACCCTGTTAAAGAAGATGCTGGTAGAAAACCCTCGACAGTGGCATGATACTTTGTATGAGACACTCTGGGCTTATTGTACGTCCAAGAGGAATCGCATCGCTACGACACCATATGAACTTATGTTTGGTCATGACGCGATTTTACCCCTGGAGATCAACGTTCATTCTTTACGCGTACAAGAGCAGCATCACTTGATCGGTGAAGATTACGTCCAGGCGATGTGGCAAGAACATGAAGATTTGAGTGAGCAGCGCTTGGCGGCTTTGGATAATTTGGTAATGGAGAAACAAAGTATCGCCCGCGCCTATGATAAGAGGATGCGTGGTCGTAGTTACAAAGAAGGAGACCTGGTTTAGAAACCTGTTTTACCCCTTGGTGAGAAGTTAACCGGCTGCGGTAAGTGGACTCCGCGATGGGAGGGACCCTTTGTCGTTCACCGTATCTTGGAACTCGGGGCTTTTCACCTCAGAGACGTAGATGGCGACATTCATCGCAACCCCAGCAACGGGCATTTTTTGAAGAAACACTACCCTAGTGTTTGGGAGTTCGAGGATCCACCCGATCCACCTTCTGACCAGACAGGGGGGCAACCATAATCTTCATTGGTTCGCCTCAACTCTAAGTATTTGTTCAGGCCTTTTTCTTGTGGCCTTCGACTTATGTATTTGCTTCACCGATGAACATTGGGGGGCAACTCTCTATAATATTCAGGCCTTAGTTGAGGCCATAGTTACATGATGGCCTATACATTGAGGCTTTATTATTGTATTCATAAGGTTTTAGGTCTATATTCATACTTGTCTATCCTTGGCAAATTGTGTTACTTGTGTTAAGAATGTACATGAGGGCCTATACATGAGGCTTTATTATTCAGGATAACAATTTTTTGCAATTTTTTGTGCTAAGAGAAACATTCATTCATAAAGTGGCTTTGCGGCCAAAGGCATACAAAAACAGATCGACACGGTTACACTTGCAATTATAAGGCCAAATGTGGCTTTGAAAAACATTTTGAAGAAACACAAATTTTAAAAGTGGCTGGATCTGGTTGCGGCAAGGAGGATCTGGGCAGTACCGCCGGCATTATTCCTCTCTTCACCCAGATCCACCTTCGATCTGAGTCGCAGCTGCTATCGTCTGTACCGGGGGAAGCGGGAAGGGAATAATCCATCATACCCTTTCTAGGAGATTGTCCTCCGAGTTGGAGATGGTATCCAGAGCGAGTGCGACTCACAGCCACATCTACCTCCAGGGGAAAAACAGAAGCCTCGTGGTCTGACCCTGGAGGTAGACCTTGGAGGAAGAACAGTATGCCTCAAAGTGGCCTTCCGGCTCCTGCTCCACGCGGACAATCGGAGGAGACGGACTCCTCAGAATCTGGTTCTGCCTCGTTAGGAGTGTCGCATGTTCTTCGGTCTAACTGAAACCGGCGAGTTTCATCCGGCTTTCCAGAGACCAAAGACATGCCACTGGACCTGAGATTAGGCCATGAGGCCTACCCAGGTTTTGAGATTAAGCCATGAAGCCTATGAATTTGTGGCTAAGGGTGAGATCACGGGGAGAAGATTTTAGAAACTGAAGGAAAAGTAGCAAGGCTTGTGAGGTTATCTCTGGAAAAGATATGGTTGCTTGGCTTCATGATTTCCCCAAGTGCGGGTATTTATACTTCCAGCTGCAGTAATCTCAACCGGGTGATGGGCAGTTGAAGTACTTTCAACGCCATCAATGAGAGTATCAATGGAATTGAATGCTAGAATCTCGGAAATGAAGGAAATTGAAAACGCGTGGGAAGCAGGGTAGTCTTCAAGGAGGTAACCGCCCAATTTGGAATTATGTTTTCAACAGTTTCGATATCAATAAAGAGGTGATAAACTACCAGAATTTAAAGTAATATTTGGGCCAAACAAAGTGGGATAAATATTCAACCTGTTAATTATAATATTGTTCATACAAAACAAAAAGGGCCCAACATAAGAGGCCTAAAGTTTTCGGCCCGCATGGGTCAAGCGAAGTAAGTGTTCATCCAGACGAAAACTAGCGTCGGCAGCAGCTCGTTCTGCTTGTCGGGCTGCTTCGCGAGCTTGAGCTAGGTTTTGAGACAATGCTTCGAAGGCCGCTAAGGGTTGCTCTAGCAAGGGTTTTTCATGCTCAAGCCGGGCCGTCACCGCAGTTAATTGGGCTTGAAGTTCCTGGATTTGGGTCCGAAGATGATTTTGCGTAATCCGTAAATCTCTAACAAGGATAGCCCTATCTCCCAAAAAGTCGCGAGAAGCATCTGTTTGTTGTATGAGGCCTCGATAGTGGGCCTGAGCTTGCCTAGCTTGCGCGGACGCGGTCGCTCTTTCATTGATCCGTTGGGGGAGGCTCTGTAGCAGCTCATATCTCGGTGAACTCAGTCTCAGTGATGGTTCCCTCGCGGCGAAGAACCATCAAGTATTCCTGAGCTCTGGCAGACGCGCCCGGCAGTAAGATGTCGGGGCTCATAAGATGTTGTAGCCCATCCCTCGCTTCATCTGTAACTCCGGGAGGGGCCACTTCGAGTATGCGAATAAGCCTTTCCAGTCTGGAAGGAGGCTCAGGCAGTGGACCTGGAACAGCAGCGGCAGCATGGGCCTCCTGAGGCTCTATAACAGGGACCGCTTCCTGCTCCAGTTCGACATTCACCCCTTCTCCCACTTCAGGGGCATGGGGGGCAGGCTCCTGGATCACTATGTCTTCACCGACTGGTCCGGCAGGATTAGCAACAAGTACCTCCTCAGCAATAGCTGCTTCCTCAACAGGACCATGACTCTATGGTTAAGGAAGAATTATTAGTACACAGAGAATAAAATAAGGACCAAGGCATTATACTCAGGAATAGAGTGTACCTCTGCGGCCGGAGGCTCGTGCAGGATTGTTATCGGTGCAGGCTCTTGAGCTGCTTCATCGGGAATTGGATCAAGCGCTATTTGTGCTAGGGGTTGTGCGGCGATCGGTTCCTCAGGCAGTGCGTCCGAAGGTGCCATTCCTTCTTCCAATTCAGGTGAGCTGTCGTCTATGACCTACACCGGAATTGAGGCCAATTGCGCATTGCTCGCGGTGCTGGCAGGAGGTGGAAGATTACCAGAATCCGCGGGCGCTTGGGCCTACGAGGCAGATGTCCCTTCACCAGCGGCCAAAGAGCCTTCCCCAGCTTGTCCAGAGGACCGGCGACGAACCTGCGAGCAAAGACAGTTATAGGAATTGGACTAGAGGGCGAATAAATTCTAACGTGGGTTTCTCGTCTCTTACCAGTCGATTAGCGATTGGTTCATCCTCTTCCTATGGGTCAGTGCGAGGGTCCGAGCGATTGTGCTTGCGAGCCAAAGCAGCGGCAACCTACTAGAATCAAAGGATTAGATTTAGCTCGCGGAGAAAGCATGGTCCTAATAACAAAGGGTTCTTACTGTTTGCGGATTATCGTCGTCAGAGGAAGAATCTTCAACTTCTGGCTCTGCGATCACTATCTTCTGCTTTCCAAACTGGCCAGCGGCTGGGGAAGCACGGATTGCGCGATTGCCAGAAAGTGGCACATTTCCCTGATACAGCGAAGAGTGAGTGAAAGGAAAGTAGTGAAGGAAGATACAGAAGATATAACTAAGATACTTACCTTTGAAAGAGGCTCGCGGATTACGATACCAGCCTGAGCGTGGCGAGGGGCTCGCACCGGTTGTGTTGCTGGAGGAGGCTGGGATCGTGCAGCATCTTCAGAGAAGCGAGCGAGCATTTCAATATCAGCAAGATAGGGGGTTTTCAGTTCTCCAAAGATGGCTGCAAAAAGTTCGTCATCCCGCTGAGTCCAGCAATTGACGGAGACCTCTTCCTACCATTCTTCGTATCCTTCCTTAGTCCCGTCCACGGCGTCGATAACTTGGGCCCAATTAGGAAGATCAACCAGCGCGAGCATACTTTGTGCCGGCACAGGCCCGATAGGGGGCCCGAATATACGCCAAGAAGTGTTGTAGTTCCAGGCGTCGTACAGAGGAAATGACACCAATTGGACGAGGCCGAATTGGCGAGCGAAGTGGTTAGGAGCGTAAAGCTCGTAACTAAGTTCTTCAGCAGCGATCCTGATATCTGAGCAGGAGATCGCGCGGCGAAAAGCCAAGCGCGCCTTATCACTGTAGCGAGGAGCGCCAGGAAGGAAGCCGTTTTCAAGTAAAGGTGGGAATCTTCTACCCAATATTATATCGCAGTATGGCATCTCATCTAGGAGGTACAGATAGGTAAAACATTCGGAGTAAGGAGGGGATGAGTACCTTTCCTCGCGGCTAAACCATTGACCCAAGAGTTGGTCGGCCGGCGGAAGCAGCGGGATATCATCGCGGCGGAAGAATGGAAAGTAAGTTTGGATCCAGAAGTCTAAGATCCAAAAGGGGCCAGACATGCCAGTCTCGAATGGGTGCATAGTGGCCTGGTACAAAGTACGATAAAGGGCTCCTATCACTGGCTGCCCGAGCCCGACATTGTGGCCATTGTAGAGGGCCGTAGCCAGAAGAGTCCAAGTACCAGTGGGCTTGCAGGAGGAAGTACAGAAGATAAATTTACAGAGCCAGTACTCCAAGAAAGCGATTCCTCCGATCCCATTGTGCTCCCGGCTGTAATACGCCAACCATTGTGGGTATGAGCCACTGTGAGCGCTGCGACCATGTTGGGCCATGGTCGAGGTGAAGTTGACAGAATCGAATTGACCATGCAAATAAGGTTCGCCATCGATGGGCAAGCCGGTGATGGCAACAATATCCCGCAGGGTAATACTCAATTGACCGAATCTAAAATCAAAAGTGTTTGCGGCGGTATTCCAAAAACAAAGAAAGGCAGCGAGCGGCGAACGATTGCCGCCGCGTGGAAGATGGCAACATAGATTGATAGTGTGTGTGATACCTGCTGCGTTCCAGCGAGCCAGATCTCGTGCCCGTGTTTCGGGATACCAAGAAAGCTCTGCTGGGCTGATGGAGGACCGCCAATGCCCTATTTCGACTCGATGGTTCTGGGCACCCCAGCTACTGAAATCTCCAGGAGTCCTTCGGAGGACTGGAATGGGCCAACGGACGGGTAGGCCGTGGAGAGCGATAGCGTCGGCCAGAATAGCGTCTTGTGGCGCTGGCCCCAGTCCGGTGTGGTGGTCGGAGAATTGAAGGAGCAAGGGCCGATGGATAGATCTGTAGAGATGAATGTGGGTACCGATGTTGGTTCCCCAAGTATGGGAAACTTTCTCGTGCAATTCTTCCTCTTGATCGATGACTATCTTCTTCGGGGGAGCCATTTCTGGGTTTCTGCGAAGGAGATGTTGGAGGAAATGGGTTTTTCTGGGTTTAAGAGACTGAAAGGGTTTCTGATGTGACGGGTCTTATGCGGCTGTGGGTTTAAATAAGGAATTTTGTGAGGGAAACAATACGACAGAAAGGAGTTTTGCAAACGAAAGGACGCGACCTTCATTAATGACTTTGTTTCAAGCGACCGGCGCATCGTTTTAGTCCCTTTCAATCAGTTACATCTTCGTGGGCCTGATTTCTGGGCCTGAGGGGCAATGTTTGAGCCTAAAAGTATTTTTGGCAAGATCCTTTGGTGGATTCAAGCCAGTGGGCCAATACCTGTGGCCCAAAAATAAGCCTACTTGGGTTTGGGGTATAGCTTCACCCATTCCGTGGTCCATAAGGAAAACAAAACCTTATTGGGATCGAGTAGCAGAGATTGAATAGGAAACTTCAATTAATAATCCTTCTAAGGCAAGGAGCAGTCGAAACCCTAGGTGTATAAATACAAGGTTAAGCGGCAAAGTTAAGAAACTCTCTCGAATCAATCAATCCCAACGATTACAAAGCCTCCCTGGAGCAAACCTTCAACCTTGTTGAAACCCGGCGACCGTACTCTCAGTCCTAGTCTCTCCGAGCCGACTGTCAGAGCTACTGCCACAGATCCCAACAGCGAAGTAAGGGTAACGCCCTCGCAGCCCAGCGAAGCTAAAGATACGCTTTAGCAAACCCCATGCTTTCTCAGAACTTCCCAGTGATTGCTCTGCTCAACCTACAACGTTGAGTATAGATTTGGTGACTGAAGAGATCACACCCAAAGTCCTTATTCGTAAGGCAAAAGTCCTTTCCCGAAAGGCTAGAGAAGAATCATGTGGCGAGGTTGGTGCTCTCCTCGTCCACAACGCTTGAAGAAGAAGTCAGGTCAAGGGATTCCCCCGATGACTGCACCCCACAGTGCTGGCACCCCTGCGCAATCACACTCTCAAAAGAGACAGTTTGCACACCAACTGGTTTTGGAGCCAAACACAATAATTAATAATTTTCAGCCATTATAGATTTCAGTTTCGTTGTTATTATCTTTTATTTGCTTCTTATTGTCTTTATGCTTTACTTGTTTGATCATGCTATTTACTGTTCGTAGTCACATAGTAGCTATTAATCTTGAAGATTTCATTCGGTACGAGTTCACTTTTACTATTACTTGTTATTATTTGGATCCAATTGACCTAAGCCCTGTGACTAGACAGTTCATATTTACTCATACTCTCACGACCACACCTAACTCACCCGACCTTCAACCATCAAGTCCTTAATCTAGAGGCATCAAACTATCAACCGAGAATAAGTTCCTTCCTTGGCTAACAATTGCTTGATAAGTCAGATCTACATCCACTACACCTACAATTGCACACTTGGCCTTCTGGCCGTGTGCTGGCATGCTCCACAATCTATTCATCGAGAGGGACATTTGTTCCTTGATCCCTCTGCTGTATAGGCCGAGGTGATTTTCAGAGGCAACAGGTTTAGGGTATAAAAAGATGATGTGGACTCTTGTAACCATTGGATTACCTAAAATGATAAGATTTTACGAAATTTACTAACTTCACGCAATCCTCACTTTAAAAGAGCCAAATCCCTGGCCGGTGCACCATATACATAGTTCTTTGAAAAATTGCATAGAAGTAAAGAAGCTGAGCCATGATGAACAAACAAGATGAATAATGGAATTCATTTACCAACAAAATTTTTTAAGATTACAAACCCTACATACATTGATTACAGAAACATTACAACTTTGCAGATTAAAACCCTCAAGCAGGGTCCATCTACAAACTGGAAACAATCTCCATCTACAAGCGAATCAATGGGACCTTAATTCTTCAACAACATGATGAGCTTTCTCCAGAGCCTATTCTTATGATTTCCGGAACGAGATGCAGTTGATCAAATGTGCAGCAGAGAGTCCCTAATTTAGAAAGCAAGCAAGTATTTATAATCCTGACAAAAACTTAGTTCTTAAAAAACAACAGAAGGGGAAGGAATAGTACCTTTTAGAAAATATTTGTTTGTAGATCTTGCATCTCAGGGTCCACAAGCTTAGCACCCTTTTCAGCTTCAGTTGTCCCGAAGAGAGGAGCATCGAGTTGAGGAGGGTTCTGCACATTAATAAAAGCTCTTCAGTATAAGTTGAAACCCTTCAAATGCAATAGCTGGAGCACATAATTTGAAACATGAGGAAAGTGTAATCCCATTGAACTTTTCAGATTTATAGCCTTGATTTCAATTCACATATATGATATCCTTTGTACCATATGCATAGCCAACTTGCAGGGTTTCAAGATTTACCATGCAGCGAACTAGAGCCCAGTTGACACCCCGAAAGAAAGGGTGACGCTTAATTTCGCTTGCCCCTTCCTGAGACCCCAATCTGTTTTTGGGATCACGATGCAACAACCGATACATTAACTGTTTTGCTTGGAGACTTGCCTGCATCAGGACAGAAATTTTAAGTTCATGATATTATATTGAACTCAGCATTGTAGTATAATATCATGGTAAGAACTAAGAAGAAAAAAGTGTTGATGTTCTTTGCATCAACTTCTGTTGAATCACACTTCATAAGATCCTAATGACTCCTCCGAAGATGCAACATGCAAAGATTTGTAAATACATGTTGAGATGCACATGATAATCCAGGATTAGACATGCAAAAGAATGCACATTTATATAGCTAGAGTGAAGATCTCACCGGTATACTTCCTGGAAATTTGAGATCCTTGTGAAGAATATTGGCGAACGTCTTTTGCCTTGTCTTTCCCCTAAATGGTGTATATCCATAGAGCATTTCATATATAAGAATACCTGAAAAAAAAAAAAAAGGCGCAGTTGATTAGCAAAGATGGTAGATGTCAAGTGACTAGCTTAAATGTCAGCCTCGCATATGGTCGTAATTACCAACGTACGTAGTATCGTGGTTTTGCCGGCGATATATATATATATATATATATATATATCATTATTTTAAATTCACTTTAATTTGTGACAGATTTCTGTCGTCATTAAGACATCCCCATGAAACATAAGTGGTCGTTATATATCATTATTCAAATTCACTTCTGCCGACAAAAGTTCATCGACATAAAGGGCCAACAAATTTTTGTCGGCAGTAGGAACTTTGCCCAATGATGTTCTATTTGGCAAAAGCCGCCAATGAAAAATATAATAATGGACGCAACTTTATCAAATGAGTGGTTTACAAAATTTTGGTGATAAATCATTCATCGGTGAAACCGTGAAAGTGTGTTCTTTTTTCATGGTTAGTTTAAAATTCAATAATTTGATGCACATACTTGAAGAGGTAAGGCACGCTAATAATTAGGAGATGAATTAATATGTTTCTTAGAGGTAGAAACAAGAAGGGAATTCAGAATTGAGTGAAATTACCAAGAGCCCACCAGTCTACTGCACTAGAATGGCCAGCTCCAGTTATGATTTCCTACAAGAAGTGGGAAAGAAATAATTAAGCAGTCAATATAAGCAACAGATAACCAAGGAACTGTTGAGAAACTTCAAAAAAGAATGTTAACAGTGTCAAACCGGAGCGATGTACTCTTCCGTGCCAACAAAAGAATTTGATGCTCTCATTGGTTCAGCCATGAAGATTGGATTCTGTTGACCTTTGTGATGCCTTTTCTTTTCGTTTATGGCAGGAATTAAAAGCTGAAAGAACCAGATAATAACCCTGTTTGTTAAAAACTAGCCTAGAAGATTAAAGAGTAATTAGTTCCAAGCATCAGCTTGTTAATTTTCAAGCCAGTTACTCGGAAATACTAAAGATGGAGGACAAAGGAGTTACTGCTATGCAAACAAAACAAAGAAATATGTTGTTGCTCTCTCTATTTCGGAATAATAACAAAGAATTTTGTTTTCTAGTTTCTTTGGTGGGATACCTGTGGTTTGCAAGATGTCAAACACGATAAATCAAAATCGGTCAGGGTTACGTGCCCACTGCTCTGAAGTAAAACATTTTCAGGCTTCAAATCCCTGTAAATTATCCCTACAAGTAAAGGAAGCAGAAGCCTCTCAAAATATTAGGTCATGATACCTAAACAAATTAAAACAATTAAATTGCTATGTGAGCAATATATAGAATTCCATTCTCACTTCATTTCCTCAATTGATTGGAAATGTTATATAATAAATAAATATGAATGATGCAAACAATTTACCTTGACAGTGAAGATACTCCAAGGCAACAACTACCTCTGCAACATAAAATCTACAATCGCCAACAACAAAACAGATCAATGAGTCATTTGCTAGAGAATACAAATAAACAATTGAACTGCGAGGGTATTTGAACCCGCAATTGCTACTCCAATTATCACAACAAACTTCAAGTTGTTGGTAACTCATCTGCATTACTATTACTTTTTGGGTAATTTACCTCACTGAATCTTCCTTCAGGACCTTCGCTGGTTGGCTGTCCAAAAGTAGGAAGAGTTCTCCACCAGGGTAGTAATCAGTGATCAGGCAAACATGTGTTTTGGTCTGCAAAGTATTATATATACATGGTGAAGTTTGAACAAATAGCTAAGTAAACGATGACAACAATGAAAAATGATGATTCATCCGGTTATAATTAGTAAGTTATGACTTTTCACATGGGATTATTTTAGAGTTTCTGACCTGAAACGAAGCATACAATGCAGGAAGAAAAGGGTGATCCAACATGTCGAGGATTTCTCTCTCCGCACAAGCTCTGTGCACCTGCAAGAAAGGAATGAAAAGACTTCTGTAAATAGAAATGGAAGTGGCACATTCCATTCATTACTGACATTAAAATCTGACTCCTCATGATAAGGACAATAAGGTAGGAAGACACATAAAATGAGTTCCCAGCTTTTAAATACCTTGTTCCTATTGAGCATGATGCCCTTATCCATAGCCTTCATGGCGTAGTACTGATCAGTTCCACACAATTGGACCAAATGCACACTGACATTGAATATTTCCAAAAGATAGTTCAAGTAAGTAGAATCTAAGTTAAGATTCCTCAATTTCCATAGACTACTTCAAACCTGAAGTATAAAACTGTTTAACATACGAACCTGCCAGTATCACCAGATCCCAAGGGCTTTATAGGCTTAAAATGTTTCAATCCTATCTGTTCTCCACTGTCTAGAATCTGCAATATCAAGAGTTACTTCGATCAGCAATCTCTCATGAAATAGTTTTAAGAAAAACAACAGAACAAATCCCTCTAATACTTGAAGATAGAAAAGAAAAATTTTAGAGAAGAGTCTATGTTATGTTTCCATGAACCAGTAATAGACACTGAATAAATTAAACCAATCTTTTCCCATGGCAGATTATAAAAATTTTATTCGACAATACCATACATATATAATTGAACAATTAATACCTTTTGAATAGCTCTCCAAGGGGGGCTGTCCCTTCTATGAGGCTTTGGATGAACGACCTTCGAATGATTCATCCATAAATCTTCTGGTTTCTGCAGTTAGAGAAAACTTCTGTCAAATTTTTAAACCTTTAGATTTTACAAACGGTGGATTTAGAAAGTGGCATTACCATATTGGCATCTGGAAGTTCTCTTGCTGCCTCATCAACATTAACTGCAGTCTCTTTGACCTGCGTAACGAACCAACCAAACAATTTAAGGAAAAGAACATTCAATAATTATGATCACAATCATCTGAAAAGTGCACAATGTATCTTCCATACCAGTTTTTCACTCTCTTTTGCTGTAACTTCAGGAATAGAGTTATGCAGAGGCTCAATGTGCTGACTGCCATCAAGTTGTACTCCAATAAAATACTGTACTTCTCCCTGTTTACATAAACAAGTAGAATGGCAAATCAGTTCCATATTCTTTTCTATTCTGGTAATTGTCTAATTTGAAATTTTATTACACCCTTTTAAAATAAGCTTGCATTCAACAGTAACATTGATTTTGTAATGTAATAAAGAATATGTGAGGAGATATATTACCTTTTGATCACGCATAGGCTGCAGATGAAAGACATTCCAGAACTTTTTGCCTGGATTGAGTACAAAGAGACTTTAGCTAAGTACACAATCACTGAGCTTTATGGACTTAACCTTTACAGGAGAAACATACCACTTTTCGTGTAATTGATGAGTTGTACAGTCACGTCAGTCTGGTTGTCAATTGCCTCTCTTATTTTTTTCACAGTTACTGGATCAGTCTCAGGTCCTTGAAGGAATCTACAAAATCCAAACAAACAAGAGTTTAGCATTTCATTAAGGTTTGAACGCATCAGTGAGCACTATTACACTAACTAGTAACTACTTCTTGATGCAATGAACCAATTTTGGATGTTGGAGTTTCAAATTACTATCAAATTGATCTTAGTACCATTTTCAATTACTTATAGTTTATAGTGAAGCAAACCTGCAATTTCTTCCCAATATTTCTTCGCGGCTGTACTCCGTTAGCTCTAAGAAGCTGTCGGATGCAAATATCTGAAATACAGACATTCAAAGACATTACATTCTTTTCTTGTTACATCCTGCATTCTCACCTCGATTGCAAAATTCAAATGAAATCTTACAATGGGATTATCAGGCAGCCTTGGATCAGTAATGACAAAGTTTTTCTCTATACGTTCCAGCGTCGTAGCAAGATCCATACCCTTCCTCATTTCCTTCTTCCTCGCTTTATCTTCAAGACTCATAGGTCCCTCATCATTGTCACTGTCATCACGGACATTCTCAGAATCTCCAAAGTTGTCAAATGTATCATCATCGGTTTGGCTTTGAGTTTGACTTTTCCGAATAACCCTGAAGCATATAACACAGTTGTTAAGCTACATATATATATGCATGATCATTTAATTTTCAGCAGTTACTTATAAGAAGAAGCGAAACGATACCCCATGAAAGAGCGCCGTCTAGATTTTTTCTGTTTCTTTTCAGGAACCTCATTGATACACTGCATTGAGATTTTAGCATCCCCAAGTGAGTTACGTCTAGGTGGTGCCACATTCTCTGAGTTTCTCCTAGGCAAACTCTCGGAGTTTCTCCTCGCAAGAGCTTCTATTACCTCCTCTCCCCTACCGCCACCTCCGGACTTTCTAAAGGGACGATTTGTCGATTCACTAAGTGACCTCGGTCTCCTCACTGCCTGCACAAGCTCAGTTACTGAATGTGTAGCCATCTCTTTCTGACGAGCTGCAACAAAGAACACTTTTTTCTGTTAGCTCAAATATATATATAGCTTAATGGAACTTGTTCTTTCCTTTCTAAGTGTCACAACGTAGATGCAAAGAAAAAAATATTACGAAATTGAACTATCAACCTAATCAATTAACAATATCAAAGTCAATGCATGAAAAATTTATGCTGATCTATATAATTAAATCGATCCTCAATTCTTAATTTTAGAGAAATTCGTTTACAATATATTAACATATCAATACATAAAATAGATTAGCTCAATATTAAAATAAACTAAATCTATGTATTGGTAGAAAAATTCGATACAAAATATAGTTTGCTCTATTCATGGAAATAGACAACAGTAGAAAATTGATCTACTAGTATAATTTTGGTCTACAGTTGATATACTGATACATCATACATTAATGTGCCGTGATTTATATTCCCACAGCATATAATTAATAAGCTGGACCATGTACGTGGCGTAATATAGTAAATACCATACCATCATATCGAATGAGAGATTCAGGCAATCCATTGGGGCGCAGCATCTTATCCTTGGACCCCTCAGTGTGCTTGCTCACCTCCACTTGCATTCTGCCACGTCAGCAACACAAAATACAAAAAAGCAACTTATATCATTGAGATTTTATAAGAATCCGAAATTGACCCCATCAATTAACTATAATTGCGAAAAATATTCCCCTATCCAGATTTAATTTCCAACACAATACAACAGTAACAGTTCATCCCCCCTTATATTTCTCTGTCATGTCCATCACCGCCACACCTGGAACCTCCGAATTCCAATCACAATCCAACCAAAGCCCCCATTGGACAGTTGGGCAGCCCCCGTCCCCAGTGAATTAGGGAAAAAGTGAGATGAACAATTATTAGAGCTCTCTTTTCTTATGGTCTGGGGTATTATTATTGTAATGTACATGTCCATGACTCCATGTTTCTAGGGCACATGGTGGTGTTTCGGTTTCACTACCCCACATGTATGCAACAATTAGACAATTACAACCGTGAGTATGATATTATTAAAATCACCAATAAGTAGTTGTGTATTGCTTTTCTGATAATAATTGATCGTATAATATGTACATCGTTATATCAAACTCGTGTGATTAATATAAACTGAGAAATTATTGTGAGAAAGTGTTTGAAACAGAGAGATTATTCAGACCACCGCCGTGCACTTGCACCAATATAAATGAATGGTTAGATTGCATTAAATACACTTTTTGTTTATTAAAAATAAAGTTGATAATAAATATCAAGGGTTGAGATTATTTTATAAAGGTTGGGTCACTTACACCGTCGGTGCATAGAATAATTTCCATAAGTCTGTAACACCACTAATGTAATTGCGTACATATATGACATTTTTCTCTTCTAAGAGTCAGTGTCTTATATTTTGTCGGTCGGTCGTGGTGCAAAAATTTCACATTTAAAAAATTGGAAAAACTTATCCCAATATCACATCCAAAAAAAGAAACTTACCCAATGAATTTGAGGACCTTCCCAGTCTCGTCCTTGATAGGAGCAATAGTAAGTAAATTCCAAAAAGGGGTCCCATCTTTCTTATAATTCAACAACCGACCGCAATAGCTCGTGTTCTTCTGCAAAGCCTCCCTCAGCTGCGCCACGTCGTCCGGGTCCGTATCCGCTCCCTGCAAAAACCGGCTGCACACCCAAATTGTCAAAATTACCCTCCCATGGACCGTTATTACCGTTACAAAATTAACAAAACAGTAAAACACCTACCAGTTCCTGCCGATGACCTCCTTGGAGGTGTACCCGGTCATCTTGAAAAACCCGGCGCTGGCGTACATGATCGGGTAATCGGGTTTGGTAGCATCCGACACCACGAACGTCTGCTGAAACGTCGACAGCACGTTCTTCAAGTCCTCCGAAGCTCTCGGAAACCCTTTCCCTCCTCCTCCGCCGCCGCCGTCGTCGGACAACTCCCCGGAGCTCCGGACCGAGTTGTTGGAGTTTCTTCTGGAGGTACCCGGTTTGTGGCTCGGGTCTTCGGGTCCGCCCGAGTTCCGGGTGGTCACTCCCTGCGGCCTCCCCGTCTCCGTGTCCGTCTTTAGAACCAATCCCCACTCGGCGGCCCTCTGCGCCGCGTCGCTCTGCTCCGGCGTTGACTTGTCGTTGACCGAGGCGGAGATGATCTGCTGGATGAGCGGCGGGGATTGCTGGGACTGCTTGGACGGCTTGGACGGCGGCGGTGGAGTTGGGGGGAAGTCCTTGAGGGCCATCCATGAGGTGGTGGTGCCGTCGCCGTCGCGGCCGGACTTGGAGGCGGCGTTGGGTGGCGGGTCGGGTTTGGGGTCACGTGGGTCGATCCAGGTGTTCCAGGAGGCGGGTTGGGAAGGACGGAAGGGTGGGGGGCTGGCGGGTCGGGTCGAGGAGGAGGGGTTGAAGACTTCGAGGGAGCCGCGGGAGTCTCTTGGGAGTGGGGGAATGAGTGAGGCTGGCGTTTCGGAATGTTCGTCTTCCATTTCCGATCTTCTTCTTCTCTGCATGAGTATGGGGAAATTAGCCAGAATAATTTATTAGGGAATCCAACAGTCTATAGGGTCTGGTGTGTGCTAAGAATTCGAAAAATGCTCTTAATTATATATCGATAAAAGTTGGTATGCATGGTATGTTACCTATTAATGAAAAAATAAATATTGTTGTCGACCCAACTTGGATCAAAGATTTATTAAAAATTACCCGTGTTTAAGTTATCTGTAGATAGATTCTCGCACATATTATATGGTTAGATTGACGTACAGTCTCTTGCTATATAAAAACTTGAAGAAAAAAAAACCTAATTACAACTCATTATTATTGTATGAAGAAATATATATATGCATGTACACGCAATTGAAGATATTTGCAAATATTTTGAGTGAAATAGAACAAACCATGTCATCAACAAAATGCAACAATCAAGTGATAGGCATATGTATTTGTGAAGCATATAATGCATTATGCATGTAGGGGTAAGTACACAATCATTCTCGTAGAGATCGACACAGACCCGATGCTTTACTTATTTGATCGAACACACCCACACCACATGTTCAAGTGTGGGGGCGATAATATAGCTTTATGAGCATCATTTTATATTGATGTGGAAATGCGACAGAAAACCCCAAAATTACAAGTAAATATGACAATTTTCAAGGGTTTTTAGCTATTACGAGTTTACGACCTTCAATTCAGATTGGCCCGATCTTAGCTATATAACTTTTGTCCTGAATAGAACTACGAAAGCTTTCTTTCAGGACAGTCTAGTCGCCGATATTATTTGGGGTAGTTTCGGCCGAAATGTGTGTGCAGGCTGGCATATATCTGTTAGTGCACTTTCGGTACTATATATGATCGTTGAGATGTGGTGAGGGTGAGGGTAAGGGTTGTGGGTATGTGATGCTGAGAATTAATGGCAGTAGCAACGTACAACAGCTGAAAGCAGCTGGTTGTTGCCCCACGAGAGTGAAATACTGGTGCACGAAAAAGAACATGGATGACGGAAACATAAAAGTTTTTCAGTTCATAATTCAGTGCTGTAACTCTTTGGACTCTTTGGAACAAACATGCAACAAAAGAAAAATTATTAGTTTAAAAATTACCGATGCAACTTCGGAACTTGAAACCAATTTCTTAAAGCGGATCAGCTGAAGAGTATATATTTATTATATGTGATCCAAAGTGGGATTTTATATTTAAAGGAAAACATATTGAGTATCCATGTCCTTTAAACAATCTATATATATATATATATATATATATATCAGAATATTTTTTTTCGTTTAAATTCCACAAACAAATCACTATATTATATCGATGTGATGATGGTATGCAAACGTACTTCTGACTTGACTGATTTTGTTGATTCTCGAATGGATCTACCTTGTTTGATCACTGCTAGCTATACAAGCCGGAAGGAGGACGAACGTACACACTGTATTATTATCGTTTTCTCTTGTCAAATATATGCTAAAGTTATGAGTGAGTGGACCAGATGAAGTTGGAACTAGAATCCAACAAGCAGGGCATTTTAATTGGGCATCAATTGGTATATTTGAGTTATATCAATATCCAGCAAAATATTTGAGTTATATTAATATCCAGCAACCCAGAAACATAGGGATTTTTTTTTCTGGGTAGAAAAATAGGAACTGATATGCTCAGCTAAAAGCATGATATATATGCATAGTTGAAGATAGGAATGACCAAACTTTCGGAAAATTTAAGACCAAATACAATAGAAGAATTGAAGAAAAAGATCACTAAGGTGCAGAAATATAACTTCTAGTACTCTAGAGAAAAACATTCAAAGACTGCAAAGAACTAGTATATACCTGATGAGCGAGCTGGTGTCTGCTAAAGAAGCTAGCCAGCTAGGTCTCTATATTTGAAAAAAAATGATTACTTCTAGCTCCAATTTATAAGCAAACTACACAAGCTAATTCTGATGCGTAGCTAGCTTTTCCTTGGAGGAAAATTAATAATTGGTGAAAGAGAAAGAGCTAGGATTTGGTTAAGGAATTGCAACAAGAGATAATGAGTCACCCAACACTTTGAATGGGCAAAAAGATTGATCTAGAAAAAGAACACAAAAAAAGATGGAATGATTGTCCAAAAGGGTTTGGCCTAGCTCAGTAGCTCCCATCCTCTACCACCATAATGTCACATGCCTCACGTATATACCTTCCTTCTTATTAATCCTTAAACAAAGAAAAAACAAACAGTATACAATTCCTTTGCTTCCAAAATGCATGTCTAATTAATCTTACCTTCAATGATTTCTTCTGGCTTTTCTTTATTCACAGACTGGCAGAAGCAGAAGCTCAGAAGCACAAGCAGCAACAGCAGAAGCAGATCTAGCTAATAAGATTAGGAAGAGATCGGAGCTCTATATATCATCATTCTTCACTGTTCAAGCACGTTGGGAGTTGGAGACTGATCCGACCATTAGCTCGTTTAGCCATGGGACCTGTGTTTTTGTGTCTGGCTATAATGCGGAACTAACAGTTCTTAGAATTTTGAGTAGTACAAATCTCAGGAACAGAGAAACTGAGAGAGGAGGCTCGGCGTAATCAACTATATTTATAGGGGACTTTTAATAACTTGTGGAGCTCAAACTTTCTCGAATGATATCGTTTGGTTACTTTTTGGAAAAGAGATATCATTAGGTTTTAGTGACTCTTTGTTCCTATCATTTATGGAAAGCAGTAATTTACCAAATTGGTAAACTTAGTAATTTACAAAATTGGTAATGATGCACAAATATAAAGTTAAGAACTTTAAAGGATTTCATATAAAGGGGGAGGATTCAGTGTACCGACGTGCACTTGTACCGACATAAATAGATGGTTAAATTATATTAAATACACTCTTAGGTTATTAATAAAAATATTAATTATAAATATCAAAAGTTGAGATCATCTTATAAGTGTTGGGTCATTTACACCTTCAATGCATAAAATCATTTCCATTTGCACCATACAGTTTTCACACCCTTTAGAAAAGTTGGATGCACTCTGTTCTTATATTGATTTTGTTATATGCAACTCTTTAAAGTAACGACTAAATAGTAATTGATATAAAGATATTAAGATGTTGAAAATACAAAATTATTGAACGATATTCTGATATCGATGAAAATTATAAATTTTGTGTGAAAGCATTTAATATATGCTTAAATGAAACATCGGACCTATATTGCCCATACTCCCGATATTTTTTGAAACATAAGATATCAGAAACATTAGTGATCACTCATCACTAACTCGCTATCAATCCGTTCTTGATGAACAGGTAATGACCAAATAGTCACGGTGGGTGGGAGATATACATCCCAATCGAAAAGTGTAAACCATTAAAATTTAAAGGAAATCAAACCTAAGCTTGCTCGATCCAATTGTAGCCAAAGAACAGAGCATAAACCAGGCTAAAATAGACTAATCAGAAAAGGTGATTAGGGTTGTGTGGTAACTCACACATGTGGCAGGTCCCACGAGACACGTGAACAACCTTTTCCTCTTATCCGCTCACGGCCTAATGGGAGAGGGTCACGTCGGGAGACTTTGGTTGGGACCTTTCGGGGGTCAAGTTGTAGACCCCTTCACTACTGACTCCCATTCTGGTCTGTCGAGATCAATAGAACCCACCGTAAAGTGGCCCAGCTAGGCAACTCCGATTGCTTTCTTGCTTGCGCAGAGTTGGCAATGGAGTGAGGCGGATTGGGAGCGCATGGGAATCATGCCACCATGTGTTGCTATAAAGCATAGGCTGAGAAGCCATGCTTAAGTAGAGGCATGTCTCTGTCGCACTGGATTTGAGTTCTTTTTTAACTTTCGGTTTGGTTCTTGAATTTTAAATTTCATAATGAAAATTTTATGATTCAAAAGAAAAAATTTAATATGTGGTGCTCGATAATATTTTCATGTGTGTATTTTTAAATTTAATTGTTATGTGTACGTACTACGAAGGTTCTAGGAGTTGAAGTGTAAGGTTACTTTTTAGGAGACATATTTCCAGCTTGTGATTGGCTTCTAGCTAGTAACGTTTCCTTCACTGATTAATGCACTTCAAGTTTCTCCAAAAAAAAAATTGATACATTAGGTAGATCAATTTGATACAAAGGTCTTTGCATTGGTAGACTAGTTCACCTTGATCTTGAGCTAGTTTAGTCTATTTTGTAAGGAGTTGGTATACCTTTAATGTATCGATATGTGAATAGCAAATGATATGATTTGAAACATAGATCGGTATGAATTAAACTACGTATCCACCTACTTACAACTTCTCATTCTTTTATATATTGTTGTGACCTTCAACTTTGTTTCTAAGTTTGCATTGACTGACTCTACTATAGCAACTCGTAATTCTAAGAAGAACAATGCCTATTTAGTTTATCGTTCACTCTATTCACCAATTGGTCTAGGCATCAGTGTTGATGTTGTGTCCAAAGGTGCTGTCTAGATCCGGGAGGCGTGATCGGGAAGGTTTTTTTAGTCATTATTCATTTTCTCTTGGAGCATTCCTAATGAGAATCTTCAAGGAGGTGCTTGTAATCTTAACAACACCATGGTTCTCATCGCCTCGTATGATGGATTATTGGAAGTTGAAGAATCTTCCACCTGCATTGAGGTCTGAGAAGGTAGGGAGAGTTATTGCCTTATTGGTGCTACTCTCAGTATGGAAAGGCTTAGCTTGCTGCCTGTGGCGATGAAGGTTAGAGTTTAAAATTTGAGTGTGACAACGAGGATTGAGATTACTATTAAGTATCTGAATTAGGTTGGATTCTGTGCTTGATGTGTGCTACTTGAGCATCCCTCTCCAAAGCAAGAACAAATCAAAATTGGCAACACATAAAGATCGTCAAATCCAGGAAGGAAAAAAGAAGAATGAGGCTCATCGGGATAAAAAAAAAAAGGGGGGGGGGTTTTGTCATTTATCTCACTTACCCCATTAAGTTTTTTTAATTACGTCTTATCCATAAAGACTCTAATAAGCTCTTCCCTAATATCCATTTTTTTTTAGACTATTTTACCCTCACCCCTTTGTTACATAGAGATAAAAAGAGAAGGCATAGGAGACTTCGCTGGAGTCCTATCATCGGTTTCCAAAATTCGGCAAACTATTGTAGGAATCTGGTCATCGACCGCCGGATTCCCCTGTCACATGCAGCGAGGAATCCGGTCACCGACTGCCACCAACCAGACTTCTCTGAAAACCTCACCGAAGGTTCCTAAAGAGGTCGTCGGAGATCTCATAGGTCGTCGGAAAAGTTTATTGCAAGATCTATAAATGGATCGGATTTGGATTGGATCGACCTAAATCCAAATCCATTTATTTAAAAAAAAAAATTCGATCCAAACCCGTTCCGTTAACCCGGCGGATCATTGATAGCTCGATCCAAATCCGTATCCGTCGGATTAACGGATACCCGATCCGCTAATCCGACCCGTTTATAATTTCAAATATTTTGAAATTTTAAATAGTAATATTAAATTTATATCATGATACCTCATAAGATATTAATAAAATATTTAAAAAAAAATCAAAAGTAGAATTAAATTATCAAAATTCTTAATGTTTCTTAGAATCTTGAGTGATGGACTGCCCCTTAGATTTATGCAAGAAAATTGTATTAGAAACTCTTCATATTTTGTATTTTATATATTTTTTTAAATAATAATATACTGATAAAAAAATAATATTTTATTATTACAAAAAGGGACCGGATTATTAACGGATTGGATCGACTTAAATCCGTATTTGATCCGTTAAATAAACGGGTTAATGGATTCGGATCATTAACGGATCAATGGATCAAAATTTTAGATCCAAACCCATTCAATAGCCACGGATCTTGATCAAAATCCGGTTCATTTATAAGTCTATTTATTGCCCTCAAAAAGACTTTTATTGCCCCCCACTAGGGGAGCAATAAACCTCTATTTACCCCCAATAAACCTTTATTGGGAGGCAATAGAGGTTTATGAAACCTCGCCGGAAGTCTCCAAACAGGTTGTCAGAGATCTCATATGGGGTCGGAGAGGTTTATTGCCCCCACACCCCGAGAAAAATTTGTATTGCCCCCCAATAGAATTTTCGATCGTCGGAATGAGAACTAATCTTCCTAAAATTGGATAAACAGAGCTTTAATTAAGGAAAAAAATAGGGAGATTACAACAATTCAAAACATTTATTACCCCCCAATATACATTTAATAGATCTCTATTGCCCCCCTAATAAAACTGTTTTTGTCCTTTCCTTATAGGCCTTCTGCCACCATTTTACCAAAAAAAAAAAAAGAACGAAAAAAAAAAAGCAAGAAATGATTTTCTCAACGGTTTCAAGAATAGAACCCCGTCGTTGTCATTACTGGAGAGACCAGTTCCAAAAAGAGCAGCAGCTCTCTCAACCCTCTTACTGATGCGCGCGCGTAGACTCACTCACCATCTTGGCGGAGTAGAGATTCCAGACGAGGCCCGCTCCAGTGGAGCCGATATAGTCGTAGAATCGTAGTCCTAAAGAGGCCTATTTCCTGCTACTTGCTGGACGGTGGTCCTGAGCGGGCTGAGAAGAAGAAGATGACGACATTGATTTTACTCCTTGCAGGAACTCCAACCAACGGTGTGGCTCACAGCTCGTACTTATCAGCTGTGGCGAAGAACTCTTCGATCTCGTCACTTGGAAGCGCTTTGCTCACCGCCAGGGGTCTCTGACATATGCATAACTCTAGCGACTCCAACTCTTGGAGAAATTGAAGACAGTGGAGAGAGAGAGAGAGAGAGAGAGAGAGAGAGAGAGAGAGAGAGACAATGATGTAGTTTATTAATTAGGTTGAGGGTAGACTAGTCATTTTACTTTAAATTGGGTTGGCAGGAATAAAAATCTGTTGCTTGGGTAAGTGAGATAATTTTGGCTCATTTTGGTGCTTTAGGTCAACGACCCTAAAAAAATAAAACTTTGGGGGCAGCAATAATGTTAGATAAATATATACGTAGGAGATATTGGATTCTCAGTTCACCTTTTTAACTTATGTTGTACTTGCGGGGAGCCCTTCTAATGAGGATCACTATACGTTTATAATGAGAATTGGTTAAGGACTTTCTCATCAACAACAATTTGAGGACTTTTTTGTGAGACTCACTTTTCGATTACATTTCCGCAGATCAATAATTAGATGTTTAGATATTTATATGTAGATCATAGATGTAATTTTTCAACCAAATTGAAAATTGTTAAGACATTCATAATCGTGATTTATCAGTTATGAACATGAACGGTTCATGTTTGTCATATTTGGTTCATCCCCTAATTTGATCTAGTTTGGTAATTTTTTTTTTTTTTGAAAGAGGTTTGGAACTCAGCTTAACTGGGAGGCTCAGCCTCACGCCCGGAATTATTATTCATAACTGAAAGATTATTGTACAGCGAGGGGAACATATTACCTACACCTTGAGTACTACAAGAATCCTCATAGAGTGCATTCTAGATAATCACATGAGCCTCATCTAGCCAATAATCGTCTAAGTAATGTTCTCTAGAAAGGTGGGCCAATCTATGGGCAACCCCATTTGCTTTTGTAATTAAAGATGGAATACAAATGAAGAGACGGAATTGCATGCATACACTCTTTGCAATCCTCAACAATGTAGCCAACCTCCGAGAGGTCCACAATAGCACTAGTAAAAGCATAAATTACCATGGCACAGTCCGTTTCTATGTCAACACTAACCATACCTTGATGAATAATAAGAAGAAGACCAGCCCGCATTGCTTCTAACTCCATCTGGAAAGCAGACCGGACATGGGAAAAGGGGCGAGCTATTGCAGCAAGACACGCACCATCTTCATTTCTAATGATAGCCCCAATTCCACCCTGATTTGTAGCACTATGAAAAGCCCCATCTAGTTTGGTACCTTAATAATTAGTAATTTGGAAGACAATTTTCAGAAGTGATCTTTTCATGCATACATAAACATCTAATGGTCGATATACCATAATGTATTCGAAAAGTGAGTCTCCCAAACCGTTGATTAGAAAGTCATCAATTAGTCTTTATTATAATGGTCCTCATTAGAAGGACTTCCTATACTTGCATGGTCCATAACTCCGTACCTTACGATTTTATGTGAGAAATTGGTGCTCACATGATTTTCTTATTTGGCTTACCATTCATTTTGTTTCGTTTTCTTGGAAAATTAAGATGCATCTAATTCTGGGTAAGGAGAAATTCTTGTATACCGTGGTTGTATATAATCTCTTTCTCATACAATAGCCGATCACTTCACAATAATCAAGGAAATGATGAGAAGGTGGCACTAGGCAGAGGTCAATCAAACTCTCCAAGTTCCTCGCATTCTACTTCGCTCATTCCACAACAAACTTTAAGGACACATGACGCAAACTCATTCTTCTCTCTCTCTCTCCCTTTGATCCGAACAATTTGAAGGCCAATTTCTGTTTCTATGCCACCTCCTTTCTTCCACCAAACAATTCTGAAATGGGGGGCAGCAGCAACAAGTTTGAAGATTCCGATAAGAAATCGTCGCATACCGGCACCCAAATGATAGGTGTCAGAGCCACCATAACTTGGGTTTTCCTCATAATGTCAATGCTTTATGTTCTTTATTCTTCCAACCACCTCCTCCATTCTCAAGATTGTCGTACCCCTGTAAATGTCAATCATCTTCAGAGCGTCAAAAATGTCACAGCCAGTAATGATGTTAGTAGACTTGAGGAACAAGGCAAACAAAGAATAGGGCAAGAAGCCAAAGAAGTAGTACCTTCACGTCCACAAAAATCTAGATTTGATACAGAATTGAAACACGTTGTGTTTGGGATTGCAGCCTCGTCAAAGTTGTGGGAGTGGAGGAAGGAATACATAAAAGTGTGGTGGAGGAAGGAGATGAGAGGGGTGGTTTGGTTGGACAAAAATGTGAGGACTCGGAGAAATGAGGTATTACCTGAGATTCGTATTTCTGGGGACACCAGAGGATTCAAGTACACAAATCGGCAAGGGGATAGATCAGCATTGAGGATTTCGAGGGTGGTTTCGGAAACGTTGAGGCTTGGATTGGAGGATGTGAGATGGTTTGTGATGGGGGATGATGACACAGTTTTCGTGGTGGATAATGTGTTGAGGATTCTTTCAAAATATGATCATACACAGTTTTATTATATAGGAAGCTCATCAGAGAGTCACATTCAGAACATATTTTTCTCGTATACCATGGCCTTTGGTGGAGGTGGATTCGCGATAAGTTATCCATTGGCAGTGCAACTCGAGAAGATGCAGGACCGGTGCATCCAACGATATCCGGCATTATATGGCAGTGATGATAGAATACAGGCTTGCATGGCAGAGCTAGGAGTTCCTCTTACCAAGGAAACTGGATTTCATCAGGTAAATGGTATAGCCATTTACTTTCTCATCAAGTATTTACTTGAGACATTGACACATTTCCAAACACATTTTGATATGATAAGAAAATTGAGGAGCACTTTCTACATGAATTGCATCAACAGTTGCATTGTGTGATCCGCTAATGCAATCCATCTAGCATTAGTCTTCTTGGTATGCAAAATTAAGGTCATGTATCTGTTTCTTGTGCTTGTGCAGTATGATGTGTATGGAAACCTACAAGGCCTTCTGAGTGCCCATCCTGTGGCTCCATTGGTATCTCTTCACCACCTTGATGTAGTTGACCCAGTATTCCCGCGCATGACCCGTGTCAGAGCACTTCACCATCTATTCCAGTCTGTAGAGCTCGACTCAGCTAGTATATTGCAACAATCAATCTGCTATGACAAAGATCATTACTGGTCCATCTCCATTTCATGGGGCTATGTAGTTCAAATCGTCAGGGGAGTCATCTCTCCAAGAGAACTAGAAACACCCTCAAGAACCTTTCTTAATTGGCACAGAAGAGCTGATTTCACAGCATATTCATTTAACACTAGGCCTGTGTACAAGGACCCTTGTGAGAAACCCTTCCTTTTCTATTTGAACACGAATCGCCTTCATCGAGATAGACAGAAAGTTTTTGGTTTCTATACGCGTGATAAATCTCCAGCTCCTCTTTGCCGTTGGAAAATGGCCTCCCCAGACACGATTGATACCATCATTGTCTTGAAAAGGCCAGATCCTGTTCGTTGGGAAAAGGTAAGGTTTCAAAAGACATGAATGTTTTTTAAAAATGACACGTAACTGTAACACTTGGATGAAACATTCTCACAGTTTCAATATAAGAAGTCTTCATTATATGTGAGTTATGAGACAGGAGAGTTCGTGGATCAAGGATGGGTTACCGATGTTCCTACGTGTATGTTGATTCTATTACTATCATGTTACTGACTGAAAGAAAACTTGTTTTGCAGTCGCCAAGGAGAGACTGCTGTAGAATGCTTCCATCAACAAAGAAATCAACGATGTTTCTATGGGTCGACAATTGTCGAGAAGGTGAGATTAGTGAGTTGTAGAAGCAATAGGCAAGATTTCTTTGATCTATATTGTACTTGTTTCCAACTTTCGGAGATTCTTAGGGCATATAGAAATGAAATTAGTGGAAAGTTTTGGAATGGGAACAGAGTGCAGAAAGGAAAAGGTTTAGCTGTAGTTCTACAAGAAAAGTCCGCAGAAGAAATTTTGGTCATACATATCATCAATCATCGAAGAAGAGATCTAGAATAGGAAATTTTATTGCTGTTACTGTCTATGTAAACTTGATATATCAAAGCACATCATTCATTGTTGTTATCTCCGTAAATTTTAGCTACTGCTTAGTTTGCTAGCACAATGTCACATCATCTATCCACATCTTAATCTCCTAGTTTCTCATGAATCACAGACAGCCTTAGATTGTTTGCACCTACTTAGTTGACTTTTGGGCTCTGTCATCTCAATCCCAAATACAAGATTCACAGAAATAGATTCCTTAAAAGCTATTTTGTTACTGAAATGGAAACAAAACTTTTTCTTCAGTCACTTTTACTCACCAGTGAAGTTCAGTGACATTCTCTGAGATTCTGAGAAGCTGAACTCACGGCCTCAACTCCAGTGACATTGTTGGCTGTGAGATTCCGAGTTCGCTTACTCACCAGTTGAGCTTCAGTGACATTATTGTCTGTGAGATTCCGAGTTCGCTTCCGCACCAGTTGAATTTCAGTGACATTGTGGGATGTAAGATTCTGAGTTCGCTTACTCACCAGTTGACGTTTAGTGACCTTGTGGGCTGTGAGATTCTGAGCTCGCTTACTCACCAGTTGAATTTCAGTAACATTGTTGGTTGCAAGATTCTGAGTTGGCTTATTCACCAGCTGAGCTTCAGTGACATTTTTGACTGAGAGATTCTGAGTTCGGTTACTCACCAGCTGAGCTTCAGTGGCATTGTTGACTGTGAAATTTTGAGGAGCCGTATTCACCAGCTGAACCTCAGTTACATTGGTGACTGTAAAATTCTGAGCCAAGGCGAATGGTGACATTGCCTCAGCTGCCAGGAATGCGATACCAATTCGAGTGTTGTTGAGAAGGAGTGGTATATCAGTTTCACGTATTGCAGCAATTCTTCCATCTATGCTCACAACTTTTACTGTTTGCAAACAAAGACAACACAGAGAAGTAACACATTAAGACTTAAATTGACTTGCAAGAAAAACGAAGTTTCAAAACTATTCCAACTTCATGTCTAAAAGTGAAGCTCAGCTACCAGACAATAGAGTAAAAAAAAGAAAATAAAAAATAAAAGCATTAGGTTAGAGAAGGAATTGAAGGGGCAGCTCATAAATCAAAAGATCAATCTTTTCAATGGCAAAAGTGTCCAATTTATACAATCATAAACTCATAAATCACATACCAAAGTGCCATTTCCCAAAAAAATCAGAGCAAGACTCAGTTTCCCCTCCCAATAAACAAATAAACAGATACTAGTCATCTTCCCAAATTGTAATTACTTTCACAAACAGAATGAACAGGAAATCAAAACAGCAATGACCAGAAAACATAGAAGAAAAGTGAAGACCAACTACTGGACAATAGAATCAAAAGAAAATCACTAGAAAAACATCAAGGATACCTTTTAAAGATTAATTGCTTATCAAAGAAAGAAAAAAAAACACAGTCTGTACTTTGTAATACTATAGCCTCATAGACCATATAGTACCGCATCTTTCCCAAAGAATCAAAGCAGCAACTGTGATTTCATTCCAAGAAACAGAACGAACCAGAAATCCAATCACGCAATCCTCAAAAAATAGAAACCCAATCAATCAAAACAAGAAAAGAAAGACAAGTATATATGTCCAGTTTTGTAATGACTCAAACTTCTCCCTCAAGCAAATAAACCCAATAGAGGTGAAATATTGTGCACCAAGAAACAAAATGTCACAGGCAAATGGTCGAACAGATTGAACCCATTTTCCAAAACACCAATTTACTTCAACAAAAAAGAACCAAAATGCAATCAAAGCAACCAATCATCAAGAACAGAAAAAACCCACCAAGCAAATAACCCAAAAGAATCGAAACATTGTTCTCCAAGAAACAAACTTTAACAGCTTAATAGTAGAACGGGTGCTACAAATTTCCGATAACCCCAATTCTGAATAAAAAAAAAACAGATTGAACACGAAATCAAAGAACCCAATCATCAAGAAACAGAAAAACCCATCAAAGAAATCAAGAAAACCCAAAAAGATGAAAACTTTACCTGTGAAAGAGAACCACCAGAGGACGAAGACGCAGAAGAGCACAACCCAAGGAATAGCGTGGACCCACTTCTCCGACGAGCGCCATTTCTTTCCGGTGATGCCACGTGTCTCGTAGGGGAGGAGGCTGTCTGGGTCGACGCCGTCGTCGTCGGCGATATCCATGACGTGTTCTTCCGGCACTCGGTCCAAGTAAGGCACATATCTCTTCTGCTTACGCATTTTTGGATTTGGGGGTTTTGGAAATTGTGATTCTATTCTCAACCAAAGCTTAGCTTTTTCTGTGTTTCAACTTTCTAGTTGGTTTGTTGGCCTTCTATAACTACTTTTTTGGCGCCAAAGTTTTCATTGCGTGCGACGCACGTGAGCCTAGACACTGCTCTGGGTTTGATGACTCAGGCTGGACTAGCCCAACTCAAATAGTAAATGAAAAGCAAAACGTGGCCTTTGAGCATTGAGCTTCTGGTAACCGGGCTCATTGAACAATTGCGAAGCCCAATCAATGCCCTGCCAAACAAACACCTTGCTGTTGGGATTTGGATTTGGGCATTTCGAGTTCGCATGTAAATCCAACGGTGGAAAGATATACTTTGAAATTGATTTGTTTTGTTTTTCACCTTATGATGTAAATCTAAGGATAATTGAGTATAATTTTCTTGGTCATTTACTGACCAGGTGAACACCATTGTTCGAGTTCATCTTCGTTGTTGATCAGACTCTGTTTGAAAGTATTTTGGGCCTATTTTATTTGAAAATCGACCCAAATTGGAGAAATGTAAGCTCTAATGATGAGAATTAGTATTACTGAGGATAAAAATTTACTGCTCTTTGAGATTTGAATTTGTTGCCCACCTTGGTGGTATAGGTAATAGGTGTGTTACCATCCCGTTGCATAATACACGAAGCCCTTTAGTGGCCACATGCCCACATAAATCAAACAGGTGGCAAATTCAAATCTGAAGCGCAATATATATTGAAACCCCCAATAGTTCACGGAACTTGCCTTCATCCCCAATTTCAATTTCTATTGCGTAGTCGTTTTCACTTGGAGTCATCGCATCGCACCCTAAAATCCATTAGTCTAGCACAAGGCACGCGTGAAGCTCACTAACCACATACGGTTCTAGACTCCATGAGCAAATTGAAGACTCAATTACTCCTATGTCATCAATTTAGTACCCACCTCCCTATAGTAAAGCCTAAAAACAGGCCATGCACAAAGCCCACAGTGCCAACCTTTCCTATGGCTCTTAATGACCAGCAAAGCAATAATGAATTACCTTTCGGACTACCCTGGTTTAAGGCAAACTTTAATGGAGGAACAAACACCAATAACCATCTAGTTTGAAACGGAATTTAAAGTTCCTAGTTCCATTTTACACTTTTCTTTCATCTTTTCTTCATCACGTCCTTATCCCCAAATTCTGCCAAACTCGACCGCAAAAGGAGCATCATTCCCTCTTTTTAACCCTATTAGTATTACGTTGTGTTTTACCCAAGTTCGATTCTCCATTTTCTAATCCTCGTTCTGTAATTCAAACATGACAATGAAAAATGAAGTAGGAGATGAGTGAGACCTATGAAGTACAGTACCACATCCAATCCAATTGTTCAAGTAAACGTATTTCTTGCATGGTACTCCATTGAACTGAAGTTGCTTCAACATCATTCATACTGTTCAGAATCATGGCTCTATAGCATAATGAATTTATACCAAAAATGTATATCAGCAGAATCAACATCCTACTCTGTGTACTTGAGGAGCTTTAATTTATACACTAGTGTTCGGAGATGCTTGGGATTTTTGGGATTTTTGCAGTTACCAAGTTTACACATTTACAACTCATTCAGTAGAACCTCCAGGTTCCCTCCTCGCCTCAAAACTCACCATGATGCATGTTTCACATTCCATCCAGCAATGATATTCCACATTACCTGCATGGCGAGACGAGGTAGATACATTGCCAATTCGTTTTTAGGAAAAAGCTTACGCAAATGAAGAGCTGTGGTTCTGCAGTTACTTGCTAGACAAAAAGAAAAAAAAAAACGTGTAGCAAGGGAAGTAAAGAAAACAAGAAACGAAGTCCGCAAAAGAATGTAAGTAGCTGTATAGAAATTAAGGCTGACTAATATATTCTCAAAAGTTCCTACAAGGACAGATATTACATACAAGACATCAAGAACATCGGCTCACATGTACACGGCGGGGGAGAGAGAGAGCAGAAATTCTCTGTATGTGAATATTGAGAATGGCAGCAGTACCTGTTATCTTCTGTGATGCAAAAATTGATAACTAGGCACATCATCTCTAAGACCACAAAATGGTATCGACTGCTTTATTCTTAATTTCATCCCCCAGCTTAGTCTCTCTCTGGCCCATTACCCGCATTCCTACTCATATTATCATCTTTTCTCACTTTAGGAGAAGATGGACTCCTTCTGGAGCTTTGTACTGGATCAAATTGGGGGTCATATTTCTGGGAAGCAAGGTAATTTAGTGCTGTCACTATATCGGTTATGACAGGCCGCATATTAGGCTGCTCCTGAACGCACATCGCAGCAATAGCAAGAGCTTGGTATAATCCCCTGACAGGATACTGACCCTGGAGCAACGGATCCACCATCTGTGAGAATTTCTTCCGGTCTCTGAACAAGGGTCTTGCCTGAAAAAATAAAAATAAATAAGTAAATAAAATTGTAGTTAAGCATTCAAAAACACAATCGAGAACTGAAAACAATAATCATAACAAATTCAAGCAAATACAGGATTGCACATTGTTTACATGCCATACAACCACTAATTCAAAGAAGTTTGACAAAGGTATAAAAGTACCACTTTTGAAATTCTAACATATTCAAGTTCATTTTGATTTCACATAACAACGGAAGACAACCTACATCAATCAGTTTCCGTAGAATACGAAGGTTACTCACAATTGGAAACACCATCATAAAAGACAGCAGGGAAAGAGAAAATCAAAAGGCTCTAGAACAAGTGACTAACAAAGCAATGATCAGGAAAAAAAAAACATTTCTGATACTAATTGGAATAAGGAGCCAGCAAATACAAAGATAATAATATCATACGTGCTAGAGGAGAAAAAAAAAAATGAAACAGTATAATCATCTTACCCATGCTACAAGGTTTTGCTCCCTCAGAGGTCTTGTGCCATCAATAGCTTTTCGGCCTGTAATAAGCTCCAAAAGAACCACCCCGAAGCTATAAACATCTGATTTAAAAGTCAGCTGACCTGTCATTGCATAATCTGGTGCACAGTACCCATATGTTCCCATAACCCTAGTTGAAACATGAGTCTTATCTCCACTCGGACCTACTTTGGCCAAGCCAAAATCAGATAGCTTTGGATGATAATCCTCACCGAGCAAAATGTTTGAGCATTTCAGGTCGCGATATATGATAGCAGGCTGCATTTTCTCATGCAGATACTCTAAACCTCTTGCTGCACCAGCTGCGATCTTCATTCTTGTATTCCAATCCAGAACATTCCTGCCAGCTTGAAGATCTGTAAGAGTTAAAAAAAAGTCAGATTCACTTCACATTCATGTCATAATATGGTATAAATGGCACAAAGGTTAAAGCTAAACCTTCATACAACTCTAAATTTCAAGTGAAGTGAGTTGCATACCATGCAAATGGTTTTCCAAAGATCCAAATGGCATATATTCATAAACCAATAGCCTTTGATCCCCCTCAGCACAAAAGCCAATCAATTTGACAAGATTCTGGTGATCTGCCAAACCTAGCGTCAAACTTCAACAACAAATTCCCTGATCCCTTGGCAACCATTGCGATCAAGCTGCTTGATAGCAACAACCTACACACACAGACAAAAATAATAATAACAAAATCAGCTCTGAGCTTACGATACATATGATTAATCTAATAGTTCTCAAATTTAAACTCAAGGAACAATCCTAGGAAATTGAGAAAAAAAAGTATCTAAATTGGCATACAAACATTCTAATAGCACTCAGTTAAGTGATCGAGTTCAAAGCTCAACATAAAGCCGCCATTGGCATGACGAGTTGTATTAATGATAAGAATTTACATTCAGATAAACACAACCAACCTGGTTAGTTTTCTCTAAGTGGCCCTTGTAAACTTTGCCGAATCCTCCTTCACCTATAAAGCAGTCAGGACTGAAGTTTTGGGTTGCTACTTCCATTTCCTCCAACGTAAATGCCTGTGGCCGCCTGCCATTAGTCTTTCCATCCTTAGAAACCTCCTGGTTTATGTTCAACTCCTTTACATCGATTGATAACTGGTCAACCTTAGAGACCTCCTCCTTTTTTACACCCAATTCCCTTTTTACATTCCCCTCTGAATTCACTTTTGAAGTATCTAAAATACATGTACAAAATGTGAGCAAGGAAATGACAGAAGGCCAAGCAAAAAGACAAATTACAGCACATGGTGAGTAAAATCCAAAACCAAATCTTGATTAATTCACTCACAATGGGATTGAAAAGACCAGAGTCGTTAGAATTGAAATGCAACCCAAGAATACAAAATGACAAAATTCAGAACAAACAAAATGAATGAGTATCATACTCTAAACCAAACCAAATAAATTTGGAGTTATATCAGAAACTAACAAATATTGGCAGAAACCCAAATCAATAAACAGGATGAAAGCTTTGTAAAATACTGTTAGCATCAGTTCACAAAGACCAAAACACATAAATTTGTTATTGCATGAGAAAATATCAAATTTTTGACACAAGCACAGATCAATAAAAGGGAAAAAAAACATTTTATAAATATTACCGAGACCTGTTTCACCAAATAAAGACTTTGCCTTGTTTGCCTTTGACATTAACCTATTCAGTCAAAAAGAGAGCCGAAATAGCAAAAATAATGTCAAAGAAAATAGAAGGGACAGAGCCTTGAATTCAAACCTAGAACAATCCTAACCAATCAAAAATCAGTGACTCTAAATCAACAAACCGAAAACCCAGATGAGAGAACTGAAACTTGATCGCCTTTAATTTAGAGACGAAAGGAAGAAATTTTCCTCTGACTTAAACCCAGGTGAAAACTAACACCCAAAACAATTCCCAGAATTTTTTTTTTTTTTTTTGAGTGAAATGATTGAAATAAAAATATAAAACAAACTGGGACAAATGCAAAAGTTAATCATGACAAAAATAACCGAAAAGACAATATGAAATGAAAACCCAGAATCGATCATCTACAAAACAGAGTTTTTCTCAATGACCCATAATTCAAAATCAAACAGAGTTTTGAAAAAGAATTTACCTAGACGATTTGATTTGCTACCGTTGATGTGGGTGTTGTTGTTCTTATTGTTCCTCTCTTCTTCTTTTTTTGCATTTTTTTTACAGCAAAAGCAACTCATCGTTACCCTGTTTTTTTTTTGGTTTTTGTTCTCCTTTGTTCTCTGGGTTTCACTCGTCTTCTCAGCTGTAAACGAAAACAGGAAGACGAAGAGAAACAGGAAGAAGAAGAAGAACAGAGCAAAACTCAGACAGAGGGAGAAGAGAGAAAGAGAGAGAGAGAGAGAGAGGAGAGAACAAAAAACTCCCTCAAGACAAAAGAGTCTGTCACTCTTTTTATGACTTTTTTGTTATAATATTTATAATAGGGGGTTAGTATGTGATGAAAATCGACGGCAAAATTAATTTCAATTTTGCACCAATCAAGTCACGCCACGCTCATACATGGAGGGATGGTTTTGTAATATGCAAGTTTACATCATTTGGTATAGAAAGTCGTATCACATTTTCTAACCACATCTCACACGTCAGTAAGTTTCGCTTTTAGCTCTACCAGAGAAACGTAATCGGCATTTAAAATATATTGTTATTTAGAAATTGATATAATGTTTTCGATACAAAAGAATTTGTATTTATGGTTAGAATCAGAAAAATAGATAATGTATATATAGGCCAGTCTGGCAACCATGTCTTCTAATAAATTCGTTGACTCTGGCAACGTCAATTTATTCTTAGAAAAAAAACACAAAGGTGAATCGCTCTATTTTTCAAAGTGTAATCTACTATGACGTAAATTTTAGCCTATTAACAGTACTGAAACTCACATTTAGCACGTATTAAAATTTTGAATTAGTCAGATATCCAGCTCATATGCACTACTTGGATAGCAAAAAAGGGTAGTGATAACAACATTTGCATAAACTCATAGCGGAATATTTTGCATAAGGCATTCTTGTGAATGATATTACTCCAAAACTTAATCAGGTAAGAACATCCAAGGACAATAATGCTTGAAACTCTAAATCTGTAAGGTAAATTATGTGAATGATTGACGTGTCTGTCCTGCATATTTCCCCAAAGATAAACTTTCCAGGTTATGAGATCCGTATCTCCCTTAGTTTTTTTTTTTTTTTTGTTCAATAGCCCGAAATGGAAATTTTACTCGACGCGGTGAATTTACCACATACTCGCATTTAAAGCACGGTATTTTTGTTTTGTCGTTTACATGCTCCCACTATTCCCGGACACGCGGCAGGTCGTGATTGGCAGTCCTGATTTATTAGCGAGCTGGTTCGCAACAAATCTTTGTCTTGTTCGCAGTCTTCTTCTGCTGCCAAATATCTCTCGGTGCGTCAGCTACCCGCAGGTGACGCAGACATTGAGGACCGAGGCCCCTTCAGCCGTTAGATCTCCAATAAAAACTGCTCGATCCTCGCCAACTGGTGGTGCGGGTCCCACTCGCTGATTTCACCTCTCTGAAGTACGCGTTTTACCCGTGAATAGTTAAATTTTTTTTTTTTTTTTGGCTGTAAATTTTTTTAAAAAAGTGGAAAGGATCCCACGCGCTTGCTCTGGCCTTCAATGCACATTCCTGAAAAAGGGAACCAAAATAGTAAATTTGCAGGTCCGCGAATGATAGCCTGACACGCGTCCTGCACGCAAGGGATAGTGGGGCCACTGTACTTACCGTGTGGGTTTAAACCGACATGCCGGTGGGTGATAGTAATTGTGGTTGGTTCGAAAATTCGAAGTTTCAAAACGTTTATTTTGTATTTATTGCAATCATTGAAACTCATAATCCATGTGTAACGATTAACGAATGAAATAATCACCTCATAATGTCGTTAATTTACTAGTTAAACTTCGAAGTGAGAACAGATGATATTAACAATAGTTTCTCCATTTTTGTGGGCATAGAATAATTTTCAAAATAATTGTCTTGCCATGTAGTTTCGTCCCTCACTAGCTGAGTTATGGTCTCTTGTTAAAAAAAGTCACTAATCGAGCTCTGTCATTCGCTTGAGTGTAGAATTTAGCTCACTATGTTACAGTATATAATCATCGTTTGGTTGTTAATTAGTTATGACAATCATTACTAAACTAATAATATATATATATATATATTGATTATCTCTCTAAATATTTTGATTTTCGAGTTTAGTTTTCAATACATATATATATATATATATATATATATATGTAGTTTTTGCATCAAGACAAGCACAGGGAGAGATGTAGACATGCTTAGCTAATAGGGAACACATTTCCTATTATATGTTTGATCAACAGAAAACTTAAAGCCACTTGCTTTACTTTAAATAACATGTGAAAAATGACGAGGTAACCAATAATTTTGACAATACCTTTTATTCTAAATGATTGTGGTAGTAATTAGTAAGTAATAACACTATCAATTACTATTTTGAATCCTCTTAATAAATTCATTCCATATGAACCATTAGAAGTTTCTATTGTTGTGATCTCTCGAGGTTGACCACAATACATGTGAACGAGTACGTGCCAAGTTTCATGCACTAAATTATGACATAGTACGTTGATATCACAATATCTGAAAAATAAGCCTAATTGGCACTCAGTAAATTCCTAAAGACAAACAATGTCACTTCAAGTATGTAAAACTCACTCCTTTTTTTTGTTTGGACATGTAGAATTTTGACTACATTTAATACATAGAACCCTTTTACCTTCACGTGCTAAACACATATTCTTATATAATTCAATGGAAGAATGATGGATTCGTAGAAAAATTAAGGGTAGGATGAAACTAACCTATTTCTCAAAAACGAGTGTAAGTATTTTTTTTTTTTTTAAAAGGAAAGACGATAAACTATATTAAATGATAACATAGGTTACATGTAGCGATGCAAAAGTATCGAAAGTAAGCAATAAAACATAACGAGAGGCACAAACGCATCCATAATAAAGAAAAAACAATAAATGATAATAAGATGCACAGACGCAACTAGAATGAAAGGTAACCAGGATGTGACTTGATGTCGAACGACATCGCTGCACTACATATGTCACGAAAGCAGTGTAAATTAATGTAATAGTAACCATAACCGTAACTGACGAAATGATCACCTAGGAGATGTGATTCATTCACCAGGAGTTCGAAAGTAACCGAGGGTTCAGAAACTCGAAAATTAGCAAACGAACTCCTAAGAACTAGAACCAATACCAGATCAATATGAGCAGCCGTCTTGGATCTTGGATCCGTATTTGTAAGCGACCAGGATCCCAAAACCGGATCCAAATTCGACCAGAGACCCAAATCAAGTCTGCAAAAGCAATTTTGACAAAAAGCCCAAACTCATGTGAATATGATTAGGGCACCCAAACTCATGGGCACCCTAGAGTCATCTCCACCCTCGACACCCCAATGCCTGCGCACCCAAACACCATTGATCAGAGCCACCGCACTGTTATCTTCGCCTGAATCAATCCGGGGCTCCCTCAAAGCTTGAAGGAAGAGAGCAATTCGGGGAACGTATTTGCACAACAAACCTGGGAAGACTCTCAACATCAATTGGATCTACAAATTCTGCCAGAATCGGCCCAAACGCATCTCCTCCAACTCTCGTCGAGAAAGACTCAACCATGGATCCATCTTCTCGAGACGGGCGGAATCGATCTCACCTTTTACCGACTCGGTGACACCACTACCTGATCGATCTGGTCTGGGCATGCCCCAAGCATCCAAGCACAAACCAACCCGACCCACCTTGCCAGATCTGAGGCGCGCTCGCTGAGGCCTCGACGAACCACCACCATGAGCCGCCATCCGCGATGATAGATCAGCTATCATCCTCAACGCTGATCGAGCTAGCAAAGTGCACGTCGCGTCCTACTCAGCGCATGGCAGCAACCGCATTGACATAAGATAAAGTGAGATAGAGGGGAGAACAGAGTCTCCACTCCAAAGAGTCGACACAGGAGAAGGTGAGGGAATAGAACCTCATTGAAGAGGGAAGGTGCTGCAAAACCACGCCTAAGGGCGGCGGCCGCTCAACCCTAGCAGAGTATTGCTAGGTCTCATATAGGCTAATAAACTTCAAAAGGAGGGGGCTTTAATTTGAAGCATTTGCACACATGAACAGAAATTGCACATTACTTGTTGACTAAAACGAGTGTAAGTTGTGTAAACTTTTGTGCAAGTGGTAAATTGATATTTTGTTCGAAAGTGAATATGTAAGTTACATATCTATTTAGCCGCAAAATAAAATATGAGGCGATTTATGATAACAACATCAAAAGAAATTGTGATAAAATTTCATATACGAATAAATAATTTCATTTGTTATGAATGCACGTAAAATTTACTTATAATCTATTCTCACATGGATCGAGACAGAAACTTGTCTTTAACAATATTTGAACTAATGTATTCACCCTTGTCTTTAACAATATTAAAGCCTAGCGTTTAGGGTGAAAGATCAACAAAGTGTTAGGCTAGTAATCTATAATATTTCCCCTCAACTTGAACAAAAGAAAAAGGAAGACGAAGAAGAAAGTGTAACCTAAAATAAGGGATGCAAAGGAAGACTATAAAGAGAGCACGAGGGAAATTCAAAGCCTAATGTATTGAAAAAGGTTACCTATGAGAGATTAAACCAGCAAATCCCAGTTTGTTCGATACGTGGTGGTCGGTGCATGTTACATGTTATCTATATGTGATGACTCGGCGGTGGTCGAGAAAGTCCACTGTTTAGCCGGCGGTGGCCTTATATATTCGAAGGGAGATTTCGACACATGGAAGGCCGAGAACAACCAGGGAGATGAAGTTAGTGGTTTACAATCACCAAGGGACACCAGGCACTTAAAATATGGTGGTTTAGGGTTCAGAGAGACACTTGGTAAAAGAAGGTAGGTAGTTCGTGACTTCATCTGTAACCACAACTCTCCCAAAAAGATATAGAGTTGTGATGTGATCTTATATTCTTATGATATCAATTCATCGGTACGATCAAATTTCTTTATTTAAAGGGTTATCATTTTTGAAAATAGAAATGAAACGTAAGATCTTATTTGGTTTCTGCCTTCTGGCGAGAAGAGAGACGGAATCAAACGAAAAAAATAAATTAATCTCATATTTTGTTGATATTTTTTTAACATACAGTCATTTTCTTTTTGTTAGTTAGTATTTACTAGAGTCTAGATAAAAAAAAAATTCCATCCCAAAACTGAAAAGTGAACGAAAAATTATATACTTTGAAGTTGGTTTAAATTCAAAAAGAGATAGAGAATATGGGTGAATTAAAATAGAGTAACAATTTCGTCAATTGCGTAAGGAAAATTTTTCTATGCATCAACGGTGCAAGTGAATCAATAGTCGATCTCAGTCGTTGATATTCATAGACAACATTTTTTTTTTAATAACAAAAAGTTATACTCAAAATTATCCAACTGTCTATTCTTATTCCTGTTGGTAAAAGTATATGTCGGTACACTGAATACTCTCTCATTGAATAAAAGAAGTCAAATTTATGACCAGAAAACATAGCTTAATGAAGGAAGTTATATGAACCCTAAGTTGGATTGGTCATACAAAATTGAGGAATTTTTTAAGAAGATGAATACCACAAATAAGTCATTGTCGCGGGGTTTAAGTCGTGGAATTAAGTAACAACACATTAAGCCGAAAGTTAATGGTTGGTGATCTCATACATGCATGGATCTATGCTTAAAATTAACAACCCTTCCTAACCAGAACCCTAATAACCACATAACAAATTAAGCTTTGGCCTCAGTGAGATTGCACTATCTCACAAAATGCATGCAGAGAGAAGCCAAAAATTATATTCACTTCTGGAAAAAAAAGTTGTTGGAGGATACCGACATCACCTAATTTCATATATGCCATTTCGACCAAGACCGTAATGACCATTTAGGAGACTAGTAGCCACCACTAACTTATGATTTAATTAAGAAGCACCGACACCCCAAGTCAAATTCATGTTTTGCATATAAAACCTAGCACCGGCATGGAAAATCTAGTCTAGTCCACGACATGTGTAGTAAAAGACTGTTTTTTTTTTAGGTTGAGTCTGATTCTGCCATTAGCATTTTCACCTTCTGTTAATCGAAGAGTGTTGAACATTAATGCATACAGATTAGAGCTGCTCTATCAATATCGGCAGAAAATTAGAATGAGAAGCATGGCTAACTACTTAGTTGAAGAAATTATCACACAATGTCTCAGTATAATTAATAGCAAATTATTCATTTATAAGATATATTCTTTTTTGTCACTTACTTACTGATATGAGACTATCCAATTATCAACAGTTGATGCCAGTTTTTTAATTTTTTTATTATTACTATTATTTTAAATATCATTGTCTCTTACGATTTAGGTCTCCATCCTTTGATGTGCATCCTTACTTTTGACACTGTTGCCAGATGATTTAGTACTCTGAGTCTCTGAGAACCGAGAGAAGCATAACAAACACTCCCCATCTAATGCAGATTGAGCCAAAATGTAGATATCCCAAAATCGAGATGGAGCGTCGACAAAAGGATTTCCATGATTGACGTTAAACCCAGCGAAGCCGAAAGAAATAGCTCCAAAATTAGTTGGCTATGGATCATGAATACAAGAAACTACAAGACGTTAAAAAATATCCCACGCCAATATCTATTATTATTTTTCATCTTTTTTTTTTTACCACTCACGATTGATATCATTTTTCTGCTTTCTTTTTCACTTTTTATCAAAAGTGTGTTCACTACTGCTTGGCAGCTCGCAATGATTCCTTTCCTTGTTTATTGAATCAATCTTCAAGTACATATTTATGAAATCATGACAAAACCCAATTGACAACATCCAAGAAAGTACCCAGATGGATAGGTGGGAAAATGATTATTGAAATAAAAAAACAAATATTGCTTCCCTCGCTTTAGCTTTAGGAGCTCTATAGTGGCGACTTTTTGAGCTTCAATTGCGCCTTCAACTTTTCTCCTTGGGTAGCAGGCATTCTCCCAACTTGATTCGGACGCAGAGAAAATAAGTGGCTCTTGAACTTTTACTATTCAAATGCATAGTTATGTCAATTTTAGTACATTCTCACCTACATTAGTTATGTCAATTTTAGTACATTCTCTAGACCTACATTACTAATAGCATGGCATTCTTTTCAAACAAGCTCAACATTAATGCCCTCGCAACCAAATTTTATTGACCTAGTGACATTAATCTCTCATTTATCAGTGAGAGATCCTGATTTAATATGTAATCAGAAAATAAACGAAACGCGTTCTATTAAAAATTCCAAAGTGAAAATCTTCTTTCGGGAGAGTAATATTAGGACTTATCACCTAAAAATCCCCTTATTGCATCCCGTTTAAATAAAAATGTTTGATAGTTTGGAGTAGTGGTCTAGTGGGTGATGTTCAGTTCTAGTGACATTGTCCCTGGATCCTTTGGAAGTGTTAATACCCTGGCCTGACAGCCACACAGAGATTGAGCTGGGAGGGCTATTAGCATGGCAGCGGGTAGTGATTAATACTTTGCTCAAGCTGCTGTAAGACGAAGCCATCACCCACAGCTTCAGTTTCGAGTTTTTGGAATTTTGGTATCTGATTCATCATGTTTTGCACGACTTGTAAACATCTGTTGCGGCCATAGATACAAATATCTCGTGTGCAATATCATTGATATTCAAGTATTGTTTTTTGCTACATGCTGTACTTAAAGGTCTCATTTTGCAGCGGATAAATCCCAATCAATGCATATGAGAATCACTTGAACTGATTTCCAGAAAAATTGTAAAACCATTTACCAAGGCATGGAAAAGAGAGTAATAACAATGTAGTAGTGCTTCAAAATCGAACTAAGGTATCCAGACACATTGCTCATAAACTAACGATCATGAAATGTATTTTTCCTGCTGCTCTTGAAGAACCTTTGCTGAAGACTTTGCATCCAGATATAGGGTAGCTACTTCTTCTAAATCCTCCTGTAGATGAGACAAATGATGTTTGTTAATGAAAATGATTGCAGAATTACATTTCAATCATTGTTTCTCAAATTTATAGCTACCTTGCGGATGTTGTCTCTGCCATTCATTTTTGCCACAATGCTTGCAGGGGATAAGAGCTGAACGGCATGCCTGAGGAAATTATAAAGTTAAGCATACTGCGGAGGGAATGAGCTAAAATTAACAAATCCAACACTTTACACCAGACCTTAAAGACGTTCGCTGTCCTATCTCTCCAAGGTAAGCCAAACTCTCCTCATCTACTACCAGTTCCTCCACCTGTGCACGGGTTGCTAAGATCTGCTCAAGCAACAATCAATTGAGTAACAAGTAGTTTGAACTCAAAAAACAAAAAGACAAAAATAAAATAAAAAATGATAAAAGAAGAATAGTTTTGTACTGGAAAGATGCTGGGGTAAAAAAGAAAAATCTCATACACAGCGAGCAATTAAAGTGATCTAGACCTTTATCATCTCTTCAGGACCATAAGTCTGTGTTCGGATAATCACTAACCGGTCCAACAAATCAACAGGTATTCCATGAGGACTAGCCATATCAGTCCCTCTGCACAGTAATACATCCATGTTCATAGAGCACAATGAAGGTTTCTAGGCAATACAGGTAGACAGGCATGCTAGATTTGCTTTTATTATAAGATATGGGTTTACTGCAAAATTCTTGACAAGTAAGATTCATACCTCACGTTGCAAATTCCTCTATTTGTGGCAAATATTACTATTGGAGATAACGAGCTCTCTAAAGCACGATTCAAGTACGAGAAGCACTCCATATCCAGCATATGTACCTGTGAATCAAGATTTTAAAATTCAAATAATTTTGACAAATGTAATAGTTGTGTAAAGGACTTAGAAGGAAAATCAACCTCATCAATGAACAGAACTCCAGGAACAAGCTCTGCTACACCTTCATCAATATACCTGTTAACAACCTGTCATCAATCATACACTTCAATTAAATGACTTCTATTTTCTAGCTGATGAAATATTATTTGAAGGGGAACAAACCTGTAAAAGTGATGCAACTTATGTAATTTTCTTTTACGGACAACTGAATGATTGTTTTAAATTATTACTTAGAACAATTTATTGCAAAACATTGAGCTCACTTACTGTATAAAGATCAAGGCCCACCTAAAGACTAGAAGAAGAAATGAAAATAGGAAATAACCAGAAAATAAAGTTCAAAGTTCTATATTCAGTATACTCATATGCAATGGGGAACTAGAGACCAGAGTGAAATATGACTTGACAAAACCTCCTGTCATAAATAAATCACCCTGTCAAATGCACTATTGTTCTCTCCCCAAATAAAACCACATTCAGCAAATTGTCGCACCTGCCATGACACTAAACTATTCCCAGTTCCAATTCCTTGCTAGACTGTCAACATCTCTACCCTGACAAATACATTAACAAATGAATGCCACAAGGAGGGGAGAAATCCTAGCCACCTAGTAGTGTAGCGAGCAATTCAACATATGCCTACTCAAAAATCATGGGGAACTAGAAATATTAGAAACTCAGGAAACACTTATAACTGTGTCATCAGTAACTGTGGAAGTTGGATTAAATTAAAGCATAGTTTGTGTCTTAATTCATATAGAGCATGTCAAGTTGAGAGTGAAATGAACTGGTAAAAGATTTCAAGGGAGTCAACTCTCAAAGCTTTGGGACTGAGCACAGCCTTAGATGGAATTAAAGGTGTAGTTACTGGAACTGACAGATGTCAAAGTCTTGGAAGTATTTTCAATTGACATCACAAAATTATTCAGGAGTTTATAGAAAAAAGCTGCAACAAGCTTTTCTCACTTGGAAAATTTATCTTATGCTACCACAGAAAAGGCATTGAATTTGGTTCCCACTCCTCATACAATCACAAGTTTGTACCTTGTTTATTTCTTGTCGCAATTTGTCTGTAATTTCTGTTTTTCTTGGCTTCATCATCTGACCCATTAGAGATAATATGTCTTGCCCACCTTGAGGTCGAGCATTCGCAGCATCTAGATCGTGCAGAGTTACATCCTGTAAAAGAGTTACATAAGCCAGCCTGGATTCAACATGTACAGAGGAGGAGAGGAACAATACAAATTGAATTCTGTTAACTGAAATTGAACCTAGTGAGAACATAAATAGAGTGTGAAGAAGAATTGGTCAGAACCATCAGTCTTCAGGATTTAGGATTAGACGCACAGATATGGTTAGTTCAGATGGTATACCAAGGGAATGTTAAGTGTCCATTTCAAAAAATTTATCATGCCAAAATTCATTAGTCATCATTACAGCCATCGAGTCCAATTACTCAATAAGCAAAATGTTTAGTATAAAACAGCAAAATTTTGACCATGTTTCACGAACGCAAATTGCTATATTAATCAACTAAAGAAAAAATAAAAGCTTATTATTAAAAACGACATGCATCATGGCATGATACATGTTCCTTTCAAAAAGATCCAGCACCACAAGGCAAGTGGCTACTAGAAATTAACAACCCATCCAATGATATTATGATATAGTAGAATGCAATTCACATTACAGAGCATTTATAAAGAGAACACAGTTCACATTGAACCAACCTGCACAATCTCCTTCTTTTTGTGAACCTCTCCTTTTGGAAGTGGAACATACTCTTCTGCTTCAAGATCGAATTCCGTAGCAAATGCATCACTTCTGCCTACCCTTTTTACTGCCCCACTGTTTGCTTCAATATATATAACATCACCAACAGCAACCTGCATGTTGTATCACGAAAAGCATATAAAAGAAATAAGAAAAAGTAAAAAACTTCTACAAATGACAGCAATATTCAAACAGCATAATATTTACCTACAATAGCTTCACAGAGAATTCAAAATAAGAAGTAAAATACATGGTAAATGAGGCAAAACAATATCTTTCTATTGTACACAAAAATTGATATCAAAATAACTTACCTTTTCCTTAACCAATGCATCATAAATAGTGGGGTCCAACTTCAATTGCTTGGTTCCTTTGACAGTTTTTAACCCAATGATTACATGGCTAATGCTTTTACCATAGCCACCAGTAACACTCTCCGTTTCTTCTGGTGTTAGTTCTGTCACCTGAAATGTCACTATCAAAGCATCAAGAACTGTAACCAAGCAAATCAAATGTGAAAGTACATAAACAACAGTGGCGTCCAAATCACTTTGAAAAGGAATTACAGCAATCATTTACAAAGACAAGAGGATATGATTAGAGACTCGCCTCTCCTTCATAGACCTCTTTATTTTCCTTGATACGTAGACCAATAGCCCTTCTAAAATTTTCCATTAGAACCTCTGTTTTTTTAACTTCTGATGAATATACTTCAGACCCAACCATTGGGCAGAATGGAACCTACAAACAAAGACCATCAAACACTTAGAACCAGAACAAAAAGTTTATGCTCATGACTATTCAAAAATCAATAAAGAATACCTTACAAATAATCACAAATAATAAAAAAAATTGTAAGAAATACCTTACTCCCAAGCTCCTGGGATATTCCAAGAGCCAACGCTGTCTTTCCAGTTCCAGGAGGTCCAGCCAGTAGAAGAGCCTTACCAGCCAACTTCTTCTGCCGTATCATATCAACAACAAGACCAGCAGCTTCTCTTGCCTCCCCCTGACCCACAAAGCCAGCAGCCCAAGCTGCTGCTCTTCCATTGGCCTGGAAAAGAATGATACCCAATAACCAACATAACATTGTCAGTGATTCAGGTGGAAACCTCTCTTAGGATAGAAAATTAATGAATTTTGTAAAGTTCGACCCACACTAATGTCTTGCATTTGCAATTTCCAGAACAAATTCATTAACCAGTTTACAGCACCTAAAAGGAGTAGTATAACTGAAACATTTTAATATGTTGGTTTTTTCCCAGCCACAAGTATATTTGTTTTACGGGCTTAATACTGATTACTATTTACTACCCTATAGTTTGGATCCAAAATCAATTCAGTCCCTGAACTTCTAATTTCATCAAAAACACCCTTGCACTTTCAATTTTGATATGATAGGTCCAGTTTGTTATTTTTCCAATAATTGAAGTTATTTAACTTGTTAACGTAACTCATATATGGCCTATGTTTTATGATGTGGTGTCGAGGTGACCTGCATAGTCAATTTAGGAGTGAGCCCTACTATAAAATAAATAGTTTTTTTAACAAATAATCCAACTATAACTTGAACTCATAACATAATATTAACGAATTGGACCTATTATTTCAAAATTGAAAGTGCAGGGGTGTTTTTGATGAAATTAGAAGTCCAGGGACTGAATTGATTTTGGACCTAAACCGCAGGGTAGTAACTAGTATTTAGCCCTTATTTTACTGAACTACCATCAACACAAGATAACCAAGTGATAAATGCCTTACTTTAAACACAAACACGCATCACACCAGGAGTGTGAGTAATTTCCAATATTCATGCATTTTAGAGTACTAGTGTATGTAACATCATAGGCAAACCAAGACGATCCAGTAACATACCAAACAGATCCTAAAACCCTAGACTGTAAAACCTAAACATTTTATAGCAGATAACGAAAGAAACTAGAGATAGTTTGAAATAAGAAACTGACGGTATATTCAAGGGAAAAAAACATATTTACATAGAAAGAGAGAAACCTCAAGACCAAGGCCTTTGATGTGGGTGTGAGTAGCTATGCGCTGCTTCTTGGTAGTGGACTGAACCTCTTCTATTTTCACCTTGTCCATCTCTCTAACTCTTCTGGGTTTTGCCGAGAACTCCCAATACTGTTATGATATAAGGTTTGCTTTTTAGTCAGTACGGCTGAACCCTGCAGAAAGACAATGGAGCTTGAAATACAGACATGGAGGTGGATAAAGTGACGCCACATAGAATATCTCCCGAACTAGGACATAAGCGAATACAATTAAAAACAGTTTCATTTTCAATTCCATTACCATCCTCCTTGAACCCTTGATGACAATTTGCCACTTCCACGGCTTTGTCCATTATGATGTAATGCCGATAACCAAAACATTCAGAGCTATTGTATTTAATTCGAAAAGCACAAGTTTGAACTGTATCGGTCATCATACAAAACCAAACAAGTACCTTTTAATTCGAAACAAGTACCTTTTGAACATGAGTTTCAATACAAAACCAAACCCCTCAATTATGAACTGTATCGGTCATCATACAGGTCTCCAACTTTAGAAAGAACACTGAATCATGAAAACAAAGACACAGAGCAAAACCATCATCCTAAATCCGCGAGTCATGAAAATGCCCTAAATCCCCAAAACGGTACACGACCAAGTAGAGAAAACATTACACGCAGAAACCCTAGCTTTTACACAAAGAAGAGTAAACTGAAATGTAAGAAACAGATGAGAGATGAGAGATGAGAGAGATACCTTGGGAGAGCAGCAGCTTTTCTTGTTTAGAGAAAGGAGGAGCTTCGCTGGGAGTAGTAGGACTGTAGGAGGGAACGGGTCAATTTTTTGTAAATTTGGTAACCGGGTATTTCACGGTTCGACCTGGTCGAGTTTTTAACTATGAGTTAAACTTATAAATGCATAATTACCGAATTGTCCTCTCACTTTTCTCATGGCACTTTTACTCCACCCACTTTTTAGTTTTGTTAATTATGAATAATTTCTCGTGTTAATTTCACCTAGAACAATATATTTTCATAATTTCTCTGTTAGTAAAATTATTTTGTGATTTACATAAGGAGAAGTGAAGTTCACACTCCATATTTTCTTTCTTTTTTAGTACTTCTAGTTTTGTATGTTTGTAAGAATTTGAACTAAAAACGGAAAAAATGAGTTTGGATCACAAATTATGGAGTGCAATTTTCATTCTTCTTTACAAGTTCGCATTATTGATAAAATGTTTTGGCTCATACAACAAGTCACATTTTAGATGAAAAATGAAATATTTTTAGATGCCTAGCATGTGAGTTATTCATATTATCGATAAAAGGTTTCTGCTCATGTACAAGTAATATGTATTGGATGAAAAATACAAAGATATCTTGACATGCGCGCCTAACATTTTTTTTTTTTAAATAAAGGCCGGTGCGACTGCTCTCAAGTTTTGATTAATAAAACCACAAAATACACAAGGGGGACATGGTGCCTAAACCTCGAATTACAATATGGACATGCCTAGCATTTGAGTTGTTGAGTCTAATAAAAATTTGGATAGAATTGCTAAGAAAATGTTACTTCCATTACCACCCTCCTTCAACCCTTCATGACAATTTGCCACTTCTACGGCTTTATCTATCATGATGTAAAGTCTAAATCAAAAAGGTTCTATGCTATTGTATGCAATTCGAAAAACACAAGTATGTAACCCCGAGAAAATTACAAAGGAAATGTTGATAAGTTGACAACAGAAGATAAATCTAAAATAATTAGGGTGCAATTTATCAAAAATGTAAAATCAGATAGTAAATGAGCATGGGTTCGAAAAATTGGGGGCAATTACGGTATGTTGTAAACTGCTACTGAATAAGAAAAATAGGAGGGGTAGCTGTTTGAGAGTTGGAAGCACAGAAAAGAAAAGCTTTTGAAAAAATGGCGTCGTCGGTTCGATCACCGGCTCTCAGAGCTCTGAAACCACTCTTCAATTTCACACTCCACGACACCTTAAACCCTAGACCCCGAACCCTAAGCCTTCGCGCCTTCTCCACCGCCTTGTCTCCGCCGTCTAAGGCGGTGGTCTACGAGCAACACGGCCCTCCCGATAGCGTTACCAGGTCTTTCTCTCACAAATTCTCTCACTTTCCTATTTTTGAATTTTTAAATTTCTGAACTAGTGGTTGTTGTTGTTGTTGGAAGAGTGATGAATTTACCGCCGGTTGAAGTGAAAGAGAACGATGTCTGTGTCAAAATGCTGGCTTCTCCTATAAACCCTTCTGATATTAACAGGATTGAAGGTAATTTTTTATTCTTCTTTTCTCTCTTTTTAAGTTTTAATATTTTTGTCTGATCATTCAGAAAAATTGGAGGTAAATTTTTGCTAAAGAAAAGTGAAAATGTTGCTGCAAAAATTTTTACACCACATTTCGAGGATGCTTTTTTTTGAATTTACCATTTGTTGCTTACTAGTTGGGGGGGGTTTTTGAATTGAACTATGAAAGGGGTATACCCTGTGAGGCCACAAGTGCCAGCGGTTGGAGGATATGAAGGTGTGGGAGAGGTACACTCTGTCGGCTCTGCGGTTAAAGGACTATCGCCTGGAGATTTGGTCATCCCATCTCCACCTTCTTCCGGTACTGTATATTCATTTTGTGTGTTTGAGATCACATTTTGTTGAATATCTTGGTCGGAGAAGAAATTTCATCTGAATATATGTTGCATGCTTTTTGTCACCTTATCGAGTGGTATTCTGGTTAATCTTGTGCTTAGGGATGTGGCAAACTTATGTTGTGAAAGATCAGAGTGTATGGTACAAGATTAATAAAGATTCACCCTTGGAATATGCTGCTACCATTACTGTAAATCCATTGACTGCTCTAAGAATGCTTGAAGACTTCACCACTTTAAAGTCAGGTGCTGCAACCTCTCTCATTTCTCTGCGCCTTTCTTTTACTTTGTTTCCACCGACTAATTGAGTGCCAATAGGAGATGCTGTTGTTCAAAATGGAGCCACCAGCATCGTGGGGCAGTGCATTATTCAGCTTGCAAAGAATCGTGGCATTCACAGCATTAATATTATAAGAGACAGGTGCTAACTGAGAGACTTGTCAGCTTCTGTAGTATGTTGTTTGTCTTACAGTGTTTTGAAAGTTCAAAGACAAAAGGAAAAGTTCGGGAAAAGTCTTACTTTAGTTTTCCATTGTCTGCTTTCTACAGGGCTGGGTCAGATGAAGTAAAGGAAAAGCTTAAAAAACTTGGTGCTGATGAAGTTTTTACTGAGAGCGAACTGCAAGTCAAGGATGTCAAGGGTCTTCTGGTATTATGCTAATATCTATACTGCCTATAGTTGAATTTTCTCCAGGATCTTATGGAAATTCTGAATCTTATGATTAGTTTATATATAACAGTTTGATTTCTTCATGTTCTGAGTTGTTTGACCAATCTTTTCCATCTCCATCTTACATGGCAGGCTGGCCTACCCGAACCTGCATTGGGATTTAACTGCGTCGGCGGCAATGCTGCTTCTTTGGTTCTTAGATTTTTGGGGTAATCTTTTAGTGGTCTGAACCTTTTCTTTAGTGGTCTGAAAATTGAATAACTTCTGGAGATGTAATGAATGCTTGTTTCCAGGCGTGGCGGCACTATGGTGACTTATGGTGGCATGTCTAAGAAACCAATTACTGTATCAACTTCATATTTCATTTTTAAGGTGATTCCTGCTTTTTTCCCTCTTTCATTTTGACTTCTGTGTTTTTTATTTTGAGGGGAAAGTATATTGCACTTCAGAATCAGCAAACTGATATTTTTAAGTTTCTGCCGGAAATCTTTGAGTTAGTGTTGGTGGGTTGAGGTGTATGGAAGCTCATATAAAACTGGTAATGGAATACATGTATGTTATATTAGACATTACTATAGATGTGGTAATGATGAAATAGGAATGATGATACCATATGGTTGATACTGATTAAAAGTAGGATGATATCAAAAGTTTATGGGTTATATGATTTGTGTATGGTTTGGATTGGCATCTTATGATTTTGTCTTCTTGACTGTTCTAGGAACCTATGAGGTTGTTGGAATTTCAGACTGTGAGTCGAAATTGTATAGTCACAAAAAACTTTTAGGCATTATAAAACCTAGTTTAGGCAATCACTTCATCTGGTGGCAGCAAGAAGGGAAGATAACGGTAATATTGGAGTATGGTGTGTTGTGAATTGTCATTGTGGCTGGTGAGCCTTAGGATTTAATCCATGTTAAAGTATCTTACTATTGTGCGCAACAATTTCTGTCAGTGGAGAAATAATTGCTCAGTGTTATAAGTTTCTGAGCCGTGTTACTTTGATAATATCTGTATTTGCAGGATCTTTCCTTGAGGGGATTCTGGTTGCAGAGTTGGATGAGTACAGAGAAGGCAGCAGAGTGTAGAGTTCTGATAGATCACCTCCTTGACCTAGCACGGGAAGGGAAATTAAAATATGAGTAAGTTCTCTCTTTCATTCACGATACAATTGGCTTCCTTTTCTTTTGTCATTTCCTTGTCAACTATAAATTGCTAGGTTTATGCGTATCAATCAAGGACCGTTTTAAGTTTAACATGAAATGTCCTCCTTTATTTATTTATAGGATGGAGCTGGTTCCTTTCGACAGTTTCCACACTGCACTAGACAAAGCACTCGGGAAACAAGGGAGCCAACCGAAGCAAGTAATCAAATTCTGAGCCTTGAGCAGGACCAAAGGCTTTTGTTCGTCCTTCATTTTTTACAATAATCATTAAAGTCCCTTGTGTTGTGTTAGCACGTTACATGTTCAATTTTCCCATCAGAAGATGTAATTATAATATCTCTTTGAGGTTCTGTGAATTAGAGAATGATGCTCTGCTTATGAGCTATACCATGGCATCTGGGAAGCAATCACGTTCTCCATGACTACAGTTTGAACAGTGGACTCCCTACAAGGAAAACCCCCATTTGTCATCCAAATCTCAGGAGTTTTCAACTGAGGCACTGTGAAATGTTAAAGTTGAAATTGCTGTCATGCACTACTAGGCAATGCAAATCATTTCATTAACAAGCATCCCCGATCAATTCCCCAAGCTCTCAATATATGATTTGCATATTGAACGAGGTGTGGGGCAAAAATAAAACTCTCAAGTATATGACCAATTGTATAGTAAAATGGAAAGTGCAAGGCCATTTTTTTCTGACTTGAACGGAAAACTGACGTGTAACCCTTGATCAAGGAGTATTGGAGGAAACTAAATAATGAACAAGTTTGAACCTTGGAGTCATAATAAAGCATGCAGTACCTAAATCAAAATTTTCGTTTTATCCAAACATGTATGGAATACAATTTGGTTCCAATAATATATATGAACATGAGTGAGACCATGAATTGATCCCAAATCAAGAACCTAACTTCCACAATTTTTAAAAAAATTGCAGCAAAAGAATTCTAGTGTTTGGATGTTCTCATGAGATATTATTGTAACGAAAGAAAAATCTGCCAAAAAATATCAAAACCTAGGGGGAGAAATATAAGTTAGAATCTAAGAGATCGACTCCTTTTTCAAAACATAGTCCACAGCTTCTTCGACAGTATCAACAACCTGCACAAGTATCATGAGGTGTACATTTATATCATCGTTATCTGAATTCATAAATCCTCCCTTCAACTGGGAAAGAGGGGAAAGATGCTACATTTTGTTTCAGTTGCAGAATTTTATACAGTATACATACCAGATCAGCTGGAAACTCGTCATGATTTTCCTTTCCCTTGAAAACTCCAGTCCTTGTCAGAATGGAAAACCAGGGATGGCCAGCCTGAAATGAAAGTTTAACTTATTATTGCATCATCCTGTGATGCAGATTGAAATAGAGTACATATTACTCATGTAAAAAACTAATCCATATTTCAGGTTCAACTGTCCAAGAGAGGGTCTACCTGTCGTGCACCCTTGATGTCAACTAAGGGATTATCTCCTACCATATACAGCGTTTTGAACTGATGACTGCCAGCAATTTCGTGATTTGCAACTTGAGCATTGACATGAACAGATGACACAAGTTGCTTAAGAACAAGTTCTGCATTCTTGAATACAAATGAATTTGGCTTCCCAAAAGTTGTATACTCCAGAGCATGAGGGTGGATTCTGCATAGTCAAACTAGTGGCTTTAGCATCTGCATAAATGATAAATTATCTCATGAAACTAATCATCTTCTGTATCCTAGCCTTTTTCCAAGTCATATGAGGTCAATCGAAGTGATATTATCATCTTCCACTCTTTTCTGTTATATGCTGCTGTATCTCTTGATATATCTAATTCTTCTCGGATCTTTTCACATAATTTCTTTCCATATAGTTTTGATCCCTCCTAATTTTTTACTTTCATATAATAGCTTGTGTGAAATCTAATCATCACCCGAAATTGTTTTAAAATAAACTCAACTCAAGAATCAACCTGTGACATAATACAAATTTATGATCACCTCTAAGCTTATCTAGTGGGCCATCTTTGAATCTATCTGCTACAATTTATGTTGTTGCAATTGTAATTATTTGAGTTGTGGCTCATTCATGAGGGTCTAGAAAGGTTGGGACTTGGGAGATCATATCTCAGCTCAAATAGAATGATAGAAAGGAAAACATCTACATCTACTTCTTGTATATTTGTAGACTTACCTGTTAAAGATGGATTCCAATGCAATTCTGAAAGCTCCCAGTCCAAAACGCTCAGAAGGAAAAGCAGCCTAACTTTAGTGGCACCTTGTCAGTACATTATTAGTTTGCTATTAAAAGTGTTCCAAAAAAAATCAAGAATTGATACTGGACCTAACAGCACAATTAGCTTATTACAGGGAGGAGGAACCAACCTGGTATGCAAGGTCATCATGCGCAAAGTACAGTTGTGGTTGATGTCCAATTTCCCGACCAGGAAGACCACCGGTTCTTAAAATGTCACACAGAACCTGGCATCATCCATGATTAGTCAGTTGATAAATTCTAAAGGTTCCATCATGTGGCTAACACTAGATTCGAAAAAGTCTAACAGAACATGTAAGCAGGAACATAGATTGCTGGCTCTGGATTGTTTAAAGTATTTAGAAACTAAATTGTAGTATTTGGATAATATCTAATTAAGAAACCATGATGCATTGACTTGCCAAATCTTCATGGAATGAAGTGCAAGGTCGTCAAGAATCCAGATTACCTGAATGTCCCTGCTCCAATCGACAGAATCACTAAGTACAAACGCCGCCTGAACTCTTTCTGTGCGAACAAGGTCTCTGATAGCGCTATTCGGATTACCAACCTGCTTCGTTGTCCACTTCTTATGTGGTGCTAATGGATCAATGTTTTCAAAGCACGCGGCATAGTCATCAATTGAAACCACATTTCTGAGGGAGAAAATAAAGAAAGCAAGAAAACCAAACAGTTCATTCGCATTAGTAAAAAACATTCAACAAGCGAAAAATCAAACTATCCAAAAGTACTGGACTCGAACTTACCTAAACCCGTAATGGGACATGACAGCAGCAGGTTCTCCTTTTCCCACAGCAACAATAAGCTCATTCTCAAATCTGTTAAGAGCACAAACTGTAAATCTTAAATAGACAAATATAACGCGACAAAGATAGACTAGAACACATAACCTTACTTGCTCACTAATTGCTTAAAAGGTGTATGAGCCTGCAAAACCTGCAGTACAATAACAAACATAACATGATGAAAATATTAAAGAAAAAAAAAATTTGAAGATGTTTGATAATGTTAAGAATATACCTGTGAAGGTGAAACCTTGACACCCAAAAGCTCACTTAACTCACGTGCTCTTTTGGACTCGGGAAACCCACCTCCTGTTCAAACCCAGAAAACAAAACCCATTAACTTGGATCATCATGCCACACAGAACCCATGATCATTCACGCTTAGCAACAAGCTCACCATTGGTCAGGAACACGTACGGAATCCTGGGATGACCAGAATCGTCGTATAGTCTTCTGAAGGCCTGAGGGGAGCCTCCGATGGGAACATCGCTACGGGAAACGACGCCGTCGATGTCGAAAGCAATGGCAAACGAAGAAGAACTGCAAAATGAAGCAAGAGTAGAACCCAATCAAACATCAGAAACCCGAAAGCTGTCGACTGAACTCGATGAAGTGGTGTTAGTCGACGTACGGTTTGGATTGAGAGGAGAGCTGCGAGAGGGAGCGTGTGATTTTGGAGAAGAAAATGGAGGAGAGTTGCTTCGGGTTTTGGGTTTGTGAAGCCTTTCTCACGATTCTGAGGCTCATTGCTTTTCTTTTTTTTTTTTTTTTTAGGGGAGTCACGTCGCTGCTCTCCGAGAATATATGAAACTCTGGGAAAACAATGAAATCGTTTTGGTTCACCGGCGGGTGAAGCTTAACTGGCTTTGGAAAACACTTGTCGGTAACTTGGAGGCCCATAAAAATTACCATAATATACAGGGAGTGAAAGTCCATACTATTTCTTTCATTTTTTGATTGAAATTCTTTTTATTTAAAATGAAAACATGAAGTGTGGATTGTAAAATAGGAAGTGTGAATTTTACTCTCTTAATATATATATACACGTAAATTTATGATGCTCGAGATCTTTACATTTTTTTTAAATAGATATTCATATATTTACGTAACTTCATTAAGTCACTGTCAAAGTATTACATACACTGGACGTGATGAACATGTTAGTTGTTTGATCACCATACCGAAAGTAAACTAGCTAATCTAGTCGCGTAATCCTGCGAGAAAGAAGTTTTTTTATGCATTTTATGTAGTAAACAGCAAGAACAACTTGCATACTAAGGATAACTTGATACAAATGAGGGCAACGGAAGATTGATCCATTGATATAAAATTATACGACCTCACTCGGTCAAGCATGAGAGGTTTGAAGACCCCTCATATTACACATCGATGCTCGAGTAAATATGACTAAAATCCGAAACGGAACTCCAAAAAACTAAAATCCTAAAGGAATTGTAGAAAACAAAATACAGAATCTAAAAACTCCATAACCCTACACTGCCTAACCATAGAACCACTGTCTTGATCATCTTGACACCTAAGACCTCTTGGTGTACGTCGCAACAGTCAACACAACCATAGCAATATGCTAGGAACAAATGGAGGACTAAGAGCAGGACATGCCACCTCCCAAAAAGCTCAAACCATACCCAATTCAAGTGAGAGAGAAAAGCTAGGGGAACTGGACCAACCTAGGCCCCGTGCACAAGGCAAAGGACCAAAGCTCACTGCCCAAACCCTACATCCCCGCCACCCAAATTGGCCTAGTTGGAACCTTCAGCAACCCGATCAATACATTGTCACTGAGACAAACAATCGCACGCCTCTGACGCCATGTCCTCGATCCCAAAGCCCATGTGCAACCAAAAACGATCAAACGACAAGATCAGAGCAGGAAACCGCAAACCTGATGCCAACCACTGTCGTCAACCTCAAGCGCAAATCGAAAGAAATTAACCCCAGACTCGATTCAGGTCAACTCACCCCCGTCTCACCAGAGATCAAAGTCTGGTCCTCCCACGTCTAGAAGAATGACGCCAGAGCACCCTGCTCCAGAACGAAGCCAAGAGGCGCAGCCGCTACCCACGAAACCTAGGTTTAGGCTTCGATTTGGCTCCGACTTTTCGGGAGCTTTAATTTCAGAAAATTGAATTGATTCTAAATCAGAGGCAGATTGAAATTGAAGGATGGCATCTGTCTTTATTTGATTTTGATAATACATGAATCTTACAATATTATACAATACACATAAAAGAAAACTATAAATATATATATATATATATATATTTTTTTTTTTTTTTCTTTTTTCTTTTAAAAGCAAATGAGAACAAAGCCTTCTCCAATATGCACAACACCAACCCTCAACTGTTAACATTCTCATTATCCGACTGAAATGAATGAAGCCAGAAGTTGCAGAATACCAATCTTCTTGTTGAACTGCCCTTTCATCTTCTCAACATGAGGGAGAACCGATCTCCCTATTCATTCCTGATCTGCGTAATCAGAATCTCCTCATTTATGATACATTTACTAAAGGCATTACACAAGCATGATGCTGGTGATAATGATCAAAGAAACAACAGAAAACAACTACAGATCAACAAAAACTATTCCTGCATATTATCTGGGTTGAAGTGCAGAGACTCCCTCCATACGAGCTCCTTTATGTCTTCTTCATCCAGGGATGCCTGCTCAAAATCAAAGACGAAAGGAGACGGGCAAATGGGCTCCTCGTTGATCGCATGAAGACTTGATAAATATGGATGATTCAATGCTTCCTCAACTGTCCATACATAGCACATGAGAAAAACATACTTAGTACCTTGAAAATGAATGAGAAAATGGAAGACCAAACATTACTAAATGGTTAAGAGACTCACCAGTTATACGTTTGCTTGGATCAAAAACTAGCATTTTTTCCGCAAGATCAATTGCCACTGGTGAGACATTTGGGAACTTCTGAGCAAAGGGTTTCTTTGGGACATGTGGGAGCTGCTTAACATACTTCTTAGCATTTTCACTTCTTAGAAAGCCAAGATTTGAATCTTCCGGTGAACCTAGTAGCTGTTATTGGAAAATGAAGAACTTGCTTATCAATATGATAAGAATAAGAGCTTAACCTTTTGGGTTTTGTAAAGTGTTCTGACATTTCTTCTAAACAACAACGTATAACAATGCTCTCAATATGCTACATCACATCTACCAAATTGAACAATTGCTAGAAAACCACAAAGAGAATGAATACCTCAGTTATGAGACCCAACTGCTGTACATAGTCTTTACCAGGGAACAGTGGTTCCCTCATCAGAATCTCCATGAAAATACATCCTACTGACCAAATATCAATAGCCGCAGTGTATTCGGAACAGTTGAGTAGTAATTCTGGGGCTCGATACCAACGAGTGACAACATATTCTGTCATGAAATCTGTCTCAGATGTAGTTCTTGCAAGCCCAAAGTCACAAATCTTAAGGTCACAATTTGCATTGAGAAGCAGATTGCTTGGTTTCAGATCACGGTGCAAAACATGCGCAGAGTGTATGTACTTCAATCCCCGCAGCAATTGATACAGAAAGTACTGCAAAAAACATTATATGTTACTTAAACTTTAAGTGATCTAAGCTTTGATCTCATCAAAGTTTACATGGTTATATAATTCATACTACAACTTGACCACATATGCTACTGCGGCAACATGACTAGCAGTCTTCGTAGAATCACAAGAGAAAGAACTAGATGGAAGCAAGAAAATTTTGATTACCAATTAACCGAAGGAATTAGAACACATTAGATATTTGTTCTGCCTGCATATGAGGCTATATTTGTGTATAAATTTACATAGATGATAACAAAGCAACTATTCATTGAATGGTTTCATGCATTAGACAAGATCATAACTGGCATACATCATGGCCCTGTGGTGGACCAAAATACACATCACATATAAATGTCATATTAAGCAACAGAGCCTACAAGCTAGATTGATTTCTCTCAATAATATAAACAGAAAAGTCTCCTGATTAAAAAATAAACAATATCAATTGTTTTCAAGCAACAGTGATCATGTTGATGCATGAGGCGAGGAGTGGCTTTGAGCAGTGAGGATTTCATCTACGTCATACACATCATGGTCATAAGGACATATGGTGATCTTAAATAAACCATATCACATATCAGTTTCCTATTAACCCCACAGAGTGCCCTACCAGCTAGATTGGTTCCTCTCATTCAATAAACATATAATCTCTATGATTGTAATATAAAGAATACCAATCATATTCAAGCAAGAGGGATCACTATCAATTGTATGAAAGCAACAGTGATCATGTTGATGCATGAGGTGAGGAGTGGTTTTGAGCAATGAGGATTTCATCTACGTCATACACATCATGGTCATATGGACATATGGTGATCTTAAATAAACCATATCACATATCAGTTTCCTATTAACCCCACAGAGTGCCCTACCAGCTAGATTGGTTCCTCACATTCAATAAACATATAATCTCTTTGATTGTAAATATAAAGAATACCAATCATATTCAAGCAAGAGGGATCACTATTGCAAGTAGCTGTTTTTGAGTAATGAAGATACATCAGCCTCATAAAACCAAAGCTTTGCCTTGACATTATGTGATTAATCATGACACCCTTCTAAACAACTTGCACAATATAAGACGCTGTACTTACCTGACAGTGATCATCTGTCAAAGGCTGGCTGGAGTTTATTATCTGATTTAGGTCAGTGTCCATCAATTCATATACAATGTAAACGTCATTGAAATTCTCCTTATCTGGTGGCCTTATGATGTCCTTAATTTTGACAATCTGCCCAAAAAAAAATGATATCATTAGTTATTCAAGGCAAGAAAGTTATGGGGCAAGTGCAAATATCCTTAACAATACACCGTTAAATAAATTTCTTTTAGTCATGTGATGAATAACATAAACTGGACACTTCAAAAGGAAAGCATACAGCAGGTCTGTAAAGAATCAAATAGTAAAATGCCATAACTGGATATTTCCAAAACTGGATATTTCCAACTTTAGCAAAGGAAGTAACATCAGATATGTGGATGAAAGCAAAAGGTTTAGACTTTACATTGTCATGATCCATATGGCTAAGGAGCTTTATCTCTCGGAGCGTTCTCTTGGCATCAATCCTATTGTCAAATGCATTCCCAATCTTCTTAATTGCAACCTCTTCTTTTGTCTCAGAGTTTGTTGCGCAGCTGCCATAAGAAAATATCAACCACCTCTACTCAAACCGAGTAACAATCACCACATACACAAACACATATTCACCAACAAATCTCTCAATTTTCATCAAACCAGTGACGAGCAATACTTGTATCAGCTCTAAACAGTTTGAACATTATTGTATCACCAAGAACTCTCGTTTATGCATGCCACTGTTATAGAAACGACTTCCCTAACTCCCAAAACCAAAACTGATATAGACATAATTAAATAATGAAGTAAAGGGTACATGGTTTTGAATCTCAGATTCCCTAATTTGACATTAACCAGATAGTCCAAACCCCACTAAGCAAAAGCAAAGCCTACCCAATTCATTTCAAAATAAGCTTTTTCATTTGACATACCATTTCTGACCCAGAAAAGTCCACAATTTCTTGAACACAAAAACACAATACACAGAGAAAGAAAGAGAAGATAAATTTACCAAACAATCCCGTACGCGCCGCGGCCAACTGGGCTGATAGGAGGGACATACTTGGCAGAGACCTGAAAAAGATTACCCAGAAGATTGTACTGAACATACCCAGAAGGCTGTTTAGCTTCAACCATCTCATTCTCCATCTCTGTATGAATCAGAAACAAGAATGAGAAAAGGCCAAAGCTTATAAAGCTTGAAACTTTCTTGGTCTCTGAGATAAGGGTATGAATGGAAAAAGCGAAGCAATGACCGCCTGAAAGCCGTGAGGGAAAGGTTATAGGGGGGCCATTTGGCACCACAGCCTGATTGACAGCCCACACCAGTAGTGCTGCTTTGCTTAGCTTTTTGGCTTCTTTTTTGTTTCCGTTTGAAGTTTCAACTTTGAAATTTGAATGAGGCAAAAGGCCGAATTAAGTGTGCCAAGTAATGACTAGTCAATCTCTCTCTCTCTCTCTCTCTCTGTGTCTCTCTCTGTTTTCTCAACGGAAAAGGAAGACAAAAGAACCGAGGATATTCCAGTTTCAGTTTTTGCAGCACCTGCTGTTTCTAGGGCTGGACTCGGTTCGGTACCAGAGACGCAGGCCCAAAACCATGTACCGTACCGACCTCGTTTGGTACAGAAAATGGAGAACCACTACCAGCCAACTTATCGGTATACCGAGAGACTTGGTTGGTATCGGTTGGTTGGGCCTCCAACCGAGTTTATGATTGGGCCAAATTTTCAATGTGACCCATCTGTAATTTAGAAAGCCCAGACCAATAAGTAAATGAAAAAAATCAGATAAATAAGTATATAACGTACTCTCATTCATGATACATCAACTTCATTGCATCATTTCATCACTTAATTGTTCATACTTCATACTTTATACAAATTCAGAAATTCCAATTCATAGTTCATAAAATCACTTCACTGAAAAAGTTCATAAAAATGTACAATAATCTGAATAACTAAACTGAAAGTTCATGTGAAGAAACAAGGGAATTAAACAAAATAGCAAATAGACAGTAGCAGTTGAACCAAAAATCTGCAATCTGCAATCTGCCAAACTGCAATGCTGCCAAACACATGAAATTTGGTGTCAATGAAGCTCAGCAATGAACGAAAAATCTAATAACACTTAAGAGAAGACTGCATGCATCACTTATAAGTTATAAGTTATAATCTCGAATAGGTTTGAAGCAAGTCAAACAACTATTTTAACTTCACAAACATACAATAATTAAAACAAGCTAGTTAGAGATGGAATTAGACAGCTGCATTCCTTACAAGCACCTGTAGGCTGCTAGAGTGCTAGACATCAGTTTGAACAGAAGTGGTACTGTTAATTGATGCATCAATTCCTTGATTAAAAGCATTATCTGCAAAAGAACAAAAAAGAGGTTAATAACAATATCATGCTTGCTTAGTTATGAATAAGAAAATCCACTACCTCAGTGGCTTACCCCTCTCAAGTTCCTCCAAACTGTGGTACATCTCAAGATCATCTTCAGTGGGATCTTTATAGAAGTTTGGGGGATCAGATTTTAACCAATCCGAAGTGCAAACAATGGCTTCCACCATTTTTGGAGTCAATGAAGCTCTAAAAGGATCCACCACTCTTGATCCTAAACTAAATGCATTCTCCGAAGCCACTGTTGAGCATGGAATAGCAAAAATATCCTTTGCTAGCTTTGATAGGACTGGATAGGTTAGCTCATTGGCCTTCCACCACTTGTGAATTTCAAAATTTTTTGCGAAGAGGCTCACATACCTATCCGATAAATATTGATCAACTTCATTTCTTATGCATTGGGATTGCTCAGCCATCCTCTCCCTTTCTATTTGCCTGCTCACTTCATCAAGGTTCTCTAAGTCATCCACATCCAATCCAAAATCTTCTGCCATGCTTTGTTCAGTTTGGTTGCTGCCTTCACTGCCCTTATATTCATCATACATGTTCAGCAATATTTTCTTCAAGTCCCCTTGTATTGAGTTAATTGTTTCATAGCTTGCATTGACCTTTTCCATAGCTACTTTTGCCCACTGTAGCTTGTATCTTGGGTCAAGAACATTAGCTATCATGATTATCTTGTTCACCGATTCGAAGCTTCCCCAATATTTGTTGAACTTGGTCTTCATTGAAGTGGCAACCCTCTTTAAAACTTCATCTTCTGCATTCATGGCCTTGTCAATCTCAGTTTGCAAAGTTATCATTTCAACAAATAATATATTTGCTGTGATTTTTTTCCAAGCACTAAGCCGAACTGTAGCTTCATAAAACTTCTTCAAGAACAAGCAAAAGGCTTGTGCATTCCTCCAGTCCTCATTAGATGGGGGTCCAGCCCTACTTCTACCATTTTTGTCAGTTTCATCGAAATATGCTTTAAACTGACCATCTTCTTCAGCCATTCTTCCAAACACAGTCTCATACTTGAGTGCAGCTTCAAGCATGAGATATGTGCTATTCCATCTTGTGATTACATCTAATGGAACATTGGCATTTGCCCTGCATTGTTCCAAAACAGCAAACTCCCTAAACTTGTCAAGTCTTTGCGATGAACTCCTAACATACTTAGCACAGTTCCATATAGCAGCAATCCCAGCTTCTAACTCCTTCAAACCATCCCTAACTATTAAATTTATGATGTGGCATGCACATCTTAAATGTAAAAACTGCCCCCCAAACATCAAAGTCTTGTAACCCCTCAACCTTCTCATCATGTATGCCACAGCTACATCATTAGCGCTAGCATTGTCTACCGTGATGGTAAACACTTTAGTGATCTCCCACTGCCTCAAACACTGCTCTACTACCCTTCCAATCTCCTCTCCCTTATGACTAGTAATTGTACAAAAGTTTATGATCCTTTTGTGCAATTTCCAGTCACTGTCCATAAAATGGGCAGTTAACACCAAGTAATTTATATTCTGGATCGATGTCCAAGTATCGGTGGTAATTGAGATCCTTGTCTCATTTGCCCTTAATTGACTCAACAATACAGCCTTTTCAAAATTAAACCTATCTAAGACACCCTTAGCAACCTGCTTTCTGTTCATTCCTGGCCAAGATGGCTCCAATTCTTTACAGAAAGCTTTAAATCCTTCTTTCTCTACATGCCTAAAAGGAAGTTCATCCTTGATAATCATATCTATGCACTTATCATCACACCTCTTCCGGCTATACTTATGGTATGTGGAGCTCCACTCACATTATCCTTATTCAACTTAGCCTGCTTGGGATCAGATTCTCCGTATAATGGATGACTGCCACATTTCCTAGTATGTGACCACATTGAGCTTGTCCCATTCTTTTTACTATCACACAAGACTTTCTCATTACAATAGTTACAAGTGCACCAACATGTATCTATTTGGTCTGAGTTTGGGAGTTTACATCTAGTAAAATGTGCCCAAAGAGGACTTTTGTTAGCAGGTTCTTTTCTTTTCTGCCCAATTACAGCAGGGGGTTGTATGTTGTCACTGCCAGGTTCAGATTCAACACCAGAACCTGAACCTAGCTGAAGGTGGGCGTGTTTGAGTGGGTGGCCCTAAAGGGGACTGACCTAAAGCTGCAGTAGACTCTATATGCATGGCAGAACTAATAGAAGGGCTTGAGCTACTGGTTTGACTCAGATTTCCACTTTGTGTACCCATAGCTACAGAAAAAGAAAGAAAACAAAAACCATAAATTAACAAAACCCAACAACAGTTCACACATCACAAGTTCACATAGCATCAAAGCTTCACAAATTTGTTCACTAATTGGTCTAATTCAACAAAAATTCCATAGTTTGGTACATAAACTGACCTCTTGCTCCAAACGTTTGCTCCAATGCTCCTATTCTGCTCGAGCTTGAAGCCTTCAATGCTTGAGATTGGAAAAAAAAAATAGAGTAAGAGACACATTAAAAAAAAAAAAACATATTGGAACAAACAATAACACAAAAGACTTGTCATTGACTGATTTCTGATTACAGAATGTCAGAATTCTCTCAATTTAGTCAATTCACATCAACAAGATGCAAAGATAAAAAGAACCAAAACTAAGGAAGTATCCTTAGTTTGACTAACCTTCGATCAATGATGATGGAAGCATGAACTGTTAAGTTTGAAAATGCCTGATTAATAGTACGAAACATTACAAATTAAAACTAGACCACATAATCATTACATTACAACCTAATCAAACATTACATTAAAACTGGACCACAAAAATGCAACCTAATCAAACATTCAAACAAAAATAACATCTCCATAGACTAGCAAGAATGAACTGCTTTGAGGTGAAACAGAAACAATCAATTATCAAACAATGTTACAAAGTCATAGACTGAACCTAGCCATCTTGTATCTCAAGATCTCCATAAACAAAGTCATAGACTATCAGTATATCAACATTCAATCTCTATAATGACAGAAACAATCAATTATCAAACAAAGTTACAAAGTCACAGACTGAACCTCACCTCTATAATAATTATGAGCTTTTAGCTTTCCAAATCTCTAAAAGCAATGCCAATCGGGACCTGATATCCAAAAGCAAAGACCCAAACAAAAAACAAAGCCCAGAATTAGTTAATCACCAAAACGTGAAAACCTAGAACATCACATAATTGAGAAACCCTGCAGAGATCGATTCAGACAAAAAAAAAAAAGTAACAGAGATTGATCCACTTGAAAGAGACCGATTCGATTTCACTTGAGATTAGTGGCAACAGAGATCGAATCCACTTCAGATTCAACATCAGCATGCAAGATGCAAAACAGCAAAAACATTAGAAATCGAGGCTGTGAGGGACTGAATGATCCAAGAGCTTCTAACAAAAATTAACGAAAAGAGAAGGCTCACCGGCCGTAGACACGATTTGAATGAACAGATTAACACTTTCTGTGTTTGATTTTTCGATAGTTTGGGCTTCGAATGAGAGATCGAGTCAACGAGACTCGAGAGTGTTTGAGTCTGAGAGAGACTCGAGAGTGAGGCTGTGAGGGACTGAATGATCCTTTCTGAATCCACCCTTAGGGTTAGCTCAGGTTTTAGTTTAATCCAACGGTTATAATTTAATATGTAATAAAACTATTAATAATCAACGGTTCAGATCAATAGATATAAAATATATATAAATAAATAAATAATATATATTATATACGGTTCGGTACGGTATACCGTATTTTTCTAAAAATAAATACCAATACCGTACCGTCATCTGTAGCTCGGCTCGGTAATACCGTACCGATAGTTCGGCTACCGAAAATGTCGGCTACCGAATTCTTTGGCTCGGCTCGAACATGGCTGGCTGGTTTGACGCGGCTGAAAATGCCACCCCTAGCTGTTTCAGCGTGTTGAAAGAAATGCTTTGACGGCCCAATATTTATGGTATCAATAACAGGCCTAAAATCTATCAAGGAGATGTAAGGCCCAATCAAGCCCAAATGGGCAGGCAGCTGAACCCTAGCTCAATCATGAAGCCTCCGGTCGCTACCACATAAGCAAACCCTAGCTCAAGAACCTCCAATATCTGAATGGATTCAAGGATTCTGCAAGAAGCTAACTCGCCACCACTTGCAGGGTGCATGCACGAGCACCATCCTTGGGAAGTGGTAACAAGACTGTAATACTTGCAGGTTCGCCTAAAGATTAAGTTTGTTTTCTTTACTCAAAACTATAAAGAGCGTTTTGTTTAAGAAACGGATTCAAGGATTCTGCAAAAAGCTAGCTCGCCACCACTCGCAGGGTGCATGCACGAGCATCATCCTTGGGAAGTGGTAACAAGACTATGTAATACTTGCAGGTTCGCCTAAAGATTAAGTTCGTTTTCTTTACTCAAAACTATAAAGAGCGTTTTGTTTAAGAAAAATTGAATTGGGAGATAATTGAGTCGTGTTTCCATTGATAACAGGGGTCTCTTTATATAGAGGATTACAAGACATAGAATCAGAATTGTACAAGGAAAGATAATAGTACAATTAATCGTATATCTATGAATATCTCTAATTCATAACTCTATTACAACTAGGTCAAGTAACCTAGAGTTTGGGCCAGACACATATTCTGGATTTACTTGAATACTTCCCCTTGTGTTGTCCAAACGTGGTGCTCTTCTCGTTGCCTCATTAAAAACCTTGTCGAGTAACAAAAAATCCAGTGGGACAAAAACAACTTCGGTCGAAGGGGGAAAAAGAGCACAACACACCCTTCACATTTTGAGACCATACATATAGACACCTCCCCCTGATGTCTGTATCTCCCCTTGATGACAACGGTCATGGGATTTCGGATAACTTCAGCAAATGATGCTAGCAACACGTTTCTCGAAAGTGGAATTTAGGCAAGGACTTAGTGAACAAGCCTGCCACACTGTCATCAGATTGAACCTAGTTCACTTTGATCTTAAGGAGAGTCTATTGTTGCTGATTATGCTTGGTGTTGTCGCTTTTAATGTAGCCTTGCTTCATTTGTTCAAAACAAGCAGCATTATCCAATACGCTCGTAGGCTCATATATGGTAAACTTCAAACCACAATTGTTCGAACATGAATAACTATGGATCTAAACCATATACATTCATGAAACACTTAGTGCAGAGCAATAATCTCTGTATTGTTCGAAGATATAGAGACTAAGATCTATTCTGTAGACCTCCAAGATATCACGGTCTTTACCCATAGTGAACACTTAACTAGTTTGGGAATGACCTTTGTGTGAGTTAGAGAGATACTCAATATCAGCAAAACCTTCCAAAACACATGTAGTTTTAGGATGGGGATAGTGGATGCAGGCCAATGTTGGCAGCGTTCCTGGTGTGTGATGGGTCCGAATCCATCATTTCTCTATAAGGATAGAACAAGCACATATCAATCGTACATCTCAAGTACCGAAAGATATATTTTACACCAATCCAATGACGTCGTATTGGCGCAAAGCTATATCTATCTAACAAGTTCATGACAAATGAGATGTTTGGTCTTGTGCATTGAGCTAAGTACAATAATGCACCTATTATACTCAAGTAAGATACTTCTGCTTATAGAACATCTTCGTCATCATCCTTCAGACAAAGAGGATCATTTTAAGGATCAAGACTACGGACAATCATGGGGGTGTTTGAAGGTTTGACCTTGTCAAAATTCCTAAGCATCTATCAACATGTTACTTAAGTTCCAAACTGAGACATAATCGTGTTCTCCGAAAATTGTTCATCTCAAAATTGGATTTCAAGTGTTCAGCGGTTTTCCTTAACTCTTTAAGGGCTTCCAATGAAGATCATGTCCAACATTAACCGCGATAGCACCCGAAACTTGTTATAAAAATGCGTGGTCATATCCTTTCCGAATCAAGTAGTCACTTTAGTGAGCGTTTCAACCTCTTTGTAAAACACACTCCGTGGTCTAGAGCCACTTGACTTGGGTAAATGAAATTTACCATGAACCTTCATGTATATTCCATATCTAAATCCCCATATAGATACGTAGTGACCACATTTATAAGCTGCATGTTCAGTTATTCAGAAACTACCAAACTGATAGGGTAGTGCAGTGCAGTGACATCCATTACTAGAGAATATGTCTCATCGTAGTCGATTCCAGAGCGTTTTGTGAGAACCCTTGTGCCATAAGGCGAGATTGTCATCTCTTTTTCTCATCACGCTTTCTAATGAAGACCCATTAGTCAATAGGTTTTATGTTAGGAGGTGTTGGCATCACTGGCTCAAAAATCTTCATCTTCGTTAGAAAATCCAACTTAACCTAGATCGCATCTTTCCATTTAGGCCAAATTTCTCTACGTTGGCATTCATTCATCAACGGAGCGTGGTTTGATATCATCATACTCAACAAACTCATACGCGATTACATCATCAATTATGATGGAGATTCTATCCCACGTCTCATGTATACTAGTGTAATTTTCAAAGAGCTCTATATTCTCAGGAATAGGTTCTGACGTTGAGGCTTCTTCCAACGATAACCATAATCCAGAATATTCTCATGAGCCGAATTTTGAGTCTTGATGATCAAAGGATTAGAATGTGCCAAAGTATCATTCGAACTCAAAGGCCTCCCACGCATCCTAGTAGGGGCCATGGCCTATAACGCCAAAGTACCACTCTCTTTGGCGTTGGCGCCATGCCTACCTCCATGTAAGGTGGCGCTACGTCCTCTCATAGGGACATCCTTCCTTGCAGGCATATTTGCAGCAGATGTGTGATCTTGTCACTTAACAAGGATCGAGATGAGACATACTGGGGATAGACTACGACAATTCCTATCGTTCTTGCTGAAAATCATTTGTGTTCTCCCCCTAACGAAGGGAAGACTGTCTCATTAAAGTGACAATATTCAAATCTAGAGGAAAGAAGATCGCCTTGCCAGGGCATTAAGTGGCGGGCGATTGTTGGAGTCTCAAATCCAACATAGTTGCCTATTCGTCTGTAAGGACCCATCAAAGTGTGCTGTGGCGGCGCAATTGGCACATAAATGACACCCACAAATTTGCGTAAGTACTAGATGGTACCCAGTCACTAGCTGTAACGCATAGGTAGATTGAGTGGCGGTGGATCGTAGACTAATTAACATAGATGCATGCGATATTGCATCTCCCCAAGCTGATATAAGGAGATTGGTGCTCATTACCAATATCCGGGCTACCATCGTAGTCGTTTCCGCGAGACCATTTGGGTGTGTACAAGAGGATATGATGTCTAACATTAGTCCCATTGCAATAACCATCGAAAGTCTTCGATGTAAATTCTATAGCATTGTCAAATCTAATTTGACTGAATAGGATGATTCGGGGAGTGAGCCTGTTGTCATATGATATGTGTTAGGAGTGTAGAGCACGTTGTCAGTGCTCTATTTTTCAGCACGTTACAATGGGCTCACTCCCCGGGTCATCCTATTCAGTCAATTGGACTTGACAATGCTAGAGAGTTTACATCGAAGACTTTCAAAGGTTATTGCAATGGGACTGATGTTGGACAACATATTCTCATGTACACACCTAAATGGTATAGCAGAAACAACTACGATGGTCGTCAGGATATTGGCAATGCGCACAAACCTCCTTATATCCACTTGGGGTGATACAATATCACATGCAGCTATGTTAATTCGTCTACAACTTGCTGCCACTCAATGTATCTCTACGTTATAGCTAGTGACTAGGTATAAGTATTTTGTACTTACGCACATTTGAGTGAGCCATTTATGTGCCAATTGCGCCGCCACAGCGCACTATGATAGGTCCTTACAGACGAATGGGTAACTACATTGGATTTGAGATTCCAACAATCGTCCGCCACTTAATGCCCTTGCTAGGTGATCTCCTTACCGCTAGATTTGCGAATGTCACTTTGATGAGATAGTCTTCCCGTCGTGAGAGGAAAATAAGAACACAGATGTTCAGCAGGAACGACAGGAATTGTTGTGGCCTGTCCCCACTATGTCTTATCTTGATCCCTGTTAAAGTGATGAGATCACATATCTGCTACAAATATGCCTGCAAGGAAGGACGTCCCTACGAAAGGATGTAGCGCCACCGTACAAGGAGGTAGGCATGGCGCCAAAGTCAAAGAGAGTGGCAGTCTGGCGTTATAGGCTATGGCCCCAGCTAGGGTGCATGGGAGGCCCGTGGGTTCGAATGATACTTTGGCACAACCCAATTCTTGCAACATCGACATTCAAAATCAGTCTCATGAGAATCTTTTGAATTATGGTTATCGTTGGGGGACGTCTCAATGTCAAAACCTATTCTTGAGAATATAGAGCTCTTTGAAAATTATACTAGTGTACATGAGATATGGGATAGAAACTCCATCATAATTGATGATGTAATCACGCATGAGTTTGTTGAGTCTGATTACATCGAACCACGCTCCGTAGATGAATGAATGCCAACATAGAGAAATTAGGCTTAAATGGAAAGATGCAATCCAGCAGGTTAAGTTGGATTCTCTAACGAAGAGGAAGGTTTTTGAGCTAGTGATGTCAACACCTCCTAACATAAAACCTGTTGACCAATGGGTATTCATTATAAAGCGTGATGAGAAAAAGATATGACAATCTCGCCTTATGGTGCGAGGCTTCTTACAAAATGCCCTGGAATCGACTACAATGAGACATATTCTCTCATAATGGATGTCATTTCACTCCACTACCATGTCGGTTTGGTAGTTTCCGAATAACTAAACATACAGCTTACAAATGTGGTCACTACGTATCTCTATAGGGATCTAGATACGGAATGTACATGAAGGTTCATGGTGAACTTCATTTGCCCAAGTCAAGTGGCTCTAGACCACGGAGTGCATTTGCAATAAGGTTGAAACGCTCACTAAAGTGACTACTTGATTGGGAAGGGATATGCCCGCAAGTTTCCATAACAAGTTCCGGATTCTATCGCGGTTCATGTTGGATATGATCTTCATTGGAAGCCCTTAAAGGGTTAAGGGAAACCACTGAACACTTGAAATTCGAGTTTGAGATGAAGGATTCTGGGAGAACATGATTATGCCTCGATTTTGGATATTGAGCACCGTGTTGATAGATACTTAGACATTTTGACAAGGTCAAGCCTTCAAGCACCCCCATGATCGTCCGTAGTCTTGATCTTGAAAAGGATCATCTTCGTCCGAATGATGATGACGAAGATGTGCTAGAGGCAAAAGTGCCTTACTTAAGCACAATAGGCGCATTATTGTACTTACCCCAATGCATAAGACCGGATATCTCATATGTTGTGAACTTGTTAGCTAGGTATAGCTATGTGCCAACGCGACGCCATTGGATTAGTGGAAAAAGATATCTTTCAGTACTTGAGATGTACGATTGATATGGGTTTGTTCTATCCCTATAGAGAGACGATGGATTTGAACCCATCACACACCAGGAACGCCGCCAACACTGGCTTGCGTCCACTATCTCTATCCCAAAATGACATGTGTTTTGGAAGATTTTGCTGATATTGGGTATCTCTCTGACACATACAAATGTCATTCCCAAACTGGTTAAGTGTTCACCATGGGTAAAGACCGTAATATCTTGGAGATCTACAGAATAGACCCTAGTCGCTATATCTTCGAACAATGCAGAGATTATTGCTCTTGTCGAAGTGGTTCACTGCCCGGATCATCCTATTCGGTCAAATAGAGCATTGTCAAATCGTGGTGATAACGTGTTTAAAGAAAACTGAATTGGGAGATAAATCTTCTCACCACTCCTGACTTGAAACCTTAAACCTAATAGTAAGAGCTCTCTACCCTTTAAAATGCTCCGCCATGTGAAAGAAGAGCCCTTCTTAACCTCAACATGCAAGAAATCCGTGTTAGAGAAGTAGCGGGCGTTCAGAATCTGTTATCTTGCTATCTTTTATATACCGCAAATTTTCTTAAGATAGTTAAATTTTTAAGCTCCCTCTTATACCCATTACATATGAATGAAAATATAACTAATCATGACTTTTCAAATTGAAAGGGTACATGCCTTTTATTTCCAATAAGTGTCTTTAGGAATTATTAGTTAGTCTGTCTTTCAAGGAGATAAGTGAATAGATATATTAGTTCACTTGGGTTTCTGTATAAACACATAGTCATATCTCCTTCAATACACATCAAGATAAATCAAAGAGATCAAGAAACATCTAGAGAATCAAATCAATGATTTATTTCTCATTTCTTCTACAAGTCTTCTTTGTTTCGAGAGAGTACAAAATATAATTTATAACTCGCCAGAGTCCAAAATTACAATGCTTTAGTTTTGGATCATCGATTATTATATTCTAAAAAATGGACGCCCATCGAATTGCATCATAAGGGTAGTGGCGAAATCTTTCTTTAGTCCATTGCATTTTGCAAGCCTCAATAGAAAAATCAAGTCACTGATTTCAATTCTTTTTTTTTTTTCATCAGTTTATCAGTAACTTTGATTTCACTCGTATACTGCACTCATATATTAGGTTGAAACATTACATGCAGTCCTTGTCGTAGCATCCATTTGTCTGCAAACTGCTTTGTTTTTTTAGGATAGAAACATTACTTGCAATCCTAGTCGTACATATATGTAGTTGTTTACGAATACCTTTTATTTATTGAAGATTGATATGTTTATTACAACTCTTAGTGAAATTTTTGTTATGATTAAACATCATATATATGATTGTTCCCCAACAATTAATTTTTCAAAAAAAAAAATCAAAAGAGGGTAAAATAAAATAAAAAATGGTCATAAATAGTCTAAAACTACCCAATACTCTTCTGTCCTAATTTGTCTTCTTTTTTCTTATTTCATTTTTATTGATTTTTTATTTGTTTAGTATTTCACATTTCCTCAAGAAAAAACAAAACGCCAATGGCACGAGTTAAATGTGTGTCAAGAGGCTGATAAATTTCGAAAGCATTTTAAAACCCTTGTTCTCAATTAAAATTAAAAGTAAAAACATTCATTCTCTTACTATTTTTTTTTTCTTTTAGAATTAACGGTAGTGTTTGGCACTCAAAAGTTAAGATAAAAGCTTTGAGATATGGAAGGAATTTCAGAGTTCATGGAAGACTAATAGAAAATGCGGTTGAAATTTCAGTTAAATATTAGGACAAAATATTGTTTACTTCCTATACTTATAGGGTCTTGACGTTTTAATTTCACCTAAAAAGTCCCTGAACTTTCCAATTTCACCAAAAAAGTCCTTGCCGTCAATTTTCCGTTAAAAAGTCTGTTATCTTGCTGACGTGGCACTATTTCAACAGTAAAATGGCTATTTTACCCTTACTGACCCAAAAAAAAAATTTACTATCTTTTCTGTTTTTTTTCTTTTTTAATTCTTTTTTCTCTATTTTTTTTAATTTGTTCTTTTTTATTCCTACTTTTTTTTAAAACTCTTTTTTCTCTATTTTTTTAATTTATTCTCTGTTTTTTTTTCCTACTCTATTTTCTCTCTTTTTTTAACTCTCTTTTCTCTTTTTTTTTTATTCGTTCTCTCTTTTTTTTAACCCTCTTTTCTCCTTTTTTTTTTTTATATTTGTTCTCTTTTTTTTTCCTACTCTTTTTTCTTTAACTCTTTTTTCTCTTTTTTTTTTTTATAACTTTTTTCCTCTTTTTTTTATTTGTTCTCTCTCTTTTGTTTTTTGTTTTTTGTTTTTTTTTTTATTTCTTTCTCTTTTCTGTTGACCTCTTCTTCCTCTTCCTCCTCTCTGCTCTTCGGCCTTCTTTTCCTCCTCCCTGATCTCAGCTGCAGTTTTCGACAAGCATCACCACCTCTCCTAATCACCGTTGGCGTGTCCACCGCTCCAAGCAAGTGCTGGCCATTCCACCATCCATCCATCATCCCCGTCATGCCAGCAAGCATCACCACCTCTCCTAATCACCCCTCTCCATACAGCGGTTCCAAACCAAATCGGAGCACACCCAAATCAAATCAATTCACCTTCCACCTCCCTTTCTTCGGTGCCAAAACTGTTCAAACATTTCTCTCTAAAGGAAAACTCAAATATCTTATCCTCTTCGAATCTCTATTGACTCATCATCTCACCAAACCAACACCAAAGAAACATTATTGACGTCGAGAGAAAGCTTCTGATATAGCTCTGACACCATGAAGGGGCCGGAATCTGAAGGGAAGAGAACCCGACCATTCCGGTTTCCAGGCGTGGCCAAAAACTGGAGCTGCGATCAAGGAGGAGGAAAAGAAGGCCGAAGAGTAGAGAGGAGAAGAGGAAGAAGAGGTAAATAGAAAAGAGAAAGAAATATATATATATATATATATATATAAGAGAACAAATTTAAAAAAAAAAAGAGAAAAGAGGGTTAAAAAAAAAAAGAGAACAAATAAAAAAAAAGAGAGAGTTTAAAAAAAAAGAGAGTTAAAAAAAAAGAGAGAAAAAAGAGTAAAAAAAAAAGAGAACAAATTAAAAAGAAAAAAGAGTAAAAAAAAAATAAAGAGTAGGAAAAAAAAATAGAGAACAAATTAAAAAATATATAGAAAAAAGAGTTTAAAAAAAAAGTAGGAATAAAAAAGAACAAATTTAAAAAATAGAGAAAAAAGAGTTAAAAAAGAAAAAAAAAAAGATTTTTTTTTGTTAGTAAGGGTAAAATAGTCATTTTACTGTTGAAATAGTGCCACGTCAGCAAGATAACAGACTTTTTAACGGAAAATTGACGGCAGGGACTTTTTTGGTGAAATTAGAAAGTTCAGGGACTTTTTTGATGAAATTGAAACGTCAGGAACTGAAACGTTGAGACCCTATAAGTATAGGGAGTAAGCAGTATTTTGTCCTAAATATCATGCCAAAAATACTATTTGTAGTCGCGCTATCTAAAAAAAAAAAAAACAGCAGCAAAACCTCAACATTCTCATTTTTTTGAAAATTATACTTCATTAAGCTCACGTGGGGGAAGGACTAGGAAAGCCCAGAAACCACTACAAGGGAAAGGCAATGCTCAAACCTGCTACAAACAAAGAAACAGGGCAGAGAGCATTTCCCCGAGCAAAAGAAAAATACTAGAAAACAAAACTAATCATTAGGAAGGCCATCATTCAGTAGTACACCGATCAAGGATGATGGTGGCACTGATGCCCATCTTTCCAGATCCACCATCCGCAAGGCAAGGGAAGCTACACAGTGGGCTGTGCTGTTAACTTCTCTAGGCACATAATCCCACCTAATCTGAGAGAAACCGGTAGCTTTTGGACTAATTTTCGCAATAAAGGGAGGATGGTCCAATCTCCAATTTCAGTAGGGCGATTGAGAAGAGTGATGAGTTCATGACAGTCACTCTAAAAAATGACAGTGGAATGCCCCGTTTCAAAAATGACAGTCACTCTAAAAAATGACGTTGGTCTCGGCCACAATAACTGAATTAGCTACTGTGGGAATGGCTTGTCCACCAATAAAAGTGCCTGATGAGTCCCTGATGATCATCCCAAGACCAGCACTCACCATTGGGTTCGACCAAGCAGCATCAATATTGTATTTCAAAAAAGGGGCAGGTGGTCTCTTCCATTTTGTGATGTTGGTTGCTGGTGAAGTGGTGGTGTTGCCAATGTGTGCAGCAGCCATGAACTCTGATGCAAACTTGGTGGCTCTGAAGACAACATCAGCAGGAAGTAGTTGGGCACCTTGGTAAAGATGGGAACACCGAGCTTTCCAAATCTCCCAACAAAGAAAGCTGATACGGGTATGCATCTCCCTCTTCTCCATCTTTGATGTATTAACCATCACAATTTCTTCAAACCATTTATCAAAAGTAGAAATTTTCTCTTTTTGAAATTTGATTCCAAAAGAAGAACCAAACCAAACACACTCTGCCCGTGGGCAAAAGTAAAAGAGTATGCTCGATGGTTTCATCATGAGCATGACAAATGTGACAAAGAGGTGATTTGTTCAACTTTCTTCTATATAGATTGTGTGCAGTAGGGATAGAGTTTGTCAAAAAGCTCCAAAGAAAATTGGTAATCTTAGGGAGAGTTTTGATGCCCCATGTAACCTTCCAAACTGTAGAACTAACATTCAGAGAAGTATGAGACTCAGTTGGAATTGATCGAAGTCTCTTAGCATGATACCAATGATAGCCAGACTTGACCGTGTAAGCACCAGATCTATCCCAAGACCAAATAAGACTATCCACAGCAGTACCATCACTAATAGGCATACCCAAAATCAAACGAGAAATGCTTTCAGGAAAGAATTTTTGGACAGTATCGACACACCAAGAGCAAGAGACAGCAACAAATAGATCATTTACTAGCACTGGAGCATCCAATGTGTTTGGAGCATTAATACAAATAGGACTAGAATGAGGAGAAGGAAGCCACTCATCAACCCAAATGCTAATATTTGCTCTATTGCCTATCTGTCATTTAGCACCTTGCCTAATAATATCCTTTGCTTCCACAAGACTAGACCACGCCCAATAGGCACGATGACCCTTAGTAGCATTCAGGAAATCAGTATTAGGAAAATACCTGGCCTTCAAAATTTTAACCCAAAAATTAGTAGGGTGTTGTAAAATTCTCCAGCATTGTTTAGTAAGTAAAGCAAGGTTAAAATCCTGCAGTTCACGGAAACCCAAACCACCGTCATGTTTAGGTTTCCCCAAAGTTTCCCAAATTTTCCAATGAATTTTGGACCCATGAGCATTGTTTCCCCACCAGAAGTTGCAATAGAACTATTAATCTCGTTGCACAAAGAAACCGGAAATCTAAAAATATTCATAGGGTAGGTGGTAATAGCCAAAGCCACTGACTTGATTAACACCTCTCTACCGGCCATAGACAACATATTCTCAATCCAACCATCAAGCTTAGACTCAATCCTCTCCTTAATGAAACAAAGTGACTCTTTCTTTGATTTTCCCCAAATAGTGGGGAGACCCAGGTAAAGTCTTGGATTACTGACAGATGGGATTTGAAAAAGGTTTGAGATGGGTTGCTTCAAAGAAAGATCAGTGTTTGGGGAGAAAAAAAAGGCTAGATTTAGAGTAGTTAATGAGTTGACCTTGCATGGCAATAGGCTTTGAAGATTTGGTCTAATACTCTGCAGTTTTGAAGAGAGGCTTTTATGAAAAAAAGATAGTCATTGGCAAAGAAAAGGCGGGATAGGGTAGGGTTGTTCTTGGTGAGTCTGATGCCAACTAAAGATCCAGAATGAACAGCATGGTTGATGTTAAGTGATAAAACTTCACTAACCAATAGAAAAAGTTAAGGTGAGAGGGGATGCCCCTGCCGAAGACCACGTTGTGGCTTGAATATCTTTCCAGGTCTGCCATTAAGTAGGACTTGGTAGGAAACAGTAGTGATACATGTCATAACAAGCATAATCCACCCATTATCTAAATCAAGTTTTCTCAATATTGGCTCAAGAAAATCCCATTCTATACGGTCATAAGCTTTTCTCATGTCGAGTTTTAGGCCAAGCTCAAAATTCTCCCCTGTTCTCTTGAGCTTGAGACAGTGAAAAACTTCATGAGCCAAGAGCATATTATCTTGAATCTGTCTCTCTGGAACCAAAGCATTTTGATTATGGGAGATGATATCAAGGAGCAGCACCTTCAATCGGTTTGCCAAGAGCTTTGATAAAATTTTGTATGAGTTGTTGCACAAGCTAATAGGGTGAAACTGAGTTGTGTTCTCAGGATTTGGCACCTTTGGAATCAAGGCAATGAAAGTCTTGTTAATGCCCTGTAAAGGCAAACGGTGATTAAAGAAATCAGTAGCAGTGCCACTAATGACACCATTAACAATGTCCCAAAAATGATAATAGAAAACCCCAGGGAATCCATCCGAACCAGAAGATTTAAGTGATCCCATCTGGAAAGTAGCAGTTTTTATTTCATCTAAAGAGAAAAGAGTGCTGAGTGTAGCATTCATATCATGGGTAATAAGAGGGGTTATGTGAGTAAGGGCATTACTCTAATCACGAGTACCAGTAGTGGTGAAGGTGGAACAAAAATGTTGAGTAAACTCCCTTTGTATCTCAAAATCACCATCAACCCAAGTTCCCTCATCATTCATGATTATGCCAATCTGATTTCTTTGTCTCCGTTGAATGTGGAATCATGGAAAAAACGAGTATTGGAATCACCCGATTTCAGCCAATTAATGCGAGAACATTGCTTCCAGAATTTCTCTTTAATCTGCCAAAGGTTGCAAAGTCTGCTTGAGATTTCAAATTGTTTGGCACGCACCTCAGGGGAGGGATGAGTACTTTGTAGGGAGTCCAGCTCTTCCAAACAAAACTGAATTTTAGCCTTGCTCCACCGTATGAGTGCACCTCTGCATAAACAAAGATTAATAACCCAATTAGTTAAAGTAGGTTGCTCATCCTGATCAGTCCAGCAGCCCTCAATCAGTTGATGACAATCCGATTCATCTCCCAATAAGCCTCAAATATGAAAATTCCTTTTCTTTTTTGAGTTTGTGGTTTGGTTGTGAGAAGTAGTGGGCAGTGGTCGGACCCAATTCAGGGGAGATGTTGTAAGTGAGTATCTGGCCACATAATCATCTAAGCTTCATTGTTAAGACCAGGTCTAACCTTTCTTGCAATATGATAACTTCATCTTCAGTCCGTGTCTATGTAAATTTCTATCCACTAAAACCAAAATCAATCAGATTGTTGTAGTACATAAAATCTTTGAGAAAGTGATGACGAGGTGTAGATCGAGTAGAACCCCCTTCTCTTTCAAAATGCCATAAAATCTCATTGAAATACCAATACAAAGCCAAGGGGTGCCATCATTCCAATCCAATCTATTAGCATGGGACCAAAAATCATATTTCTCAGCAGCATAAGAAGTTGCATAAAACCAGGTTATTCTGCACCTTACACCAGTACTCATGGTAGTAACGATAGAGTCAATGTAGTTCCTCATAGAGAATATAATATCAACATCAACCTTAGGGCACCACCAAAGACTAAGCCCTCCAGTAGTTTCAATAGGATCTACATTGAAACCCTTGTAGTAACCAAGTTGCTTCCTTTTATTGTCTACAAAGTATGTACTTTGATGTGTCTCAAAAAGAAAAACCAAAGTGGGGTTTTTGGAGTGGGTAACTTCCTCTAAATTTTGTACTGTCGTAAGATTCCTCAATCCTTAACTGTTCCAAACTAGGTGTATCATTGAGATCATGTAGCTACATTCGGCCAGCTACCACGGCCTTGTAGGTGGGTTAAATCCTCCATATCCTCAATTACAACATTTCTCCCCTTCAAATTCAAACTAGTAGAAGCAAAAACTGGAACGTCAACTAGTGATACATCCAGGTCAAACGAGCCCCTGGTAGTTTGCCACTTCATATCTTTGCCTCTACCACCCCTCCCAATCATACCTCTACCTCTTCTAACACCTTTGCCATGGTTTGAAAGTCGTAGCGGCCTGCCCAAAGCTGGGATAAAAGTTAATTTGTTTCTCTTTTTTGTAGGGCTGGGCTCGGGTCGGCCAGGGTCGGTGTTGGGCCCAAACCGAGTTCGACCCGTTTGTCTCGGTTGGGACATAATGTGGGCCGAAAATTGTTTCCAAATACTGTGGACCGAAAATTCAGTTCGTCTCGGTTCGGATTCGGTCTTAGTTTGGCTTTTTTTTTTCTTTACAGCCCAATTTTTGCAGATCAAACAATCCATTAAAACAAAACCATGAACAGAAAGAAGAAAAAATCCATGGCCCAATTGGCCCAAGCTACCTGGAAACAACTGCCAACAGTTAAAACATTGCTGAAACTTTCAGTCTTTCAACACGAGTTTACAAATGCAGAAACCTAGGACAACAGTTCATTACAGAGCTTCACAAATTAAACAAAGTCCGGAACACTTAAAAACAGTTAGTCATTACAGAATGAAATTCAACAACCTTAGTTCATTGCAGACCTAAATTCAACAAATAAAAGAGTTTCAAACTTTAAAGTAAGTTCTTGATCTCCAAAACTGAAAAAAGTTCAAGAAAGCATGGAAATGCAGATTTGCAAGTCCGCAGCCTTAACCCATCAATCACTCTTCATCATCAACTGTGGTTACAACAGATCCTGCTAATCAAGAGAACAACATATTCACATCAGATTAACACTTAAAGGACCAACATATTCATTATTCACAACACAAAAAATATTCAAACAACAAACTCATTTTATAACACAAAAAATAAAGGGAAGTTACCTGATTCAAGCTTTTCAAGCTCACCGTACAGCTCCGACTCCGTCTTAGTAGGCTCTTTGTAACCATTAAAGGCTTCAGCCCTTAACCAATCACTAAGACAAACCAACCCCTCAACCATAGTAGGAGTTAATGAAGCTCGAAATGGGTCTACAACCCTCTTCCCTAGGCTGAAAGCTAACTCCGAGGCCACTGTTGAAGCTGGAACAGCAAAGACATCATTTGCAATCTTTGACAGAATTGGGTATCTAGGTGCATTTTCCTTCCACCAACCTAAAAGCTGGAAATCCTTGCTCGCAGGGTCTTCGAAAGCTTCAAGCAAATACTTGTCGACTTCATTCCTTATCTCCACCACCTCTTTCTCATGCCTAAGCTTCAAAAACTTACTCAACGATGCAACATGTGAGTCCTCTCCTTGTGTAGAAGCTGAATGAAACACAAGGCTGTGTTATGTCATCCGAGGCTTGTGCAGCAACAGGATCAGATTGGTGATACTCCTGATATAGCTGCAAGAGGCTCCTCTTCACTTCATCTACCATAAATCCAACCATGCTGCTGTCCGGATGCAGTTTTGGGAAAAAGTATTCAAGATACAATAATTTGTATCTTGGATCCAAGACAATAGCAAGCAGCAATGCCACGTTAATGTCCTCTAACTTCAACCAATACTTGTCAAATTTTTTCTTCATAGATGACCCTATATTAACCATCAAAGGATCATCACTAGCTGCACATTCTTCTAATTCATCGATTATGGAACAAATCCATTGAACAGGTTGGTTTGAAGTTACTACCTTAGTCCCACTAAAATTCAAGGTTGCATCGTAAAAGATTTTAAGGAACTTCACTAACCTCACTGCTTTCTGCCAATCCTCATTCTTAGGCCGCCCAACCCTCTTGCTTCCCCCAACTCTCTCCATAAAATAGTTCTCATACTGCTGATCCTCATCTTCAAGCCTAGAGAATGCCTGCTTATACTTAACAACGACGTCAAACATAAAATAAGTGGAGTTCCACCTTGTGCAGACATCTAAAGGCACTACACACCCCCTTATGTTTAACCTTTTCTCTAGAAGCACACTTCCTAAACTTTTCAAGTCTAGCAGGTGAACTCCTAATGAACTTAACAGCATTCCTAATTGCATCGATAGAGGAATCAAGCTCTTCTATCCCATCCCTCACAATCAAATTCAAAACATGGCAGTAGCACCTAACATACAGAAACCTGCCACCTAGCACTAGACACTTCCAATTTCCAATCTTCTCCTTCATGTAATCAAGTGCAACTTGATTACTTGAAGCATTATCAACTACAATGCTAAAACCCCTCTCAATACCCCAAGTAATCAAGCAAGACTCTATTAATTTCCCTATAGTCTTTCCCTTGTGGTTTGGAATAACACATAAATTTATAATTCTTTTATGCAAACTCCAAGTGTCATCTATGAAATGGGCAGTGAGTACTAGGTAATTGATATTCTGAACCAAAGTCCAGTTATCGGTGGTTAGTGAAACCCTCAGATTATTCCTAGCTAGAAACTCTCTTATCTTTTCCTTCTCAAACTGGTAGACATCCCAAATATCTCCACAAATTGTCCTACGACTAGGGACAGTAAACTTTGGCTGAGCAATTTTCATAAAATCCTGAAACCCCTGCCCATCTACATGACTAAAAGGTAGTTCATCCCTCACAATCATCCTAGCACATGCTCTTCTACAATTCACAGGATCATAAGCTAAGGATACTAAATTACCACCTTTTTCAGCAAATTCGAAAGCAAGGAACCTCTGCCTTTTTGTTGGGATGTAAACCGGACACTTCTTGCACTGGTACAACATGTGCGTCCTCATTGATGTTGTCCCATTGGCTTTAGGATTGCAGGCGTAGGTTTGCAGGCAGCACTAGCACTTTGCTCTCGGTTTCACCATCTTTGAACCATTTGGATTCTTCATCTTCACAAAGTGATCCCAAGCTGTTGACTGATTCTTGCTCTTCACAATTTCTTCAGCTTCACTTGTTGCAGGTTCATCTGAAGCACTAGTAGAAGTAGCTGGTGTTCCTTGTTGAGGAGGAGGCATGAGAAGACGCTCAGCTTAACTGGTACGAGAAGACTCGGACGAACTAGGTGTCGGATAAGGGGTCTGCGATGTTCCTTCCACAGACTGAAAAACAAACAGCAAATTAGTTTTCTGAACTTCATTCATTATAGTAACATACAGACATAAACATCTACACACATAAAATCAACTAAAATTACAATTCAACACATCAACATAATCTGATAGACATACAATCACAGTAAAACACATAAGCACATAAACAAAGATCCTAATTTCATTTCTAGAAACCCTAATTTCATAACCCATGCTTCATTTTCAGAAACCCTAAAATTGAAACACTAATTTCACTTCAAGAAACCCTAAAATCAAAACCCATGCTTCATTTTCAGAAATCCTAAAATTGAAACCCTTATTTCACTTCCAAAAACCCTAAAATAAAACCCACAATCAATGGAACAGATGAGATTTTGAAACCCCTAAATCTGGACCGAGTGAAACTGAAATCAAAACCCATTTTCTGCAACCCAAAGCCTAAAATCGAAGTATGTCTCTACAAAAGTATATCTCAGCACCCTAATTTCATATCAAAAAGAGGAAGAATAAGCAAAATGAAGAGGAAGGTTAGGATCAAGAGAGAGAGAATCTCTACCAAGTCCATGTCCATCTGCAGCGATGGTGATCCGCGATGATGCAACACGGCGAGAGAGAGAGAGAGCGAGAAGTCAAGAGAGAGACTGAGAGAGTGTCGAGAGAGAGACTGAGAAACTGAAAACGCCAGGGATGAATGAATGAGGGTCGCGATTGCATTAGATTAGGGTTTTGTTTTTGTGATCCTGTAAGGTCAACCTCACGTAAAACCTGTTACAAACCAATCAAAAATTAACATCTATTTAAATTTAATTAAAATTAGGGGGTGAAATTTGCACCCCCAAAATTGCAAACCACACCCCTCCCTATTTTTTTTAACAATATTTCTTATCACCTCTTTTTGTACTTCCTAAAACACCCTCAGATTTTCTTTTTTCTTTTTCTTTTTGGGTCTTTTCTTCTCTCTCTCCCCCCTCTTCTAGACTACCACCAAAGGTCTCTCTCTCTCTCTTTCTCTCTCTTTCTTTCTTTCCCAATCTTCACGAATTCAACTTTTAATTTCCTGAAACTAGAGGCTGGTACATACAACGTGGCATTATGATGTTGGATGGTTGGTGTGTCCTTATCTTTGCCTCTTTTTCCCATTTCATTCACCATTGAAGAGTTCTATAAAGCAAGTCTCTACCCAATCCCTCCTGATCCATCACTCTTCAACTGCCCTCGGAATCTTTCCGTTTCCGGCCTCCAGGCAAGTTCAAGATTCTGTGAAAATCACTCTCCATCTTCTCCGATCGTTGAAAATTTTCTCAGAATTAATCGAAATTGATCTGTGTGTGTGAAGAACAAGCACCGGAAGGAATCGCCGTAGGTGCAATGGCGGTGGAAAGAGGAGGAGGGACGCTATCGGAGATATACCAGAGAGCGAAGAAGCTCTTGCTGAGAACGCGAGACTGCCTCGAGAGGCTGGAGAGGTTGGAGTACTCGAGCGGCATCGACTCCCCTGACCTTTGCGGAGAAGGCGAAGACCGAGAGCTAGGCGACTGGATCTGCGGCGGATTCGGCCGGAAATACTCGGCAGCTGGAGACTCGGGCGGGGGTGTCTTCGCCGGAGGAGGGAGTGGCGTGTTGTGAGGTGGCGAGGTGGTGGAGGTTGATAATGGCAGTGGCGGCGGAGTCCCTGGTGAAGATCGGGAAGAAAAGAGAGAGAGACCTTTGGTGGTGGTCTGGAAGAGGGGGGGGGGAGAGAGAGAGAGAGAGAGAGAGAGAAGAAAAGACCCAAAAAGAAAAAGAAAAAGAAAAAAGAAAATCTGAGGGTGTTTTAGGAAGTACAAAAAGAGGTGATAAGAAATATTATTAAAAAAATATGGGGGGTGTGGTTTGCAATTTTAGAGGTGCAAATTTCACCCCCTTTAAAATTAATATATTATATATAATTCAGTCTGTTCACAGAAAGAACCCGATTCGGTCCAATTCAGTGCGGGTTTTTTTTTTTTTGAGGTTTCTCGGCAGAAGTAATTGGAGTGGTAATCAACTGTGTAGTAGCGTCCTGTGTGATCTCAGAGATGTTCACACTTGGGCTGCAGAGTGCAGTAGATACTAGATAGTTATCATTCTCAGATAAAGCCCGAACAGGAATAGAACTTTTCTCAGTCCACAGATTGGGCTGCTGACTTGACCCACTGAGAGTAAAAGTAACATTTCTGTTGTGGAAGCCAGGAGGCACCACGTGGCTCCCTTGGGTTTGTCAATGCAGTGTGAAAAGGTTGCCGCCGAATATCAGAGTAGCAGGATTGGGCTGATTGGATGTGCAGGACCCATCACTTGTCAGTTTGACAGCAGGGTGCTCTCCATCACATCACAAATTTTGAAAGTATGGTCAGGCCGCCCCGTGTCTGTTCAGGTGCCGGTGGTGGCCGGAAAGACCCACCATGATTAGGAAGGGTGTAAGTAGATCGGTTTGTGAATGGGTTCAGCAATTTAGCTTAGCTCCTCGTTGTATACCACACCCAGGTCGATGAGGGAGTGGTTGATGGGTCTGTTGCAGGTACCCTCACAGTGTCCAAGCCTCCCACACATAAAATCAAAAGTTCTTGAGGTTTTCGTACCTTAATTTGATTTTGGAGCTGTGGGTTGCAGATCGTGGTAGCCAACAAAAGGTAGGCAGAGGTCGTCCCCGGATAGCCACTGAATCAGGATCCTCCATATCAACAACAGTTCCGATCTTTCTTCCAATTAAGTTTCCAGCCATTCTCCACCTTGAGTTGATGTTGTGGGATATTGTGAGCTTGGATCCAGTAGGTGGTCCGGTCCGGTTGGGCTCGATATCATCAATGGAGAGATGTCAGGGCCATACTCCATAGTCCGACTGTGAAGCAAAGATTCTTCACGTTGATAGAATTGTTGCAGGTTTTTAAGTTTCTTGTTACGTAGGTTTCCTTGTTAGAATAAAACCCTAATGTATAGGGTTGTTGATTCAGCTAGATTTGACCATTTCCTTGTTGAGTTACCACGTAGAATTAGTCATGCTCTGCGTGGGCTGAATTTTCTCATTCTGTTAAGATTGTAAAGGCTATAAAGCCGTGTTCTCTGTTTTGAATAATGCAAGTCATTCCCATATTGTTATCATTAGTTCTCAGTTCATTCTTCAAGTTTGAATTGATTAAGAAAACCTAACAATCTGGTATCAGAGCCCCCACTGGGGCCTGAGAAAGAGAGATAAGCCGCAGCTTAGAGTGACTTTCAAAATAGGTGAGATGACGAGTGAGGGGAGTTTTGTGCAACCACAAATTCCTCGATTTGATGGTCACTATGATCACTGGAGTATGCTCATGGAGAATTTCCTTAGGTCAAAGGAATACTGGAGCTTGGTTGAAGTTGGCTTCGGGGAGTTGACGTCCGGTTCGAACGTGTTAGAGACTGCTCAGAAAAGGCTTGAGGAGATGAAGCTGAAGGATCTAAAAGTGAAGAACTACTTGTTCCAGGCAATCGATAGGACAATCCTGGAAACCATTCTGAAGAAGGATACGTCAAAAGACATTTGGGACTCGATGAAGAAAAAGTATGCTGGAAATGAAAGAGTGAAGAAATCAGTTCTACAAGCCTTGCGAAGGGACTTCGAAACCCTAGAAATGAAATCAGGTGAAACTGTTACCAATTATTTTTCTAGGGTTATGTCTGTGGCAAATAAAATGCGTATCTATGGTGAAGTAATGAAAGATGTGACTATCGTAGAGAAAATCCTTAGGTCTTTAACAGACAGATTTAATTACATAGTCTGTTCTATTGAAGAGTCTAAGGATCTTGACGCAATGTCCATTGATGAGCTACAGAGTTCTCTAATAGTCCATGAGCAAAAGCTCCACAGACAGCATGGTGAAGATCGGGTTCTCAAAGTATCCTACGAGGAGAGAATAGGAGGAAGAGGACGTGGAAGAAGCACAATGAGAGGCAGAGGCAGAGGGAGAGGACGTCAGACATTCAATCGAGCCACCATTGAATGCTACAGGTGTCACAAACTCGGACATTTCCAATATGAATGTCCAAGTTTGGAAAAGGAGGCTAATTATGCAGAAATGGAAGAGGAGGAGACTATGTTGCTCATGTCTCACGTGGAGTTATGTGGGAAAGACACCGAAGGGACTTATGTGAAGCTGAATGAACAGGAAGAACTCACATTGATGGCATATGTGGAAGAGCATGGTGTCAATAGAAAAGATGCATGGTTTATTGATTCCGGATGCTCAAATCACATGTGTGGTGACAAGAAGATGTTTCATGAACTGGATGTTGGTTTCAGGCATTCAGTAAAGCTTGGAAACAATTCCAAAATGAACGTAATGGGAAGAGGAAGTGTGAAGCTACATGTTGATGGAGTTTATCACATTGTAGCAGAAGTATACTATGTTCCGGAGTTGAAGAATAATCTTCTCAGTGTGGGGCAGTTACAAGAAAGAGGTCTCGCAGTTCTAATGCAGGGAGGGAAATGCAAAATTTATCATCCACACAAAGGTTTGATCATTCAAACCTCGATGTCGGCCAATCGAATGTTCATACTCTTTGCCAATGCAATAACGAAGAATACAAGCTGCTTTCACACGACATCACAAGACTTGTCTCATCTTTGGCATAGCAGGTACGGACACCTCAGTTACAAGGGATTAAAGATACTACAAGATAAGGGCATGGTGTATGGTTTGCCTAAGTTTGATGTTTCCTGTTAATGTCTAAAAGTCTAGCGGTAGCCAAACCTTAGTTAACGCTGATCCGGTGGGCGGATCGGTACTTGTATTAATGTTGCGATTCCCGTTACCTGTCAAGTAAAATACAACGGGCGTCAGAGGGAGACCGCGCTGGGCGGTCTTCAACTCTCCGATGCCTAAGTTAGTCAATGTATTTATGTTGACAAAGTAACAGTAGGTAAGTATTGAATGCGTAATTAATGAGGAGAGAGGAGAGAACCTTTTATAGGTGAGGAAGAGACTGATCTTGTCTTTGTTTTCGATGTGGGACTGATATGCTTCAGTTCTTAGTTTCAGAAGCTTCTGATGCTAACTTGGCGCGGCGCGTGGCGGCGCGTTGGTGGCGATCTGGAGGCGGTCCGACGCCGAGGCCGTAGCCCGCCTGGCGGTGTGTCCGCATGTCATTCCTTTGGTTGGAATTAGTACCTTTGGCGGTACAGTGAGCATGGCCCATTATAGCTAATTATGTTTGCAAATGTACATGTATGTACAAGTCCCCCAAGTCCCCAGTCAAGGAGGGCAATCTTGGTTGGGGAGTTGTTCGGCGGTTTTGAAGCGTTTTCCTCCGCTAGACTTGCAAGAGCATAATTAGCGTCAGTGCGTTGTCAACCGTTGGTTTTACTGAGCAAACGCTTTATACCCTTTCGGGTGGGCCCCTGCTGGGCCCCCCAGGGAGTCCCCCACTCCCCGGCGAAGATAGACCTCCGGATGGTCGTTGATTTGTTTGATGAGGGGGAGCTGCACGGAGCAGAGGGTGTTGGGTAGCGAGCCCAATGTCTTAGCACCCAAATGACGGGGGTCAAATTGCCTGATCAGGGCAGTCGTAGACTGTGACTAGTCCCCGTGTCCCGTAGGGACGGTCTGACGGTAACGCCGCGTAGCGGTCGTTGTCAGTGAGGCGTAGCCTCGGGATTTTCCGTTTGGCGGACATCCCCCCGCTGGATGCAGCAGGAAGCAGCGTCTGATAGACGTGCCTGGCGGTTATTTTTGCAAGATGAAAAAGGGGTTCCGCCAGAGGTGTGTAGCGACAGACATCGCGCTTGCAGGATGGCAAGGGAGAATAACAAGGGAGAAGTTCCGCTGGCGAGGTTTCGCTCAGCGGAGATTCGTCGCTTGGAAAATGACAGGGAGAAGTTCCGCTGGCGAGGTTTCGCTCAGCGGAGACTTCGCCGCTTGGAGGATGACAAGGGAGAAGTTCCGCTGGCAGGGTTTCGCTCAGCGGAGACTTCGTCGCTTGGAGGATGACAAGGGAGAAGTTCCGCTGGCGAGGTTTCGCTCAGCGGAGACTTCGCCGCTTGAAAAATAACAAGGGAGAAGTTCCGCTGGCGAGGTTTCGCTCAGCGGAGACTTCGTCGCTTGGAGGATGACAAGGGAGAAGTTCCGCTGGCGGGGTTTCGCTCAGCGGAGACTTCGTCGCTTGGAAAATAACAAGGGAGAAGTTCCGCTGGCGAGGTTTCGCTCAGCGGAGACTTCGTCGCTTGGAGGATGACAAGGGAGAAGTTCCGCTGGCGGAGGTTTCGCTCAGCGGAGACTTCGTCGCTTGGAGGATGACAAGGGAGAAGTTCCGCTGGCGGGGTTTCGCTCAGCGGAGACTTCGTCGCTTGGAAAATAACAAGGGAGAAGTTCCGCTGGCGAGGTTTCGCTCAGCGGAGACTTCGTCGCTTGGAACAAGGAGAAGTTCCGCTGGCGGTACTTACGAAGTTGTCCCTACGGTGGTTAACACGTGTCGAATCTATAGCGGGTTAGCGTGCGTAGGCTTGTCTCCAGGCCTGTCCGTCTTCTAGCCTTTAATGATAGTAACTGTGGGTTTTGTAACCGAGATGACGCTTCGGGCAATCCGGAGAGTGAGTGGAGATGTACGACACGTGTACGGCTAACAAGGGATGTCGGTATGGAGCGGACGGTCGAGGACGCGTTGGGGCCTATATAAAAAGGGGGGAAACTCTGGGGGATTCGACACTTCGTGAAAATTTTGAAAGCTTAGCCATCGCTTGTTCGAAACCGGAGAAGGAGCCTACCGAAGTTTGGATATACCACTCCCAGAGACGTCGGTCGTACCTGTGCACCACCGTGCCGGAGATTGCACCACTGAGGTTGGTATTCGGATCTCTGTCTTCTGCTAGTTTCTGGGTGTGCTCTGAGGTGTGAGATGGGGGTTTTTTGTGGGGGATTGAATGATGGTTGGCCAATGCGTTCATTGGTCTTAGGATTTGGATAGTCGAGTCTGGGTTGAGTGTTTGTTTGCACTTTGGGGTTTTCTGGGTTTTGTTCTTGATTATTTTGGCTAGCGTTATAGAGATTTCGAGCAGTGAGGATTCCGGGTCTGACGTGTCGCTCAGCACGGCGGATGGGGTTTTTATTGATTCGTTGCGTCCGTCTGCCCCTGCAGGAACCTCACTGCCAGAAGCGCTAGACGTCGAGCCGCTACAGACCATCCCCTGGGAAGTAGTTATGGTCGGGGTTCGCGTCCGGAGAGTTCCAAGGCTGGCGAGGCCGCTGCCGCCAAAGCCAGGCGCGACGAGCGTTTGGCGAGTAACAGTGCTGCCAGCGGCTCCGCTGGGGAGGGGGAAACAGCGGAGCAAAATGTTGAGTCAGCGTGGTTCCTCCCGGATGGGACAGCCGTTGACGAGGCGGGAGGGGGGATGAGCGGTGCTGCTGTCGCTCGACTGAAGCAGGCGTTCCGCTTGCCGGGGTCGGTGAAGCTGCGACCACCGACGGCTGATGAGAAGGCGTCGATTCTCCCGACGGGGTGCGCGGCCGTGCACGAGGCCATATTCCGCCAAGGGGTGACACTTCCGCTGGTGCCCAATCTTCAAATCCTTGTTTGTGAGTTTGGCCTTGCCTTCGGTCAGATCTGTCCAAACATGTGGCGGTTGATGTTGGCGATGAACTCCTTGTGGCGCTTGTCGGGGTGCGAGGGGCCTACCGTGGCGGAAGTGCTCCATTTCTACGAGTTAGTATATGTGAAGCGCCAAGGTTGCCACGGGCAAGTAAATTTGAGTCGCCGGCAGGGAGCGCCCAAGCTGATCGAGAATCTGAGGGACTCCATGTCCTATTGGCGGGGGACCTTTTGCGTCGCTACCGACGGTTGGGAGTACCACGCTAGGTCTAACGAGGAAGGGCCGTCATTTAGGATTAAGTCCGAGTTCCAACCTATTCGAGGTTGGTGGCCGGTGTCCGCTGAAAATGTTTGGCGTGCTTACATGCTTGAACTTGTATTCTTACGACGTGTTTTTCTTGTGCAGCGGGACTTCGGTATACGCTGACGCGTGCAGAAGAGTGCCGGGTGGCGAGGATCAGAGGTTGCTGGCGGAACCGAAACCTGCTTGATTTCCGCTTGCTGACTGGTTGGGAGTTATTGGTCGACCTGCGACTAACACGCTCTATTGGTGAGGATTCTACCCTGTCGTTTCGTTTTATAATTGAATTGTGTCTGACTGGTGGCTGGCTTTCCTCTTTTTTTTTTTTAGAAACTCCGCCGGGCAACAAATCAAGTCGCGACGCGTTTGAGAAAGCGATGGATCGGGCGGAGATAGAAAACTTTTTGGAGGCCATGTATGCCGAGGGGCTGGCGGCCCAGCAGACCGTGGTGAACCCGGAGACGTTGGCGTTGAGCCAGTCCGAGGTTCCGGTGGTGATGGCGATGCCACACCAGTCTCACCTTGGCGAAGATGGTCTGCCACGGTGCAGGCGGGGACTCAGGCGGGCGGCGGGGAGAGGGGAACTGTTGCTACCGGGCAGCGGGAACGGATGCCTGCCACCAGGCGCGGTCCTCAAAAGAAGACGGTGCCTTCAACGGAGACCGCCACCGAGTCCAGGGGGAGCCGCCAGCGGGTGACGAGGACCGCTGCTGGCACACAAAGGGCGCTGGAGAAGAAACGCCGGCAGCCTGACTCCCCCGCCGAGGAAGAGGAAGAAGAGGTGGTTATCGGGGTCCGCCAACAAAAGAAGGCCCGACAAACCGCATCGAAGGTTGCAGTGGCGGAGGGAGAGGCGCCCCCGTCAGTGATCTGGACTCCTTTGCCGAGTACGCGCCGTTCATGACAGAAGGGGAGCGAGAGTTCCTCTTCCATCTGTGTGAGCGGCTGGGGTTCGGGGGTCTGGCGGGCATATCGCGCCCGACGGCAATTGACCAATCGCCCTTCAGCTCTGCGTTTGGTCAAGTATCGGCGGGGTTACACGATATGTTCGTGGCGGCGTCTAAGCAGCCCCAGATTGAGGCGGAGCTCAGGGGAGAAATCGGAGGTCTCCAGAGGGAGTTGGCGGAGGCCAAGGAGAGAGTGGCGGAGGTCCAGCGGGGATTGGTTAAGGCGGAGTGCGATTATGCGGACGCCCGTGGCAAACTGAATGCGGCTATCCGGCGGGATCTGAGAGGAATGAACAAGTCTCCAAGTTGGAGCAGGAGATTGCTGCTGCAGGAGCGGATAGCCGCTAAGACAAGAAGCTTATTATTGTGCAGCGGGAGTCTGCCGCCAGACTGGATGAGATGAAGCGGCTGGATGGTGAGGTTGGTCGCCTGAAAGCTGAACAGAGTGCCTCTGCAGCCGCCGCCGTTGAAGCGTACAAGCTGTCGGCGGAGTACAAAAAGGCGATGACTGAGGCGGCGAAAGCTGGCGCCCGGCAAACGTAGACATGTTGAAGCGGAAGGGTGCCATTGATTTTGTAAAGGCGTCACAGCCTGACGTGCCGCTGGTCCAGAGTGCCCCGGCGGAGCCAGAAGTCGTGCCTGCCCAAGCTGCAGGTACTCATTCGGGCAGCGGGGAAAGTGGCCCGCATCCGACGGAAGGGTCCCAGCAAACCCCCCAGCAGACCCCGTCGGAGGTGTCACGTGCCGGGTTTCTGGAGGCACACACCCGGGCCGACGGCACCATAGAGACTCCCAGTCCGACAGCCCGAGGGTCCGATCAAGCGAGCCGATCGGTCGCGCCGCCAGCCGTCGAAGCAGCAGAGGCCGAAGCCAACCGCTGAACCTATCTGAGATCTCCGAAGTTTTTTTTTTTTTTTTTTGTGTAGCCGCTGAGGCATACTAGCTTGTACCGAATTTTGTGAAATGAAGTAAATTTCTGACTTGGTTTGCCATGATGTGTGTGTAGTACTATTGAGTTATATTTTCTTTTGTCGATCAATGGAACATTAAAGGAATTAAGATTGGTCCAAGTGCACCGCGTAGCGGACGGAGTCCGCCGACGATTGCTGGCGTTGCCAGTTGCCCTCGGTGCTAGACTTGGTAACAATGGTCTGAATAATTCCTCGTTTCATTGATGGCTGACTGATCAGCGTACAAAAGTGGGGTAGTACCCGTTGGGTAGCTTCCCTTAGCTAAACATTCGAACAAAAAATTTAGCTAAGTCAAGATGCGCATGGGTAGCGGTCTGACTATTTGTAATAATACCGAAGGTGTTCAGTATTCCAAGGGCGGGGCGTCGTGACGCCGTCCTTGTCCATTAAGTAGAAGGTGCCTGGGCTAACGACTTCCACAATTTTGTATGGGCCTTCCCATGTTGGGCGGAGTTTTGTCGGTGGCGGAATGACTTCCTTCATGACCAAGTCCCCCAGTTGGAGGTTCCGGGCCTTGACTCTGGCGTTGTAAAAACGTGATACCCGCTGCTTGTTTTGTAGATTGTGCAAATGGGCCTCGAGCCTTTTCTCTTCGAGGAGGTCCCTGTCCAAGTTGACGCCGGCGCTGTTGGTCTCTGGCAGTAGCCTTCGACTCTAGCGGTAGGTTGAGTGACTTCAATGGGTAAGACAGCCTCTGTGCCGAACATCATGCAAAAAGGGGTTTCTCCTGTGGCGGAAGTTGGAGTTGTTCGGATGGCCCACAGGACCTCTGGGAGCTTTTCCGCCCATAAACCCTTGGCGTCGTCGAGCTTCTTTTTTAACAACTTTTTTATTATCTTGTTCGCCGCTTCGACCTGGCCGTTGGTCTGGGGGTGGGCGACAGATGCAAACCTCAGCTTGGTGCCCAAGTTGATGGTGAAGGAGATGAGCTCGTCATTGTTGAACTGTGTGCCGTTATCTGTGATGATTGTGTGTGGGACACCGTAGCGGCAATAGATATTCTTCCAAAGGAAGTGAATTACCTTGGCGGTAGTTATTGCCGTCAGTGGCTCTGCCTCTATCCACTTGCTGTTGTAATCGATGGCAACAATGATGTATTTGAACTGACCCTTGGCAGTTTGGAATTTGCCCATCAGATCAAGGCCCCACGTAGAATGAATCCATGGGCCCACGATGATTGACAGTGGCTCTGCTGGTGCGTGTGGGAGATCTGCGAATTGCTGGCATTTGTGGCAAGACCTCGAAATCCGCCGGGCGTCATCGCCAAGTGTGGGCCAGAAGTACCCTTGTCGCATTGTGCGGTTGGCCAGGGATCTGGCGCCCGAGTGGTTTCCGCATTCTCCGCTATGGATTTCAGTTAGGACAACCCTTCCCTCCTCTGGGGTTAGACAGCGGAGGTTTGGATGGGTGAATCCCTGGCGGTAGAGTTTGCCGTGCTGGATGTTGTAGCGGGTTGCTCTTCGTTGGAGCTGTCTTGCCTGGATCTTATCTTCTGGCAACGTTCCGTTGCGCTTATACATGATGATCTCGTCCATCCAGCTGGGGTTGACCTGAATGTTGAAGATTTCCGCCAGAGTCTTTGTGATACTTGGTTTGTCAAGATACTCCACCCTTGTGTCCGCCGGACTCTGATGTGGTTGGGCGGTTGCCAGTCTCGCCAGGGAATCAGCCTTAGCGTTCTTTTCCCTGGGGATTTGTGTGATTGTGTGAAACTTGAACTTTTTTAGCAACGTTTTGACGTACCCCAGATACGCCGCTAGCTGCTGGTCCTTGGCTTGGAAGCTGTCGTTGACCTGGTTGACGACTAGTTGGGAGTCGCTGAATATGTTGACGCTGTCAGCACCTGAGTCAATGGCGAGGAGTAGGCCGGCGATGAGCGCCTCGTACTCCGCCATATTGTTTGAAGCTTTGAAGTTGAATTTCAACGCATATTCTGCGTTCAGTCCCCCGGGTCCGGTTAAGATGACTCCGGCGCCGCTGGCCTTGGCGCAGGCGGAGCCGTCCACATGTAGGTCCCAATCCGACTGTGGGGTAAGTACCCCTGTACTGGTTACCATTTCTGTTCCGGGCTGTGCTTGAGTATCGGGTTCTGGCTGACGCTCAGTAAGTTCAGCGATGAAGTCTGCTACTGCCTGGCCCTTCATGGCGGTTCTTGGCTTGTACTCGATGTCAAATTCGCTGAGCTCAATTGCCCACTTACTGAGTCGCCCTGAGTGTTCAGGGTTCTGCATCACCTGTCTCAGCGGTTGATTGGTCAACACATGGATCGTGTGAGCCTGGAAATACTGCCGAAGGCGTCTGGCGGCAACGATAAGTGCAAGCGCCAGCTGTTCCAACGGTGGATACCTTGTTTCTGCTCCGTTCATACCTCTGCCGGCGTAGAATACTGGGAGTTCATCCTGACCCTCCCGCCGAACAATGGCGCAACTTATTGCCGTTGCCGAGACCGCCAGATATATGAATAGTGTCTCTCCTTGGACAGGGACAGAAAGGAGAGGGACTGCCGCCAAATATTCCTTTAGACCTTGGAACGCCGCCTGACATTCTGGGTTCCAGTCAATGACCTTCTTGTGAGTTGTTTTGAGAAGTTTGAAGAATGGGGCGCACTTGTCAGTAAGTCGGGAGATGAATCGAGAAAGGGCGGTCAACTTGCCCTGGAGACACTGGACGTCTACCTTATACTTCGGGTCCGACAGGTCAAGGATGGCCTGTACCTTGTCTGGGTTAGCCTCGATACCTCGCTCGCTGACGATGTAACCCAGAAATTTGCTAGCGGTGACTGCAAAGAAACATTTTTCTGGGTTGAGGCGCATACCATAGGCCAGGAGGATGGTTACTATGATCCTGAGGTTTGCCACATGTCCGCTGGCCTTTATGCTCTTGACTAGCATGTCGTCCACATAGACCTCGATGATTTTTCCCAGATGCTCAGCGAACATTGCGTTCATCAACCGCTGATAAGTTGCACCGGCGTTCTTCAGACCAAAAGGCATGACATTGTAGCAGTAAGGCCTTTGTCGGTGGTGAAGGTGGTGCATTCTTGGTCGCTGGGGTGCATTTTGATCTGATTGTATCCAGAGAAGGCATCCATCATGCTGAGGAGTTCGTGTCCGGCGGTTGCATCGACCAGCTGATCGATACGAGGTAGCGGGAAACTATCCTTTGGGCATGCCTTGTTTAGATTTTTGAAGTCGACGCACATCCGCCACTTGCCGCTGGGCTTCTTCACCATTACCAGATTTGAGATCCATTGGGGGTAGATGACCTGGCGGATGAATCCAATGTCCCGTAGTTTGGCGACCTCCTGTCCGATTGCCCGGTATTTTTCCTCATCAAAGGCCCTCCGCTTCTGCTTGATAGGATAGAAAGAAGGTTTGATGGTCAGTTTATGGGTGATTATTTCAGTGGAGATGCCAGGCATGTCTGCATAGGACCATGCAAAGACGGTGGCGTTGTCACGTAAGAACTGAGTGAGTTCTGCCTCCACTTCTGGGTCTAGCTGGGAGCCTATGCGGACTGTCCTCTCAGGATGCTCGTCTGAGATGCAGACGGCCTTCAGTGACGTGTCCGGGTTGACCGGCTCCTTCATTACATATTTCTTCTCTTCATCTCTAGGATCCTCAAAGATATTCGGTGGTGGTGGGTCATTACCCACTGTCAGGATTTCATGGCGGCGCGTTGACCGCGCTACAGATGTTGAATAGCATTCTCGTGCCAGCTGTTGGCTTCCCCTCACACAGCCTGTGCCATTGGGCGTGGGGAACTTCATGAGAAGCATGTATCCGGCAATGATGCACTTGAGCTTATTAAGCGCTGGTCGACCAATGATGGCGTTGTACGAACTGGGACAGTCGACGATAATGAATTCCGTGTGCACCTCCGCCATACAGGGACTAGTGCCAATAACTAGTCGCATGTAATCCGACCCTAGTGGTTGTGTGATGTCTCCGGAGAAGCTGAGCAGTGGCTCATGATCCTGGAGTAGTTTCTTGTTCCGCTTGAGGTGGTCGTAGCAGCCGCTGAAGATGACGTTGACAGCGGATCCGCTATCTACCAAGATTCTCCCCACCGAGAATTTGCCAAGAATGGCATCGACTAAGAATGGGTCGTCATGGGGTAAATGTACTCCGCGCTCCTCCTCCTCTGAAAAGGTGATAGGTTCCCATCCTGACTTCGGGAGTTTGGCGGATCTTTCATAGCGGATGTTGCAAACCTCCTTTGGGTGGTTAGCGCGTGCATAGCGCTTTCTTGCCCTGTGAGACATGCTGGTGATTGGAGCACCGCCATCGATGGTGTTGATGCGGCCCAAGGTTTCTACGTTGGCAATCACTGGCGGTGGTTGGCGTACCTTGAATTGCTCCAACTTGCCGTCACGGTATAAAGTCTCAATGGCTGTTTTGAGGGCGTTGCAGCTGTTTGTATTGTGGCCGCTGTCCGCGTGGTATTTGCACCACTTGCCGGTGTTCCTGGGTTTGCCCGTTTTTGGGTACTTTGGAGGGGGTGGCGGTGGGATCTGATCCTTGCACTGATTATAGATATCTTCATATGAGGCCGTTAGGACCGTGAAAACTGCATACCGCTGTGAGGACTCCGTCTGCTTGTTGTTGTTGTCCCCATGAGTTGGGCGGTTTCCCTTATAAAAATGCTGTCCCTTCTGCCGCTTGGTTTGGTGGCCGCCCTGCTGCCACTCTCTTTTCTTGTCAACTGGCGGAGCTGAGGGGGGTTTATCAGCGGCTTCCTGGTGATTGGAAGATGGTTGTGCTGATTTTGCTGGCGTTGCTGGTGGTGGTGTTTCTCCATATGTGATGAATTCCGCCTGGGCGTGAATGACCGCCTCACTCATGACGTGGTCGTACGTTGCATTGGGATGGTTGTAATTGAGGTGATAGAGGAACGGTCCCTTGAGGAGTCCCTTCCTGAAGGCTGCCGACGCCATAGTTTTGTCCAGGTCGCGGCACTGAGATGCTGCCGCTCGCCATCTTGTGACAAAGGCCTTCAGTGACTCGTCCTCCCCCTGTTTGACGCTGAACAGCTGACTTGTGTTGTGATGTCCGGCGGACAATAGGATGAAGCGGGAGAGGAAAGCATGCGACAGTGCATGGAATGAGCCAACCGATCCTGGCGGACATTCAAAAAACCAGTTCATCGCCTCGCCGTCCAATGTTTCGCTGAACAGATGGCACAAGGTGGCGTCGTCGAATCCCTTGTTGTTGGTGACCTTCTTGAAGGTGTCCATGTGGACAAAGGGATCGGTCATTCCGCCATATGGCGACATTTTTGGGGTCTTTGCATATGTTGGCCTGACGGCCTGTAGGATCGCAGCGGAAAAGGGGCCGGGTCTGGAAGTGAACAGCGGGTTCCGAGTTGATGTTGGGACGCCCGTCTCCGCCCGGATTAACCTCTGCTCCAGTTGGTGCATCCTTTCCAATAACTGGGCGGTTGTATCGCCGGCGGAATCGGCCTGACTCCCCCGCCGAGTTGGTTTGCGCCTAGGTATGGGCGGATCACCCTCAGTCCTTGCCCTGACATTCAAGCTGTTGGCGTGCGGAAGGGATTCCGCCGTATGTTCTAACATTAGTTGGGGTATGGGCGGTGGTCCCATTCCTGACAACCCCGGTGGGTTCAGCGGTACGTGCATTTGTATGACTGGCACGGCGCTGGGTCGACTACGCCTGGTGCTGCGTGACTGCTCGCTCTGTGCCGGGCGGTCGGTGGCCGCCAAAGTGTTTTTTAGTTCCTCAAAACGTGTCATGAGCGCAGCCACCTGTTTTTGGGCTTCGGCCTTCTCTCTACGCTCCTCCTCACGCTCCCTGTTTGCCTTATGAAGATCCGCCAGTGCTATCTCGTACATGGTGACGAGATCCTGGCCTGACGGGCGGCTGCTGCCTGGGTTTGCTTCACCACCGGGATTGGCCGGGGTTGTGAATAGTGCGCGGTTAACGCCGATCGCGGGGTCGGAGGGCTGGGGAATGGCGGGGAGCTCCGCCTGCTCTTCAGCGTTTCCCCCGCTGTCGTTAGTCATGGTGATTGTAGCGGGATGACCTTTAGTTCAAGGGTTCCCACAGACGGCGCCAATGTTAATGTCTAAAAGTCTAGCGGTAGCCAAACCTTAGTTAACGCTGATCCGGTGGGCGGATCGGTACTTGTATTAATGTTGCGATTCCCGTTACCTGTCAAGTAAAATACAACGGGCGTCAGAGGGAGACCGCGCTGGGCGGTCTTCAACTCTCCGATGCCTAAGTTAGTCAATGTATTTATGTTGACAAAGTAACAGTAGGTAAGTATTGAATGCGTAATTAATGAGGAGAGAGGAGAGAACCTTTTATAGGTGAGGAAGAGACTGATCTTGTCTTTGTTTTCGATGTGGGACTGATATGCTTCAGTTCTTAGTTTCAGAAGCTTCTGATGCTAACTTGGCGCGGCGCGTGGCGGCGCGTGGTGGCGATCTGGAGGCGGTCCGACGCCGAGGCGTAGCCCGCCTGGCGGTGTGTCCGCATGTCATTCCTTTGGTTGGAATTAGTACCTTTGGCGGTACAGTGAGCATGGCCCATTATAGCTAATTATGTTTGCAAATGTACATGTATGTACATTTCCAAAGTAGAGTGTGAAGATTGCCTTGTTGGGAAGCAGCACCGAGACCCCTTTCCTCGAAAAAGTACATGGAGAGCAACTCAAAAACTGCAACTCATCCACGCAGATTTATGTGGACCAATCACTCCAGAATCAAATGGCAACAAGAGGTACATTTTGTGTTTCATTGATGATTATAGTAGAAGATCTTGGGTGTATTTCCTGGTGGAGAAGTCGGAGGCTTTCAATTCTTTTGTGTGCTTTAAAAGACTTGTGGAGAAAGAAACAGGGTTGTTCATCAAGTGTCTTCGTACTGACAGAGGTGGGGAATTTAATTCAAATGAGTTTGTTGAGTATTGCAAGTAGAATGGAATTAAGAGGCAATTGACCACTGCCTACACTCCGCAACAAAATGGAGTTGCAGAAAGAAAGAACAGGACGGTTCTAAACATGGTTCGATCTATGCTTTCAGAGAAGAAAATGCCAAAAACGTTTTGGCCTGAGGCAGTCAACTGGACTGTGTTTGTGCTGAATCGATGCCCTACCGTGTCAGTCAAGGATGTGACTCCACAAGAGGCTTGGAGTGGTGAGAAACCCTCGGTGGAATTTTTCAGAGTTTTTGGATGTATAGCTCATGCTCATGTCCCAGATGCCAGGAGAACCAAGTTAGAAAACAAGAGTGTTGCTTGTGTGTTACTTGGAGTTAGCGAAGAGTCCAAAGCCTACAGACTCTACAATCCTATCACAAAGAGGATAGTGATTAGTCGAGACGTGGTTTTTGAAGAAGATAAAGAGTGGGACTGGGATGGAAGCTATGAGGAGCAGTTGTTGATGGACCTGGAATGGGGAGAAGATCAGAAGGATACCAATGGCAGAGAAGATGAAAGTCCAAGCAGTGAAGATGATAATGAAGCTGAAGACATGGAGAATGCTGAAAGAAGTGGTTCAAGTGCTGAAGAGGTGAATGAGGATGTGACTAATTCACCAAATCGAGGCTTCGAAACTCCAGAAGCAATAGAAGAGAGGAATAGGCAACCACCGGTTTGGATGGATGATTATACAAGTGGAGAAGGACTTTCTGATTTGGAACTTGAGGCAAACATGGCTCTAGTAATGTCTAATGATCCTGTTTGTTTCGAAGAGGCAATTGAAAGCTTAATGTGGAGGAAGGCCATGGATGCAGAGATTGAAGCAATTGAGAAAAACAAAACATGGAAGCTAGTCGAGCTACCGGCAGGTGCAAAGAAGATAGGAGTAAAGTGGGTTTATAAGACAAAGTACAATGAGTTTGGAGAAGTGGATAAGCACAAGGCACGACTAGTTGCCAAGGGCTACTCTCAGCAACGAGGTGTGGACTTTACAGAAGTATATGCTCCGGTGGCTAGGATGGATACGGTGAGGTTGATACTTGCATTGGCTGCTCAGAGGAGTTGGACAGTCTATCAGCTTGACGTCAAATCAGCTTTCCTTCATGGTGATCTAAATGAGGATGTTTATGTGGAACAACCATTGGGTTATGAGAAGAAAGGCAGTGAAGACAAAGTGTACAAGCTACAGAAAGCATTGTACGGCTTAAAACAAGCACCTCGTGCTTGGTTTAGTCGAATCGAAGCTTATTTCACAAAGGAAGGTTTTCAAAGGTGCAGCAGCGAGCAAACATTATTCATCAAGGCTGGTCATGGAGGTAATATCTTAATAGTAAGTGTATATGTTGATGACCTGATTTACACTAGTGATGATGAGTCGATGTTGGTTGATTTTAAAAGCTCCATGATGAAAGAGTTTGAAATGACTGATATGGGAAGGATGAGGTTCTTTCTTAGCCTGGAAGTTTTACAAAAGGAGGATGGGATCTTTGTTTGTCAAAGGCAGTATGCCTTGGAGGTTCTCAAGAGGTTTGGAATGGAGGATAGTAATGGAGTGATGAATCCAATTGTTCCTGGAGTCAAGTTGGGTAGAGATGGAGGTGGTGTTAGGATTAATGAGACCTACTTCAAGCAAATTGTTGGAAGTCTCATGTACATTACTGCTTCGAGGCCTGATTTGATGTTTGTTGTTAGCCTAATTAGCAGGTTCATGTCACAGCCAACTGAGTTCCATTTTCAAGCAGCTAAGCGAGTGTTGAGATACTTGAAGGAAACTGTTAATTACGGCATATTTTACAAGAAGGAGGGAAACAAGAAACTCGTTGCTTATACTGATAGTGATTATGCCGGAGACTTGGAGGATCGAAAGAGCACGTCAGGTTATGTGTTTATGCTTAGTGGAGGTGCTGTGTCATGGTCGTCGAAGAAGCAGCCCATAGTCACTCTTTCGACCACCGAGGCAGAATATGTAGCTGCTGCAGCTTGTGCTTGTCAAGCAATCTGGGTAGGAAGGATCTTGGAGAAGATGAATTATGTTCAAGATGGAGGTATCGTTGTGATGTGTGACAACAGTTCTACCATTAAGCTTTCAAAGAATCCAGTGCTTCATGGGCGTAGCAAACACATTGACGTAAGATTTCATTTTCTTCGTAACTTAACTCAAGATGGTGCTGTAGAACTTGTGCAGTGTGGTTCACATGAACAGCTGGCAGATTTGCTAACTAAACCGTTGAAGTTGGAAGTCTTTCAAAGACTACGAGCTCAGATGGGAGTTTGTGACGTAATGGACGTAAACTAATTGTTCAAAACACATTAGTTTAAGGGAGGAAATGATAGAATTGTTGCAGGTTTTTAGGTTTCTTGTTACGTAGGTTTCCTTGTTAGAATAAAACCCTAATGTATAGGGTTGTTGATTCAGCTAGATTTGACAATTTCCTTGTTGAGTTACCACGTAGAATTAGTCATGCTCTGCGTGGGCTGAATTTTCTCATTCTGTTAAGATTGTAAAGGCTATAAAGCCGTGTTCTCTGTTTTGAATAATGCAAGTCATTCCCATATTGTTATCATTAGTTCTCAGTTCATTCTTCAAGTTTGAATTGATTAAGAAAACCTAACACACGTTCCATGGACTTCCATCAACAAGTCGTTGGGCAACCTTTTCAGTGCCAACGGTGATGGTGTAGACATTAATTCTTCTTTGCCTTGGTCCAGTTTTTGCCATAAGCTCATTAAAATGGCCTTCACACTATTTATTAACCCCAGGCTCTGCCTCAGCAATTAGAAAACCCATGCCAATAGTTGTGTGTCCGCATTTGGATAACATACTTCTGGACCATCATCGAAATTGACAGTGAGATTCTCGAACGCCTCCTCCTCTTCCACGTGATTAGCCATGGTGAAAGAAACACAAAAAGAAGAGGAATATGAAGAAAGTTCGTAATTACACAAGATCCACTAGTGGGATACAGATACCTTAATTATAAAAAATAAAAAAACAGGAGACAGAAAAGATACACAGGATACCAAGAAGATAAATCTCTGGCACCGACAATGAATAAGCCCAGCTATTCAGTTGTAATCAATACACCGCATGGTGATGGAAAGATGAACAAACAAAATGGATAAACGGAGTGTGTAGGGATTGTGGAGCAGAAAGAGTAGTAGATCTACAAAGAGGTACAAAACATGGTGGAGGTAAGTGAAAGCGGGAAAAAGAGGGCGCGTACAAGCAACCCCATCTCTTCATTGTCCAGACTCTCTAGTTACACTTTACAGTAATTTGTTGCATTCAGTGACTTTCGAGTGAAACTTAAGCAAATAGAATGGCAAATGTAGTAGTCTTGGAGTCTTGCATCCAAATTTGTAGAGATAATTTTTTTATTTTGGGTAAGAAAAGACTACAAGTTGTTGTTGATTACAAACAAATTCTTCTTTTTTTTTTTTAGTCAAAGTGATTATATTCATTAATAAACCCAAAGGGATAAAACCTAAGAGAGAGCCCACAGCTCTGAATTAAAAGGTAACAAAAGTAGGAAAATTACATATCAAACCTAAAAATGTGTGGAAGTCATAAGAAGGTAACCCTAAAAAATTAAAAAGAAAATATGCTGACTTGATATCATTGCAGCCGCCACCACAGTCATATTGCACGCGACGAACTGCCGTACAATTATTGACCAAGATGTCACCAGAAGAGCCCAAATCAAGAGATATAATCCGAGAACCCCATGCCAATATAAGCCCAGAAAGCAAATCCAAACATATCCAAAATACAAGATGAGCAAAATCCAAAATACAAGATGATACGCAGGAGGAGAATAACGCACACTGACCAAACAAACTCTTCTAGGACAAACTAATTTGTGAGAGATCATTAGGGACAAATTAATTTAACAAATGTAGTGTTGTGTCGAAATTTAAAGTAGATGATTGAAGAGTGAATCAATATAGGCGATATGGACTTCTGAAAAGATAACCGCTGGGCATTGGAAGACGAGATTGCATGATGTATCGGCAATTAAAAGTTTTACTAAATAAATTACCATGTCTTCTTCACCACATGCAAGCACCAACTGCTCGGACATTCAAACAGGGAATCACAACGAGCAGCCTTAAAAATCTAAAGATCGAATTTATGTCCAAAGAAGATAAGAATCAATTAATATCATTCTAAACTGAACAGATCAACTTACATCAATTAAAGAACCCTAAGGAACACGAACTTAACCCCAACCTCTACCCCTTAAATCCCATAACCACAAAGGCCAAATAAATTAAGCAATGAAAAATCAAGCAACTATGTACATCGCCTACAACATTGTAAGCCGATGAAGTCATCACAAGAACATGAAATGAGCGAACTGGGGCGTCATGAGTGATCAAGTTGAGCTGGGGTTTCAGCAGGGGTTTGAAAGTTGGAGCTCAAGAACCCTCCATCTTCTTTCGGCGGGTCATCGAACCCAATGAACTGAATAAGTCGTTGAAAATCTTCTTCGTGATCTCTCCCCTCTTGGGAGGAAGGAGGGGTTGATTTGGGAAAAGCTTGAATTTTGAATCTGGGTTCTCCATCATCTTCAAGTTTGGGCTTTCCATGATCTTCTTGGAGCTCGGAACAGAGGAAAACTGAGAGACTGAAAACAGGGGAAAACAGAGTATATGTGGGCAGAATCTCACTTCTGGAAAACAGAGACGAGAGAGGTCTCAGAGGACTACAATGGAGGAGAGAGAGTGAGATGTGCTGAAATGATTTGAGGGGCCCTTTAATTTATTATTTATAGAAGAGCTTCCTTCGCAAACAAGTTTGCTGCAGTGATTTTTGCCATTGTCCGGAATATGTTATGATTCACCAACTTGGGTAGGGGTTGACTGATTGAGTAGCTTATACGGCGACATACAGTTTTTAAAATTTTTATTTTATTTTTTTATTTTATGAAGGAGAGCATACATATTGTATGTCTCTTGATTGATCGATAAGAATTTAACGACTACTCTGTTTCAACAATCATAGCTCAAATTAGTAGTAGTAGTTTATATCAACAAAAATTTCTCGCCTTGCATGCAATCTAACTACCTAACTTCACACGCTGAGCAATCAATTGTGGTACGCTAAAACTAGACATTTTCACAAAAGCTCATAGAGACATCCTTATCAGTATAGACATTTATTCTAAATAAAACAACTAGACCACAATTATGGGCTCCTGCCCTTTAATTAAAAGGGTCAGAGCTCTTGACAGTCTCTTGCCAGGCCCCACAGTCCAAACCTGAGACCAAGCCCATAAGCCCAATCCCAAGAAAGCAATAGCAGGAGCTAGTCTGCCTCTGCCAATCATTACCGACGCTACCATGCTTTCCGGCAGACGGCCCCTCCAACGCAGCATCAGCACCACTTCACTTCGACGACCAAGCACATATCAGCAACCTGATCGATGCCGGAATTGAGTGATCAAAAAACCACAATCAGCCAAACTGAGCAACCAACCAGATACCTAGATTCCTCTCCATCTTGACTATTCCAATCGTCGTAGCAAAGTCACGCCAACTCCTCCTCTGCTGCTCAAAACAACAAACTCAAATATTGCTCCAAGCCGTATACCTGCTTCCCCTACCTCACCCTAATACCTCGCTCGACGACGAGAGATCTTGCGCGCCACTGCTAGACCTGACGAAGAGGATCAGATCCGTCGCCGTCAATCTCTGTGCTCAAACCCTAGGTTCACTTCAAAATATTTCATATTATGTAATTCTTGTGCTTTCATATTATCATTAGGTCCCACATTTTTACAATTATTATCACTATCTATAAGAATTTATCATTATATCTATAAAAAAAAAATCTTATATAATTAAGCCAATTTTCTGTTTTAAATTTAAATGATTAAATTTTAAACTCTTATTAATATGTAAAAAAAAAAAATTATTAAAGATGGGTAAAATAAGAAGAACTGTCATTAACCAGAAAAAGTGAGAAAAAAAAAAAAAAAAGGAGTCGTGACAACTTACCCAATTTCAGCTTAAGAATTGTCCACTTACTCCACTAAGAGTTTTTTAACCCCATTTACCCAATCTAACATCTGTTGACAGTATTGCCCTCATTTTAATTAATAAATTACACTTATCTATCTCTCTCTCTCCTCCCCCCTCACCAATTTCTTCTCTCATCGGAGACTGAATCCGGCAACGCTGTCATTCCGCCATCCCCGCCGCGCCAAATAAAAGCGCCGCCTCCTCCAAGCAAATCGATCCCCAGCTTGGATCTGTGAAACCCAGTCCAGATCTGATCGGTCCGATCTGATGCGATCCAGGCCGCTACAGATACGACGTCGCCCGGCAACCCTCGAACCTGCACCTACAAGCCATTCCGCCGATGAGTACAGCGAGGCAGCAATCCAAACCCAACTAACTCAATCTTCCCCTTCCAGCCAGCCATCATGATCTCCTTGACCGGAACAACCATGTCAATCGAGGAATCCGGCCTCGCACCAGACCCACACAGAGTCCACAAGGCCCGTCCGACGATCCGACTCTTATCCCAGCCCGATTCGACTCCGCTCCCCTTACAAAACCACGCCGCGACCACTCCTGCACCGGCCTCACACTCCGGTGGGTGCCCAGAGCATTTTTTATTTTTTTTTTGGTATACTGTGAGCTCCAAGAATGGGGAAGGAAAAAAAAAGTGAACGTGTACAATTGAACATATAAATTGATCAATTCTGTCTGTAGTGTATTCATTTTGGTTTTAGGTGTTTATGCAATTCACTTGAGGGCAATAATATGATTATTAGAGGGTAATAATATGATTATTAGGAGGCAATAATATGATTATTAGAAGGCAATAATATGATTATTGGGGGGCAATAATATGGTTACTGGTATTATTAGGGGACAATAAATTCCGACAGCGGAATCCGGTCACCAGTTCGGTAGTCGGATTCAGGTGACCGGTCGCTGGATTCCGGTTACCAATCGCCGGAGTCCGCCATCATAGTCCCCAGCCGGCCACTGGTCACCGGAGTCCGGCAAGGTCTCCGATGACTTCTCTCACTAAGTGACAAAGAATGAGAGGGTAAAATTGTCCCAAAAAAAAATACTTAATTGGGTATTAGGGAAATAATCTCTTAGAGTATTTGAGTAAGTGGGCAATCTCTTAGAGTGTTTGAGTAAGTGGATGATTTTTAAGCTAAAATTGAGTAAATGATCATTTCCCCAAAAAAATATTATGGTATCGATACATATTCTAATAGATGATAAATTTTGCATTTATGATCAATTGACTTTTAACCAGAAATTTTGAAGTAGAAATGCATGCGCAATTTAATTGGGGATGAAACTATTCAATAGTAAACGTGGACAATTGTTATATTTCTACCCATTTTTATTTTATTCTTTTAAATGGTGTCACACATTTGCAAGTCAGAATTTCTGATTTTCGGAAAATATATTCTATGGGGGTTGCTTTTGCGTAGTGGAAAAGGAATTTTATTGCCAAGCAGATGCATCTGCATGTAGCAATATAGGATCCCTAATTAGCTTCTAGTAGGCATAGGCGTATAGCCATTTCAGCACGTGGATAAAATATGATAAAATATAGCCATTTCAGCACGTGGAAACGTGCAAAACCTATCTTCGTCTGATTAACTTTGTTGATGTGGATCGAAGCAGTGAAGTAATAATTTCTGGAAATTAAAGCCATCGGACGACCAAGACTTCTTCTTAACTGTAGGCAACTCAGAGCTAGCTGTCCATTGAACGATTTGAACTCGTGCTGTCTAGCTAGGCAACTCAGAGCTAGCTGTCCATTGAACGATTTGAACTCGTGCTGTCTAGCTAGGCAACTCAGAGCTAGCTGTCCATTGAACGATTTAAACTCGTGCTGTCTTGCGGTCAATCTTCAGAATAGGATCTCTAGAATCGAACAATGACGGGGAATCGATTCATTTATACTTCAATTATGGAAAATTTGTACAAAACAAAAATAATCCACAAGAGGACGTAATTGAATCTTCCTTTGGACTTATGTGTAGATGTTGTACTGATGTCCAAATTTACGTTTGCTTCGGCCCAAGTTGCGTAACCTAATGAATTAAATCCTACGAATTTATCACGAACAAATTCTAGCTCTAAGATATCAAGTCCTCTGATGTCTGATGCAAATATAATTTCATTTAACTTCTGTTTAATAGAACATTAATTATCTGATGTTGGGGTGTCTAAATATTTTGAGGTATAATTTTGAAGATGATCACAATCAAGGATTGAAATATCTGTGAAATTTCTGATATATCCATTTTTGGAGTGACCCATATGTTATAGAGTGAAACTATCTTATCTTCCACATTTCTCCGATGTCGTCTAATATCCTCAATATATAAGACATTTAATTATTTAGGATATATACTGAGAAAATGAAGAAATATATGTAAAAACTAATGAGAAAAAAAAAACTCAGGAGATGATTCAGATAGTGATAATGTGTGGGGTGGTATAGCAACTCTGGAGAGTTCAGATTATGATGAAGATGGTGGAAGGGGGAAAGGTGGTGGAGATGAAAGCAATTTTGATCATGCCACGTACCCAAGATGAAAACCACGGAGCTAGAATATCTGGCCATGGTGCTCAAGAGAAGATTGTTTATGGAGGAGAACCAGAGATGCAACTGATGATGAAATTGCCCCATCTGATGTTCCTTAAGTTGCCTTAAGTTTTGACTCTATTAATTTAGGCATCGACCACAGTGGGACCTCAAATGAATCTTATAAATGCAACAATTAATTTGGCTATGACGCTTATATGAAGTTAGGATATAATCAATGTGAAATACATGACCAGCCATCCAATTGGATTCATCCTTATTATCCCCTTATAGGGGAAACAGTCACATAGGTCGACCAATAATTTGTTGTTTGATTATGTCGAGATATGCCGAATTAAGACTTTTTGTGGTTGAAAATGTTATGAAACGACAGTTATATGTTGTCATAAAGGATTCTACACAACATCTTTTCATAAATCTCTATCGTTTATATTTCATTAAGACGACAGAAATCTGTTGTGTGAATATATGGAGATTTGACCTATCTTGAATTTTTTCTGTTGTGTGAATCAATTGTAGACAACATATATTTTTCATGTTCTATTGTTTCTTTTTTATTAAAATGACAGAAATATGTCGTCCAAATATATAGAAGCTTGTACTTTCTTGGGTTTTTCTGTTGTGTGATTCAATTAGAAACGACAATTATATGTCAATGTATATGACTGTTAACAATAGATATTTGCTTGAATTCTGTTGTTTGATATTGGTTTGGATGTCAGCTTTATTTGGTATCTTAGCAAGAGCAGTTGCACAACACCATATTAAGAAATCTGGTCTGCAAAATTTAATTGTAATTTATGAAAGAGAAACACTTCAATCAAATTATCATTATAATTAATTTCATTTGAAAATGTACAAGTATCCAGATCCCATTACATCAATCAATCAAACTATAATTCTACAAGTTAAACCCACATAATATGAAAATACCAGATCATCTAGTGCTCTAAACTGCTCTCTCGACTAGCCACACTTCATCTTTCTTAAGCTCTCGACCAGCCACATAATCCAATACCTTTGCTAAATAAAGCTTATATATGATTGGCACTTTCAAGTCTCCTCAGAAGCACTGTCTGAACCTTGCCTGCATGCACAAAATTGTTAATGAAGAGCAGCCCCCTGGAAATAAATATATTATATTCCACAATACCTTGCAATTTCAGAAAGCTGACCCTGATCTTCCTTTTTATTCATTAACTTTCCAAGGGCAAAAACTGCAAGTACAAACAAAGAGTTAGAGATCATGTACTCATTGCTCAATTACTTTTTATTCATAAACTAGTCAATTGCAAATACAAAGCATGGCTTAATAACCTGAAATGCCAAAAGATATTCCTAACGGTAGAGCTACATATTTGTGGGAGTATGAAAGCAAGTATAAGTATTTTATGTATACTAAACGATTTCCATCCAAATAATACCAAAATGCTAGACGAATTTTCCATAATTTAGTTCAGATGAAAAAACACAACCCGCCTTTGTTACTGACATTGCAGTAAGCTCATCTATGGGTTAAATTGGGACTGTTAAGATCTGAAAACCCTCTTATGTACTTACTATGACATACTATAACCCAATATAGAGAAATAACAAAAGCATTTCGTAGCCGACTATTTCAAGATGTGTGATGCAAATGATAGATAAAGATGGACTAAATCACTTCCATAGCTTCAAGCACTTAACATGGCTAGCTAAAGCTACCATGGCAGTAGAACTTGACGCTGCCAAAGAAGATACTGGCTTGTCCTATGCAGCTGTTTATTTATCATATAACAATAAATAATATGATGTAAAAGTACGGTATACCGACATAAGCAAAGACAGCTGCAGAGGAAGCCAATTCATAAACATACCAAGCTCATGGTATCTAGATATTGCACATCTGTGGCTCCTACAATGTGATTGTCCAAGTTCACAATCTTCCTTACTAATACATCGTGCACTGTATATAATTGCAGGACATGATGTCAAAGTAACCATGTCCTGGTTTGCACTTCTTTTTTAACAGAAATAGTTTATTGGAAACACATCCAGACGCATGTACAAGGTTAGCATAAGAGAAGGAAAGAGTAAAAGCTTGTGTGTACTACAAGTGAATGCGGGTAAGAAGACATAAGAAACATCAAAATGAAAGAATGAACAACAGAACTTGAAATTCCACCGAGGAAAAAGGGACCAGACTAGTCAGTAATAATAGGGGCAATATTTACTTTTACACTATATATATAGTGATAGTATATTTGACTACACAGAAGTCCATGTTAGCCATTCCACAGTAGCCAACTGCACAAGCACTAGCCATTTTTCCAAAACATAAATTAGCACAGGTATTACACTTCCTTTATTATTATTTTTTTCTTTTCAAGTATGAAGCTGTATTCAAGTACTAGACACACTCATCTTCCAAAACTTGAATTGCGATTAGCAAACCTTTTGGCAGATGTCATGTCATGTTAACAAAAGGTCCAGTAGGAAGCGGTGAAAGAAGAAGACATTAAGTTGATGGCCAGCTAAATCAGCGAAACTATCACAGTAATAATTTCAAATCCACCTGAAGCTAGATCTCATCTATATTCCTACTTTCTTTCTTTTTTTTGTTCGGTTGAAATTCCTATTATGTACTTGTTCAAACAGAAGAGTACGTTAATTAACCCTGAAAAGAAGAGGAAGTAGATTACCATGCAAACTCCTTGAATATTTCCACGCAAGTCCAGTAGTTGATACAGCTCCAATAGCACTACCTGTAACGGCAAATTTTGCTGCTTCCCTAGCTGTCTTAAGCTAAGGACAGTAAATGATTGTTCTGTACAGATCAGTTATCATTGGAAAAAGTTTTTGTTATGATATGTAAATTCAATCACAAATACTTTATATAATGAAGTGTCCTGAAAAGTACATACATGTTCAATCAATACTCATCATCTATCTTCTCTTTTTTCTCAAAAAAAAAAAAAAAAAAAATCTATCTTCTCTTTAAACTGCTTTACAGTTTTGGCATCAGGTGTAAACAGACAGACAATATTGCACATCTGTGGCTCCTGCAATGTGATTGTCCAGGTTCACAATCTTCCTCACCAATCTATACAGAACAAGCAACAAAATGATCAGAGGACACTCAAGGTTACGACCTATTATGAGCAAAACAATATTGCACATCTGTGGCTCCTGCAATGTGATTGTCCAGGTTCACAATCGTCCTCACCAATCTATACAGAACAAGCAACAAAATGATCAGAGGACACTCAAGGTTACGACCTATTATGAGCAAAACACATTCTAAATCAATGGTTGTGGTCCAGTCCTATCAAAAGGTAGGTATGCAAGGAGAAGCAAATATATACATAGATACAGCCTGTCCAAATAATTACAAAGCCCATATTATGACAGTTGAAACATGCATTAGACACTCATATCAAGGCCAATGTAAGAAATAGATCAGTTGTGCACTGCCGAGATAAGTTTAAAACTTCTTCAGTGACCATCTTAATTCTTAAGGGGACATTAAAAATGCAGATAACCAAGTCATATATAGAGCTAAGGGGGCCAAAAAAATCCAGTCTTTTGCAAAGAGTCTATCATGTTTCCATAGTACTTCTACCAAATCAGGACTTGCACAATTCTAAGAGTTCAGATTACCAATCTTCAAACAAAAACTGCAAACGAATTGTCCGACCTTTAAGCTACATCGTTTTTGACAGAAAATCAATTCCAATCGTAGCCTGCAATCTTAACATAAATCAAACCCCCAAAAATTGAAAAGTTTCACTGAGGATCAGAAGCTATATAGACCCAGAGGCGCAGAGCACAGTTCAACAACAATTTCAAAGCAATTACTACCAGATTTATCGTTCTATATCATCAAATATCAATTCAAAGCAAAACACACATAATCAAAATTCAAAACTCGTCATCACATCAAAACCAACGAAACGAGCAGTCTCAGAAACTAGCAGATATACAATATATTACTAGTAGATTATTTGCCAAAAGAACAAGAAGTAAAAACCCAGAATGCTATTGATCGAATCTGAGAAAGAGGAACGGATCAAGTTCTTGATTTGAGACCTCACTCTCTCAGTGCGACACTGCGACTGCGATTTGCAGCCATCTCGTTGAGACGTCAAGGACTTAGTCTTCTAGTTTTCTAATATTCTTCCTCCAAAAAGTCTTCAACTAGGAAGTTAGGAGCCTGTGTGCAGCAATATACTATTTGTCTTGGTGATTTAAAGCATGAAGAATATTTGTCTGATTCCTAAGCTACAAAATCTTTAATTGGCAGGAAGCTAGAGCATTATTATGAAGATATGAATATCGTAAAGGAGACATAGAAGTTGCTTTACATGTGTTTGAAGGAATAGATATTGCTGCATTGAGTCCAAAACATATTTTTGAATGCAGCTTAATTCTCTAGAAGCATATTTTTTTTTTCTAATATGCTCGATTTGGGAGACTGATTTTATATCTTGTCATTGCTAGTTACTTGTTACATATTAATTTGATAAATTATGTGGACCGAGGAGCAACTGCAAGCAATGGTGTGAATCGGAGTATTAGAACTTGTAAAGAGGGGTGTATACTTTTTCTTTCAATTAATAAAATTCTCTTGCACCGTTGAGATTCTTCACAATAATTTTATTTTTCTTGTTAGGAAGTTCAACCCCTTCCCTCAAAAAAGGTTTGAATCCTAGATCCGCCACTGGTAAGGATGCTTGGATTATCCATTAAATATTGATCCAGTGCTTGAAAGTTTGATAAAGTGGTGTAGGAGTCGGTTTCAATCGGGTACTTAATTACCATATTCATTTGTGTTGTTCCATGCAAGAGATCGATAACTGAAATAAATTTTCGTTTCTTCCAAACACGGATTTAGAAACATGTATACAAGTCAAGTTTTTCTCATGACCCGTCCAAATTTATGTGTGAGGAAGTGTAATAGGTAAAGCAGAATCTGAAATTATGGCTCGGAAAGAGAGAAATTCATCACAACCATTATCAAATAATATCCAGATATTGCCTCAATTGGTAGACGGAGAATTTGCCTCCATGGACTACCACAGGAATGAAGGCTTTTTAAAAGACTTAAAATCTATGTGCATAGTCTCCATCCTTGTGGTAGTCCATAGAATTCTCAATCTACAAAATGTGGCACCATATGAGTGTTACTTGGTAGTGGTTCTGATGTATTGCCCTCCTTCCGAGTGATGGTACCAATTTCAGTTTCTGCTTCACCTACTGCACTTCCTTGCACATAACTCTAAACGCTGAGTTGTATACACACTACTAAAGAAAACCTCAATTGCTTCGCCTTTTTACTTCGGCATCAATTGCCGTAGCAATTGAGACCCTATTGCTACAAAAAATGTTCCGTCGCGATTAAGCTTTCTCATTTGTGACGGCAAATATTTACCGTAATAAGTTTTTTATCAATTGCGACTCAATCTCGTCTTGCCGTAGTAAGAATTCTTTTTCCCTCGATTTTTTCTTTTGGTTTCCGAGCGTTATTTCCCACTAACATCGATCTGCAACCCTAATCTACAACCCCAATTTACTCTCTCTCTCTCTCTCACCCAAGCTCTGCAGCGCCTCGAACCAGAACCGGAACCTACCTCCGACATCAACAAGGTCTGCACCGGAACTTACCGCCGATATCGACAGCTCTTCCTTACCACCGAGACTGACAGCTTCTCCTTCAGCAAACTATAACAACAACTCTCTTACACCAACCCAACCCCAGATACACAACGAACCTGATCAAGAAGATCGTACGGACGAAGATATACAACAACACCAATTGGAAGGAGCAGTGCTTCGGTTTGCGATAGAGACTCTGGTGGACAAGGCCATGGAGCTTTACCACATCGGCGAGACCTTTGGAGGTAATTGATGTTAGGAATTTGACCTAAAATTCCTCTTGCGGAAGCAGACAAGTGCAAAACAATATAGATAAACGATCGAGAAAACAAACACGAACTTGTTAACGAGGTTCAGCAAAGAACTTTGCCTACGTCCCCGGGCTGCTTGGGTTTCACTATAGAAGAAGAAGAATACATGAACAAGAATACAAGAATCTCTCACAAGAAGTTATCACCAACTCTCAAGACCTCACTTGCTCTCTCTGTTTAATGTTTAATGCTTCAAAGACTTGATCTACTACCACAACATATGCCTTATTTATAGATATCTAACTAGACCCTATAAGACATTGGAAACCTATTCCCAATAGACATAGAAACCATTACCAAGTAGGATTATGTAAGCAGGTAGGAAACAATCAAAACTCCTCTTTGATCATGGATTAACAAATCCTTATCTTATGTGGAATCAGATCCACACACCCAACAATCTTCCACTTGGAGCCGATTACGCTAGTAGCTAACATTCTTCAATACTATTCAATCATAGCCAACACAAAACCCATTATCACAGCCAACATCTCCTTCTTCAAACTTGGAGACCAACTGAAGCCAAGCACAGCTTCAGTTTACTTATTGACACAGACTTAGTCAACATATCAGCAGGATTCTCACTTCCTTAAATCTTCAACAATTGCAGCACTTCAGTTTCCATGAGTTCTCGTATGTAGTGATACTTCATAGGAATGTGTTTAGTCCTTGAATGAAAAGCAGGGTTCTTTGCCAAGTGAATTGCACTTTGACTATCACTGTGCAATGCACAATTCTCTTGCTTTTTACCCAATTCCTCCAACAGACCCTTTAGCCACACCATCTCCTTACCAGCCTCTGAGACTGCTACATACTCAGACTCAGTTGTAGACAGGGCCACTTGCCCTTGCAAATTTGAGACCCAAGATACGGCAGCACCACCCACAGTATACACATAACCAGTAGTACTCCGACAAGTATCATGATCTCCTGCCAAGTCTGCATCAACATATCCTTATAGTTCAGCACTACCTCTCTTGAAATAAAGAGACATATCAGTAGTACCCCGAAGATACCTCATGATCCACTTCACAGCCTCCCAATGTTGCTTTCCTGGATTACTCGTGTACCTACTCACAACTCCAACTACATGAGCAATATCAGGTCTAGTACACACCATAGCATAGATTAAGCATCCAACTGCCGATGCATAAGGTACATTCTTCATATATTCTTTCTCTTTTTCGCTCTTGGGTGATTGTTTCTTGGACAATTTAAAGTGAGCAGCCAACGGTGTTCCTACAGCCTTCGATTCATCCATATTGAATCGCTTAAGCACCTTCTCAATATACTCCGCTTGTGAAAGCTTCAGAGTACCAGCCACTTTATTACGGATAATCTTTATACCGAAGATTTTCTTCGCCTCACCCAAATCCTTCATCGCGAACTGGTTTGACATCTCTCTCTTCAACTTCTCAATCTCATTGAAGTCTTCCCCAACTATCAACATATCATCCACATACAGTAAAAGAATGATATAAGATTTGTCAAACCTCTTGAAGTAACAACAGTGATCGGATTGACATCGTGTGTAGCCACTCCCACACATGAAAGCATCAAACTTCTTATACCACTGTCTTGGGGCTTGTTTCAAGCCATAAAGGCTCTTTTGCAGTTTGCATATCAAGTCCTCCTTACCAGGTGCTATAAAACCTTGTGGTTGCTTCATGTATATGACCTCCTTCAAATCACCATGAAGAAAAGCAGTCTTGACGTCTAGCTGCTCCAAATACATACCTTCAGCTTCCACTAAACCAAGCACCACCCGGATTGTGGTATGTTTCACAACCGGCGAAAGATCTCATCAAAATCAATTCCCTCCATTTGCTGAAAACCTTTCACAACCAACCTTGCATTGTAACGTTTGCTCCCATTAACTTCTTGCTTAATTTTGTAAATCCACTTGTTATGCAATGCTTTCTTACCTGTTGGTAACTTAGCTAACTCCCAAGTGTTGTTGGACATGAGAGAGTCCATCTCATCTTGCATGGCACCCTTCCACTTAGCAGAATCTTTATGTTGCATTGCCTCATCATAACTCACGGGTTCACCATAGTCAGTTAACAGCAAATAGTTAGCACAAGGCGAGTATCTATCAGCTGGTATTCCTTTAGTACTTCTTGACGATACTCTTGGCACAAAAGGAGGTGTCACTGGCTCATCACTAGGAACTTGTTCTTCAGGTTGTGCGACCTCAGGAGCTTCTTGTTGTTGTCGTTCCTCCCCATGATTTCCCTTAGACACATCTTCATTGGACAATTCTTCCAACCTTGCAAATTGCCGATCTTTTCTTACAGGACTTTTAGGCTCTGCTGCTTGCCTATTCTTGTACATCACCTCTTCATTAAAGATGACATTCCTACTCCTTACAACTTTCTTATTCTGCATATCCCAAAACCTATAGCCAAGCTCGTCACCGCCATAGCCTATGAATATGCACTTTTGAGACTTGGGATCCAACTTGCTTCTCACACTGGACTCAATGAGAACATATGCCACCCAACCAAACACTCTTAAATGTGATAGGCCTATCTCTTTTCCACTCCATTTTTCCTCAGATGGGAGATGATTCAATGGTACTGATGGTCCACGGTTAATTAAATAAGAAGCAGTATTAACCGCATCAACCCAAAACAAGTCTGGAAATCCTGCGTGTATCCTCATACTCCTTGCGCGCTCATTCAAAGTCCTATTTATGCATTCAGCCACTCCATTCTGCTGTGGAGTTCCGGGAATTGTCTTCTCCATCCTAATCCCATTCTCTGCACAATACTCTTTGAAATCATTACCACAGTCCGACCTTAGACATTTGATCTTCGACCCGGTCTCATTCTCTACGATCGCCTTCCACTTCTTGAAAGTATCAAATACTTCCCATTTATTTTTCAAGAAATAAACCCATACTTTCCTTGTGGAGTCATCAATATAAGTCACATAGTACTTTGAGCCACCTAACGAAAGCTCCGGTGCAGGTCCCCACACGTCAGTATGAACCAACTCTAGTTTTGTATCTTTTGGTGCCTTGCCACCACCCTTTGAGAAACTAACAACCTTTTGCTTCCCAAATATGTAGTCTTCACAAAACCCAATCTTCACTGAGTCTGCACCATGTAGTTTACCCTTCGACTGAAGTACACCTATACCTTTCTCACTGATGTGCCCAAGTCTACGATGCCATAATTATGCATCTTCATTTTTCTCAACGATCGTAGTGCCTTCATTGTTCTCAACAATAGCAACAATATTCAAGGTCGTATAAAGTGTTTCTGTCTTGATTCCACGAGCTAACACCATAGCTCCTTTACACACCTTCCACGTACCTTTCTCAAAGGTAGTGCGACATCCTTCATCATCCAACTGACCCACAGAGATCAAATTCCTCTTCAACCGCAGTATGTGTCTAACATTGGTCAAGGTCTATGTTCCACCATTTGTCAGCGAAATATTCACATCACCCCTTCCCACAATCTCCAAGGCTCCACCATCAGCAAGAAACACTTTGCCAAAATTACCACGTCGGTAATTCACCATGAGCTCTTGTTGTGAAGTTGAGTGAAATGACGCTCCAGAGTCTATGATCCACGACTCCAATGGTGCTTCAGTAACGCTTAGTACAAGTGCATTCGAATCAAACTCGGTTGTGTTTGCCATCTTCATTGTCTCCTTCCACTGGTTACAGTCTCTCCTGACATGTCTAGATTTCCCACAATGCCAACACCCATCGGACCACTTTCCTGACTTGGACACGCTTCGGCCTTTTCCAGGTGCCCTAGACTTGGACCTTCCACGATTGTTGTTTGAGTTCTTGTTGAACGTTCTACCTCTATTTTCTATAGAGAGCGCAGAACTTGAAGGATCTTCAAGGTTATTTTGTCTTCGCGTCTCTTCATTCAGAAGAATGTCACGCACATCATTAAACTTCAACTTCTTCGTAGTCCCAGCTCCACTACAAATCGAGTTCACAGTCACATCCCAATCTGAAGGCATGGAAGTCAACAACACCAAAGCTTTGATGTGTTTGTCGAATTTAACATCCATCGATGCTAGTTGCTCGATAATATCACCAACTATCCCAACTTGCTAGCGAACAGATATACCCATACCCATCTTCAAAGTGAATAGCCGCCTCATCAAGTACAACTGTTGAACGACATTTGGCTTCTCATACATGTTGGACAAACTATCCATCATCCCCTTCAACGTAGTCTCCTTGATAACAAATCGCCGTACATCATTCAAAAGCGATAGTCGAAAGGCTCCAAGGGCCATCCTATCCATCTCGACAAATTCTTCTTCCTTCATAACTTTTGGGAGCTTGCCCTCTAAAGTCTTAGCAAGTTTCTTCATATTCAAGTAGTCCTCAATTTGTGACCTCCATAGGCAAAAGTCATTACCGTCGAACTTATCGACCCTTTTCTCAACGTCTTCTATGCTCATTGTTTCCACTCTAGAGCCTAAGCTCTGATACCACTTTGTTAGGAATTTGACCTAAAATTCCTCTTGCGGAAGCAGACAAGTGCAAAACAATATAGATAAACGATCGAGAAAACAAACACGAACTTATTAACGAGGTTCAGCAAAGAACTTTGCCTACGTCCCCGGGCTGCTTGGGTTTCACTATAGAAGAAGAAGAATACACGAACAAGAATACAAGAATCTCTCACAAGAAGTTATCACCAACTCTCAAGACCTCACTTGCTCTCTCTGTTTAATGTTTAATGCTTCAAAGACTTGATCTACTACTACAACCTATGCCCTTATTTATAGATATCTAACTAGACTCTATAAGACATTGGAAACCTATTCCCAATAGACATAGAAACCATTACCAAGTAGGATTATGTAAGCAGGTAGGAAACAATCAAAACTCCTCTTTGATCAAGGATTAACAAATCCTTATCTTATGTGGAATTGGATCCACACACCCAACAATTGAAAACCCACACCGTTCATTTATGAAGATGCTTCAGATGCAACCGAAGAAGGAAATCGTCATTGAGTTCATTAAGAACGACGACTACAAGTGAGTTTTTATGTCTAATTTATTGGTTAACTATTGTAATTTGTGTATTTACTTGCTTATATGGTTTGCCAATTTGTTGGGTAGAAATTGAGTCGAGGAAAAGGATTGGAAATTTTGGATTATGTGGTTTTTCTGATAATAGTGTGGTCTAGAGCTTAGTATCTTGTATGGATAAAGCTCAATGATTTAAGTAGAACATTACAGAAACAAGTTGAAATGAGAGGATTGGAAATGTTTGGATATAGTGGAGTACAAAAGTACTGGTCTTGCTTACTAATGTACCTTCTTATGCATTAGAAAGAGGAATTGGTTTGCGATCTTTTGCTGCTGGTGGAAAGTTATTGCAGGTAATATTTTGATTTCTGCATGGTTCAACTAGACCCCATAAGCATTGTTTTATTGATTTCTCATTCCAGGAAGTTTGTGTGATGTAACAATTTTACATAAGCTGACCTGGAACTTTAAATGCCGATTCGTGTTTGGGATTAAAATCATATGCTATTTTCACATTGCAGATAAATAAAAGAAGGGTTTTTTGCACCAACAGTGTCTGGAGACTTGGGTGACTGACAATATGATACCCGAACTTACAAAGTTATCAAAGTAATACCCAGACTCAATTTTTCTTATCAACGTAGTACCCGCGGCCATTTTCCGTCAAGGAGCCGTTAACTTGACCACATGTGACGCACGTGAGTCGCAAAATGAGGGCAAAAAGACTGATTTACCCTTTATTTAACATTTTACTTATTATTAATAATATATACCTATTTACTCTTTCTTTTTTTTTATCCTCTTCACCTCTCGTCTTTTTCCTCTGCACTCTTGCCCAGTCCCCCTCCCTTCAACTTCCTCTCTTCAACTTTTTCTTTTGATCTGACCATGAGTTTTAGTGACGCACAAATGGATCAAACAAGTAAGACCCTTTTCTTTCCTCCTCTATTTCCCAATTTCTGCTTTCAGCTCTTCAATTCTGACCCAAGACGAGTTGAAGAAAATCGCCGCCTACAAGGTCGTCGAGTCCGGCATGATCTTCGGTCTCAACTCCGGCTCCACCGTCAAACACACAGTGGATCGTTTGGGCGAGATTTTACAACCGGGAAAAGTTCACAACATCATCGGAATTTCCAAGAACACCCACCAACAAGTCATCTCTCTTAGAATTTCATTATCCAACCTCGATGACTACTCGATCCTCGATCTCGCTATCGACGGTGCCGACGAGGTGGATCCCCACCTCAACCTAGTCAAAGGCCGCTGCGGGTTAGAAATTCGTGCTGGGTTCAAGAACATGAACGAATCAAGGATTGCTGACATTTTCTTCTTTTGCTTTTTAGCCGGGTTCAAGAACATAAATATGATGAATTTCTGGGTTCAAATGTTGCAATCTAGTTGTTTTCTTGTCTTTGAATCTCGAATGTTTGTTTTTGTGTCTAATCTTGATGTTGGGGGTGTCTAGCCTTGATAATTTGGATGATAGCCTGAAAGGGGAAGGTTTTGGAATTGAAGGAAGAGTTGGACTCTGAATTTGTTAGTGTCCTCAAGTCCTTGGGGTTGGATGTGGAGATAAGATCAAAAGAATCAATTGAGCAAACTTTGCCATCAGAAGTCAAGGCCAAGATTGAAGTCAAGACCAGATTTTTTTCTGCTGGGTTCATGAACATGAATGAATCAACATTGTTGTGATTCTTTTTTTGCTGGGTTCAAGAACATGAAGATGAAGAATTGTTGGGTTCAAGTGTTACCAACATGAATCTGCTGATGTGGTAGCCTTTAATGGAATTATAGCAGATCTGTTGATCAAATTTACTTGATTTTGTTGTTTGAGTTTGTACTGTTGATCAAATTTTCTTCTTTTTTTGTTCTTTAAGTTTGTATCAATTGATTGGAACTCTAGAGAGAGAAAGATGGCATCGTAATGGTTTGCTGGGTTTAAGAAGATGAACTTGAATGGGTTCAAGAACATCAACGTTTGCTGGGATTCGTTTTGTTTTTTTCGTTTTGGTTGCTTTTTTGCTGCATTTTAGATGATGAACATGGTTGATCAAAAAAAAAAAAAAAAAAAAAAAATGATGAACATGGAGTTTTGGGAGGAAAGGGAAAAACCAATTATTTTTAATTTTGAATTTATTTATTTAGGGTTTGATGGAGTGAAAAAGTCTTTTTTGCCCTCATTTTGCGACTCACGTGCGTCACACGTGGTCAAGTTAACGGCTCCTTGACGGAAAATGGTCGCGGGTACTACGTTGATAAGAAAAATTGAGTCTGGGTATTACTTTGATAACTTTGTAAGTTCGGGTATCATATTGTCAGTCACCCAAGTCTCCAGACACTGTTGGTGCAAAAAACCCATAAAAGAATGGAATTTGTATTCGCAAGTCACAATTTTGATGTTTGGGAGAGTTGGATGTTGGAAGGTTCTCTGGACGAGTGTAGGCTGGTTAACTGTAGAAATCCAATGGTATGTACCTTTACTTTGTTGCATATGCTTCCATGTTTTTTCACCGCAATACAGACGCATAGTAAAAGTAATTGTCTCTTCCCCCTTCCCGCAACTTTGGACATGTCAACAAAGATAGATCACTGGTGTATAGGAATTCCATATGCAGGCACTTTGTGCTTCTTTCAAGTATGTTAGGGGTGGTTAACAAACCATGGAACAGATTTCAACACCATGCTGAAATTTGCATCTTAACTAGCCCCAAGTGTGCAAAAGTTGTGATGTCTTTCTTAGGGCAACTTTGTAATGAGCTGCTTCTACTTGAGATTTAACATTATACTGTTCTCAGTTCTTTAGCTGATAGAAGCTCATGATCTTTGTGACTTTGTTAATACTTTAATATTTTCTTCCAATTTTTATCCTCACCTTTTGGATTTATAAACCTGTAGGCTGTTTTGGATGTAAGCATCGAGATACTGACCACTGTAGGCGAAGATGATGAGGTAACACGCTGGCTTGATTTGGACTGGAACATGAGAGTAAGCCTAACATTCTTGTTCCAATTTTATTTTCCCCTCCTTGGAGGTTTGTATCAATTTGAATCTGCTTGAAAGTTGTAAAGTGTTCCTTTTGTTTATTTTTTATTGCCTCCATTCCTTTCTATTTCTTGTTCTATTTCACAAGTAGTTGAGTACACATAATGATAAATGAGATAAAATACTAGTATTGTTCCAACTTGATTTTCCCTTCTACTTATCTTGTGCTTCGGAAGTCTGTTCTTTTATGATTAGAAAACTTCATTTAACTTTGAGATGCTAGTAGTCACATTCAAGTAAATACAGAGAGCAGACTGTTCTTGTGTATCTTGAGAGATGTAGGTCCATGGTGAATAGGCTGAATTGGTTGTCCTGCATTTTGGAAGTTCTATACCATTAAATGCTTTGCAGATCATGCATACAATTATGGGAAGTTGGTTAACTTGCAGAATCTGTAAGCTCATTCTTTTCAACCCCAGTTTGTTTTACTTTTTTTTCTTTTTTTTTTTGGTTATAAGTATTAAGTAGTTCAATAAGCAAGTACCAACTGATAAGTTGGCTCTGATGTCTACAACATTATGGTCTAACCTCTGTTCATTGAATTATGTTTTTGACATAGAGATCCAAGCTAGTGGTTTACAAGGCCCCGTTTCATCTAACATTTCTATCTGTAATTTAACAGAACTGTGAGTTCCGCATCCAACTCTCAGTTGCATTGACACTAAAAACTGTAATATACAGTTAACAATTTACATTATAGCTTTATATCACAGGGATTTTTTTTTTTAAAAAAATTCTGATGCCATTTATGCATAAGGATTAGCGACTCAAATGGAGGGGGTTCAGTGTTTCCAAACTTAAGTAATATGACAAGCTTGCAAAGATTGTAAGTCCAAAAGATGTTGTATTTTTGTTCATCATAGTTTTAGACTAATCCTTGCTTATCCTCAAGAATGCTAATATGGAGTCATATGTTGCAGAATGCTGAGGAGCTGTAATTTATCTGGACCTATTCCTGATTTATCAGCAATGATAGCATTGAATATCTTGTAATACTGTTATTTCATTACTTTCTATCTTTCATTCTACTATATTTTAAAAGTACACAAGGCACAGTCAATTTATACTTTCTCGATAGCAGTTTGATTAACGAGGTTCATTTACTCAGTTAAGCTTTGGGTTCATTTCCAAATAGTAAGCTTTGGGTTCTTATAACATCCTCTAGTTATTGTTTCACAGATATCGCAGCTTCAACAAATTGGAAGGAAGTATTCCTGATCTTGAAGATCTTAAATCTGCAACTAATTTAGAATATATATATATATATATATATATATATATAGAATCATTCTCAGGTGCGGATATCCGCACCTAAGAAAAAAGGTGCGGATTTCCATTTTTTCCCCACTTTCTGATCACATTTTCACATCTTAGCCGTTCAGTTTTTAGGTCATAATGTATAGATTATCTCTACAAAATTTCAGCCAAATTGGTGATCGTTAAGGCATCCAAACTGCAATTTACACGAACGGACCGAATCTGCCAAATCGGAACCGTTCGTGTACATTGTTGTAAATTGCAGTTTTGGATGCCTTAACGATCACCAATTTGGCTGAAATTTTGCAGAGGTGATCTATACATTAGGACCTAAAAACTGAACGGTTAAGATGTGAAAATATGATCGGAAAGTGGGTCAAAACTGGAAATCCGCACCAATGAAAAACTACGGACGTCCGCAGTGGAGAAGGCCTGTATATATATATATATATATATATATATATAAGTTGATGCTTATATATCATGTAACAGAGGACTCACTTCCAGTGTCCTTAAATCCATTTTTTCTAGTAGTGAACCTTTGGCTAGTCTTAGAATTGTGATTTTTGGTTGGTTATAGATGATGGGTTTCATAATATTTTACAATGTATGATATTTGCTGCAGATGGTATTAGCTTTGGTGTGCAATTTACACTTTTTTTATTTTATTTTTCATTTTTTTATAAATGAAATATTCTTTTGCGACGGCAAAGTATCCGTCGCAACCAATTCACCCCGCTTTTTTTTAAAATGAAATATCTTTTTGCGACGGCAAAGTACCCGTCGCAAATAGTTTAGCCATTGCAACGGCAATAGTTTTCCGTTGCAAAAGTATTTGCAACGGAAATTTACCGTCGCAAATGGATCTTTTGACGCCACCTATTGCAACGCTAACGTTTCGGTCGCAAAAAGCTTAATTTGAAATCGCGAAAAGTTGTTGCCGTCGCAAAAGTTCAATTTGCGGTCACAAAATAGGCATCGCAAATGAGGTTTTTTTTAGTAGTGACATGTATATACATCCCTGTTTGGAAGAAATAAAAATTTACTTACAGTTGTCTCTTGCATTGAACAACCACAAGTGAAGATAACAGGTACCGGAGACCGACTCCCCACTTGATCAAACTTCCATCTGTACTTTGACGTACTGGATCGGTTGAGGATGATACATTTAGATATTGTTGGAGGGTTTGGAAGGAACAGGCTCACTACGATCACTGCATGTGGAGGGTTCTTTTGACACATTATTTTTGGGGAGCTGATGAGAGTGAGAAAGATCTGCAACTAGAAGAAGACTGGAGAGCAAGGACTATGATAGAACTTAGAGAAGAAGAAGAGGATTTATATAAGAATGAAGGAGGTCTCTCATCATTTTTCTTTTACACAAGACATACCCTTAAAAGGCTTAAAATCCATGTGCATGCATCAAGCACAGTCTCCATGCCTACCAAAATAACTAAAACAGAAATATTTCATTTTGTTTCTAATTAATATGAATATATAGATGTTGAGAATAAATATAAGGAAAATGAGACATATGCTCTAGAGTTTCAACTTTCGGTACAAGACAAATAAAAGTAAAATTGATATGTTTAAGTCATTGACCTGAATGCAGAAAGTTATGCACCGCCTTTATGATATATGGTCCAATAGAGTCTCAATAGTGCTGAAAGAAGAGAGCAGGCATTCCATCTGAGCCTGGCGACTTCGTACGTAGGATACATCTGAAACAAAGCACCTTAACTTATTCTTCATAATACGGTCTAGTCAACAAGGTATTCCTATCCGATATAACAAAAGGATAAATGGTCGCTAGGCTATCTTCAATAGGAGGGTCAAACTAGGCTCTCTAGCCCTTTTTTGAAAACTATAAACTCCAGAAAGCAAAATGCCACAGGGCTGAAAATATCCCTAAAGGTGACCATTGGGCTCTAGCAGGACCCACGGAAAACCCAACATATTTAAAGGGGAGGGACTTCCTGACACATGCATAGATGCATTGATTTGAAGAAAAAAAAATCAATGGCTCATGTTACACAACCGTTGCAATCCAATGGTAGACAACTATGCTATCAATTATGTTATCAATGATTTAATTTATGATTTTGTATAATTAATTATGTAATATTTAATTTATGGAATAAAATGTTGAAATAAAACTTTTATTCATCTTATCCGAAAATGTTATCTTCAGTAACACATAGATACGTCATCCAAACGTACACCCTAAAAATTAATTTTTATCTAACAAATTAATCAAATAAAATCATAAATTTGAAAAATATAATGTAAAACAATAATAGCTAAAATTCAGCCTTGTCTTACTGAGTTACTGGAGATCGTTCACTAGTTTATCAATAAAGAATAATATTTTTTGGGGATAAAATTATAGTTCTGACCTCAATATAGTCCTCTCCTACTGGAGATGGCCTAAAGCCTCATCCAAAGCGTCCAAATTTACATCATAAATTGCATACAGTTCAAAATCATCTGTAACAATGTGTTCCGCCCCCAAGTCATCCTCCTGCCAATTACCTTCTTTATCGCATAGTCCAAGCAAAGCAATCTTCCTTCTCCTATTAGTTGTTTTCCTGTGGAAAAAATCGGTGTTACAATCACCCTCATTTAACCGAGTAACTTTGGCTCTTTGTTTCCAATAGGACACACCAGACCTTGTTGCTCCTCTACCAGTGCTATACAGTTAGGAAGCCCAAGTATCTCTTAATAAAGCCGGCGCCTGATAGCCGTCATCTCCTGTTTTCGACTCCCAAACGCAATCACCTGCCACTTATCTAACCCCAGCCTAGTGTTCTAGATTTTCTTCATGACACAGTAAATCGGCTGATCACTCTTTACATCCCTATCCTAACTTTCTTTAACAACTCTGTACGTCATAATTCTCATTCTGCAACCAAAATCTTTTAAAGCAAAAGTAAAGATACCTCTGCCTTGTCACAATGAACTTAGAACTGACTGCAGTAGGAAAGGAATATGGTCAGAGGTTGGCAGAAGATGCTACATTTTTTAGTACCTAAACAAGTCCAACCACGTCTAAGTAGACACGGCTCCATCTAACTGGACTTTGGCAACCGGATCACTCATGTATACGACACTCCATGGTAGCCCAGATCAATCAAATCTCCGTAACTCAGAGCGTCGTGAAACCCTTGCATTTGGGACTCCATCCTCGATCGCCCTCCTAGGCGGATAGCAGTATCAAATTATACATATATAAGACATTACAATAAAGCAAGCCATGCCATAGTGCTAGAGCCTCTATTGCAATAGGCTTTAGGTATTGCGCGCAGCAGCCCCAATTAAGTCTGCATTGGCAGTTTGGATTGCCAATCCAAAGCTCACTTTGCCATTAGCCCGATCAGAAGCCCCATCAAATACTAACCTGGTAATGTCGCTAGTACTGTTAGAGCCCACAAGAGGAGCAGACTCCACAGTCGTGTTGTCCAGTGCTATTGGACAATACTTAGTGGCAGCAGCCTTTTCAAAATCCAATTACCACTCCAAACATTTGGTGACTATGATCGACAGCAGGATCTAAAGCTTTCTTTCCATGTGACACATTGTTTTTATCCTTCTCGATCAGTAGATCCGCCAAGCAAGCATCCAAAACAATTCAACCTCCTTCTTCTGAGCGTCAGTAGCAACATGAAGCAACAAATCCAGAAAACTCGGCTCCTTCCATTTCTTATACACCGGCCATAAACATGAATTCGTCCGAACCAAACGAGCAGAAAGAAAAAAAAATGCGTTATATCTTTGCAAACTCAACCCAATTAGGTTTGAAATTCCTCAATGCTATATAGGAAAATCATTGCTCTTTTATTAACACATTTCATATCATGTATGCTGCTTTTGGGGAACAATAATCATGTTATTTGTTAATCATCTTTAGAAAAGCAATCTTTGTATTTTAATATTTAAGTGAAGTTTGGAGAAATTATTGTTGTTCACACTTGAATATTTGATGCTCATCGTGTAGATATCTCAATCAGATCGATCAACCTCACATCTCATCATTTCACAAATTTGGTCCCTACGTGCATATATATATATATATATATATATATATTAGAATACTACGTGCATATATTTAAGAGCACAATCTAAAAGATCATTTCTCTGTTAATATTACAACGCGTTAAAGATAATCCTTAGAAAACTTGCTTACCCATCTACATTTTGCTGAGATAAGAATTTTGCAGTTTCAATGTTTGTTTCACATTGATTTGTGAATTAATTTAATATGTCTGTACGATAATTTGAAGAGAGGTTAAAGATAATAAAAAGATTTAAGTAAAAGAAGCGATATTTTCAAATAATTTTTTTATTTATTCCATTTTCCAAATTAGTCTAACAAAAGAAGATGCATGCATGATCACATGATGATGAAGATGAGATGAAAGAATTTGAGGGCACGATAGAGACAAAATAATTAGTCGATGACAGAGAAGTAATCATCGGTTATTGAATTTCAAGGAAGAGATTATGAAAGAGACAAAAGCAAGATTTGATTTAGACTCACGCGTACCTAGAACTAGGACTAAATGTTTAATCGAAGTGCCGGCATTGAGAATTGATTAAGCACTCGAAGCATTTGTGATTGAAATCTACGTATCTGATTGACTGATTAGAAATAAGCTAATATAAAAAAAGTTAATATAAAACGAAGAGACAGGCCCCTCAAGCACCCAACAGCATGACTCTTCCGAATAAAGTAAACACTAACTGCCCGGAAGACAACAATTCTTTAATGATAATATTCGTAGACACTTACAGAAATACACTTTCGCATTAAGCTACTAAAATATTCAATATATCGATCACCATATAATAAAGAATGAATTAGAATATAGGGATTAGATCTATGATTTTCATATACAGAAATGACTTTCCCCATGTTTTTGAATATCAAAAGGGGTGGTGACAAAAGAGGTCAGTTCACGGTTAAATTAGCCTATCATGTAGCTCGAAGCCGGATTCTCAATGATGATCCTGCCCTACCTAACCCTAGTGCTTCTCTCTGGCGTCGATTGTGGACCGCTCCAGTTCCAAGTAATGTCAAGATTTGTGCATGGAAAGCAGCATCTAATATTCTTCCTACTCGGAGTAGGCTTAGTGAACGAGGTATTGATTTGGATACCCAATGCCCACTATGTGATGAAGAAGTTGAAACTCCTATTCATGCAGTCCACGATTGCGCTCATGCTACTAGCTTGTTTCAGGGAGCCAACCTACCTTTAGTTTCGAACCCCACAAATGTTGCAGATTGGCTCTCATCTGTCATCCCTCTACCCTGATGATCCTCTGGGCTACTTGGAGAAATAGAAATGCAAAAGTATGGGGGGGGAGACTTCAAGCATGCTTCATAGATTGTTCCAATGGCCTTGGGTTGGCTAGAAGAGTTTAAAGCAACTCACATTAAGCCAGCCTTGGCTGCTAGGGAGACTCCGAAGTGGCAGAAACCTCCAGTTGGCTTTGTAAATTTGAATGTGGATGTAGCCTTTGATCAATTCTGGTGTAGAGCGGGTTTAGGTGGTGTATTCAGAGATCACAATGGGGCCTTTCTTTATGGGTTTCGACATACTTTCACAGCTGCTCATTCTACTAGACATGCTGAACTCTTAGCATTGGTTTTGGGAGTGCAATTAGCTATTGATAATCACCTTACACCTTTGCTAGTGGAGACTGATTGTCTGGATTTGGTGTCTGCAATATCCTCTTCTTCCTTGGATTTGTCGGAACTGGGTTTTCTATTGGCAGACTTGCGGGTCTTGTTGCATGATGCACAGAACGCTAGAGTCCTAAAGGTTGGAAGAAAGGCTAATAATGTGGTTCACCTCTTGGCTCAATAGGCCAAGCATGTTGACTATCAGCTAGATCTTTTTTCTTGTATTCCTCCATCTGTGGAGGCTACTCTAATCTCTGATTGTAATGATCTTCCATCAATGAATTAGTCTTTCATTCCCCTAAAAAAAGATAACGACTTTCTTAAATTTTTTATTTATTTTTTAAATCAAGCTCACAGGGCGAAATAATATATTTATCATAAGTCAGAATAGGTTGTTACATACTTTTCCGCTGTCATTTAAGAACATAGACATACAAGAAGGTAGTGGTAGTACCCGAAGTGGTACATAGAAATAAACCCACTCATTACACATTTCAGATCATAAAGATAGCGGAGATCCTCCTTTGATACTACTCCGGAGGCGCTAGAGATTTAGGTTCCTATTATTGAATTGAGATTAAACTAAAAAATAGTTTTGGGCCAAGGGCCTAAACCCTAGCCCAAATAGCAATGGACTAGGGCAGAATCCCAGCCCAATAGTTCACGGCCCAATAGGGTAGTCCATCAAGGGGAATTGCTCCAGGCCAGTCATGCTGGTTCGAGCTAGTCCGCCTTCTCTCACATCCCCGTCGTACATCATCATCCTACCAAGTTCCGTTCGACCCACATTGCCCGACCTGAGTCTTCCCGATCCGCCCCGCCACTGCCTCAACCTGCATCAGCACAGAACAACCATCCCTGAGTTAGGCGTCGCAACCGCACTCCGCCATCGATCCAACAAAACGCAGCAACGGGGATTGACAAACTAGACCGTAAAGCACGATCCATCCTTCTCCACCATCCCTGCCGAAGGCTCTGACAAAACCCGAGCAAAACCCTTCGACAATCCCATGGACAGTAAGTCTCCCGTCCGGCAACAAATCCTATGACGGCGGTGAGGCCGGAGTACAACCCCGACTTCCGGGAGCCGCCGGACGAGAACAAAATTGCAACCAAAGGCGGCCTTAGGTTTCTCGAGGTGAGAGATTGAGAAACCTTCGAGGGATATTGTTCATCTAGACAACAACTTACACTAGTCAATATTCAACAACTTTCTTTAATTACTTGGTTTTCATATATATATATATATATATATAGGATTTTTCTCAGGTAAGGATATCCTTACCTAAGCTTATGAAATGTATTTCCAGTTTTTGACCACTGTTCAATCACATATTCACATTTTAACTGTTTAGTTTTTAGGTCATAATGTATAGATCACTTCTGCAAATTTTCAGCCAAATTGATGATCGTTAAGGCATCCAAAACTACAATTTACACGAACGAACCGAATCTGTCGAACCGGAACTGTTCATGTTCATTGTTGTAAATTGCAATTTTGAATGCCTTAACGATCATCAATTTGGCTGAAATTTTGCAGAGATTATCTATACATTAGGACCTAAAAACTGAACGGTTAAGATATGAATATGTGATCGAAAAAAAAACTGGAAATCAGTACCTAAGCTTGGGTAAGGACGTCCTTAACCAAGAAGGACTGTATATATATATAGACACACAGACTAATGACAATATTTGGTGAATATTTGAAGCCAATTATGTGATTAATATTGAAGGACCTGATCATCAGTCTCTGGTGTATTTGCATAGAGAACAACATGGTTATTCTCTATTTCATGAACCATAATGCATTTGATTAGTAGTAGGTGAGAATTTATCTCCGTCTAGCTAAGATGCTTCTTTTTTCCATCTAGTGTTGTTCTCAATGAATTTTCTCCAGATAAAGCTTTAATATACTTGGAACCCGATTTATAGTTTATGTATCTATGAAATTACGTTTCTATAAAAACCAAAGATAAATAAAATGTAATTAGTTACACGTGCAAATCATGATATATTATATAGTAGTACTACAAGAAAACTGCCTATAGTTTAACTTCTTCTTTTTTTTTTTTGGTTCTCTTCTCCTGTGCTTTTACCAGAAGCTAAAACACTTGAGCATAGTTTGTAACAACGAGTGCATCATCATATTCTCATATGAACGTACGGTGTGAATGGATGGAGTAACTAGTCAAGTGTGTGAACACTCTAAGCACGCGAAGAGAAAAAGGTTTCCACACCATTAGGGGCAACGTTGGTCCATTTCCATAGTCCATTGTTGTAGGGACACAATGTGGCAATGTGCTTGCCAGTTGCCACTGAAATATTTGTCAATTAATGGACTGGAATAGTGGAATGGAATGGAATTGAATTGACCTGGAAAGACGACAACCTTCTAGAAGCTTTGAAGCTGAGAACGAGGTTTCCACACCATTAGGGACAGACAACGTTGGTCCATATCCATTGTTGTAGGGACAATGTGCTTGCCACTGAAATATTTGTCAATTAATGGACTGGAATAGTGGAATGGAATGGAATGGAATTGAATTGACTTAGAAAGACGACAACCTTTTAGAAGCTTTAAAGCTTCTCTAGGCATCTGATTAAACCGCCATTTTAGTTTAATTAATCTTTCATAAACTCAAATGTTTTGTACTTTGAATGAATAGTGCTCAGAAAGTCACTACTAAGAACACCCCATTGATTATTTACAATATAGCTAGTCCTTTACAAACCCAAATTAAAGCTGCTTCATCATCCCCTGTCCTAAACAAGCTTTCCCAATTAGAACAAATTAAACGAAACCAGCACCAGAATCTACTAAACTACAATAAATGATACTGTTGAAAACAAATGACTTGATCGGTTAACTTTTTACTGTTAAATAAGAAGTTACTCTGTCTCTTTTACTCAAATATTTAATAATTTCAAGTTACTCTGTCTCCTTTACTAAGATATTCAATGATTTCAATCAGATCTTCAATGATTTCAATCTGAATTTAAGCCAAAAGCACTTCTAACTTAGTTAAACCATTATTGGAAAATTTGGCAAAAATTCAATTAGAAGTGTTTTTGAGTCGCTCGTTCTCTTTTCTGTGGTTTTTTTAAAATGATTTGGCATGGCTTCCTATAATAAGCACTTAAAGTGATTTTTTTTTCTAATAACTATATAAAATACTGGATCTACTTGTAACAAAACCACTTTCAATAAAAACCGTCCATAAAGAAGCACTACCAAATCTAAACCTGTTTAAATAAGCACTGGTCTTAATTTCAATTATGATTACCCCTTTTCTCTTTTCCCTTTTTTTTTTTTTCAGTGCTCGAAAAGGGATTAGCCTTTTTCTCAAAAAAAAAAAAAAAAAAAACCGACTACCATTAAAGCTAAGCTTATATATATTTCACGTGGCCTCTTTTTCTTATAGGAAATGACTACAATGATTAAGTAAAGAATGATTAATAATTAAAAAGGTACGATGACGTATTGATGATCAACCATTGTCCAACCAAAATAAACATAAACTGAGATTCTAAATTCACTTCGATACCTTTTTTTTTTTTTTTTGATCAAATAAGAGCTTCATTAATAATGAACTGTTTACAATGAGTTTTAGACGACATCTCTTATACAGAAATGACCAATAGACTTCACATTGGAACTCTATAATGATTGACTCTAAACTTACACTACAACTGTATGGCAAAGACGACAAGCGCAGGAGCAGTGAATCTTTGACATCTCACCTCTTGTCCAGCCAATAAGAACTCTAAGCTGGACAACTCACTTGTGTCAACACTAACTCACCAACCATAGTCCTCCTGACTAGATTTTGATCGACTAAGCCAACACTCGTTGTGACCTAAACCCGACCAACAGAATTTCCGGACATTCAAATCTGGGACTAAAATAAACCCAACACCGTCACCACCAAATTGCCAACACCTTCAACCCACAACTGCCCCAACTCACCATCGCCGCCGACCCAAAACCAGACAGGAACTACCCACTAGAAGGCCAATAATGATCGTCTATGGCACAGCTAGACTTTTTCGCTGACCCAAAACCAGATAGGAAGGACCCACTAGAAGGCCGAAGCGAAGATTGTCTGTGCCACATCCTGTAGTGCACTCAACCCGACAACTAAAACCTAACACAACCGGAAACAACAGCTAATACCACAAACCAAACGTTGGTTGTGCCTTATTACCAACAAAACAAAAACAAAAAATAAAATCCAACCCTAAACCCTAAAAAGACTGATAACAAAGAAACCCAAATAGCTCAAGCCCGATCCTTAACCCAGGAGAGAGGACGACCATGGGAATCCAGCTAAGCCTGCCACAGCCTCCGTCGCCAGACGACTTCCTACACCGCCCCACCGCAATAGCCGGACCGCCGCCTTGAACCTATTGCCATTCCCGACCAGCCATGAATGCGCGCCACCCCAAACAAACAAACCCAATCCCAGATCGGATCCGAAAATTCCAACCCATAATGGATTGAATCTATTGGCACAACGCCCTGCCTCCAAGAACACGCCACCACCGGCCAACCATTGATTGGTACGACCGCACGTCACCACGAGCATGTTACAGCCAGCCCTCCGATCTCGCGACTTCAAACTAGTCTGCTGCTGAAGCCATCGGATAGCGAAACCAAACCTGAAAACTGTCGTGATCTCCTCCTCCCTCATCGCACCAACTACCGCCACGACCCACACAGAGTCAACTACAGCCCGTCCGATGACGGCGCAAGGGCTCGCCGCCGGACATGGATGGAACTGGAGAGAGAGAGAGTTTTAGGGCTAGAGAGAATTTTTCTCTTTTCTTTTCTTTTTGGTTATAACATACTTCGATACCTAATTAACCATTAATTCTTTTGTAATTTTGTTTTTGTTTGAGCACCAAAAAATGAAAAAGTTGGAAACATTGTTAAACCGTGTTAACGGCCCAAATGTGTCACGCAAGTGACGTAACTAAACAAAACAAAAAGAAAAAACAGGGTATTATTTTCCGACTTGGGTTTCTTTCAACTTCATTGTCATCACTAGCAGCTAAAACTAAAGGGGATAATCTCAACTTAAATTCAGTATAGCAATTTGATTGATTAATTAGTTTTCTGATGCAGGCTGCCATTAAATTATTATAATAAAACGCGTATTATCTCTTCTCCTCTATCAATCTATTAGAGAAGATTAAACAAATTAGAGATTCTCTAATTACGTAGAATCTCCACCGTTGCCAGTTTGCCGCCAGCAAAGTTGACCCCAATTCATCCTACATATTCCACTCGATTGAAAAAACATCGATCATCATCGAAAAGAATTCTCAGGTTTCGTTCATTATTGTAAAATATTACTTGGACCTAATATTATCTACATTAAGTAAATAACAAATTGATTAAACTTATTACAATAAATAGGAAATATATGAATTATCTATCTAGTTACCAAATGAGTATAGGTATGTCACTCTTTTGATAAGGATAAACATCTATTGTTAATGATATAATAACTATATCATCTCTACAGATAACTCATAGGCTTGAATAAGATTCTTTTATGGGAAGACCTATCTAGCATGTATATATAGGTGCTTGAAGTCCCTATTCACTGTGTGACCAAAACATTCAGTCATGGTGGCGTGTGGCTGGTTGAGGGTTTGGAGCTCGGATTGATTGTGTTGAATTACTGTGTTGCTGCTACTGCTTTTGAAGAGATGACTGTTGTCAATTAAGCAGGTAGTTCATATTGTATTGATCATTTAGTTGTGTTTATGTTCTTTGTGAAATGATTCTTGGATTACTCATTAAGTTAACAATTATTTGAACAAATCAGAAAATATTTTCGATGATGATTTCAACAAATCAGGGAATCTTAGTTTAGACTTATCTGTAGGTGCTGGTTGATAGTTTTTGATCGGGGAAAGAGATGGGTCAGAGATAGACCAGAAGGAAATATCAATTAATTTAAATGGGTCTAGGTTTGGTTCTATATTCACGATGCATGAATATGGTCAAATGGTCAATACCGTAATGAAACAGCAACAAAGGGTGTCAAAAGCTTTTGGGGTAAAAAAAGCGTTTGGGGTCACAGAATCATACTCTGATTAGATTAAAGAGAAGGGTCAACAAACACGTTTTGAATGGGCTATTTGTTGGTTAGCTCATCGTTTAATATGAAGAATCTAATCAAGTAATTAGTACAAATCATGACAAGCACTATAATTTAAGCCTATGATTTGTAAGAGTTAAATTTAGACCTAGCTGTACATTCATGCATCTTCATATCTGGTTCATTGATTATGCAACTTAGAAACTATTTATAGAGCATTATTACATCATTTGCAATAGTTTCAAGATTGTATATGTATGAAATATCAAACGATATTTTAATTCTAAAAATTAATTATCGAAAGAATCATAAATTTTCACTGAAAATAGTCTTTTAGATTCATAAATTTGCACTAAATATATATACTTATGAATTTGATTGACAATATGGATGGTGTGAACGATATTTCCGCATATTTTAGTCTTTTAGATTTTGCCTATCCAACACCCAAACTCCTCCTAGTTGTAGGGACTAGGCGTATTCGTCATTAAAGGAATACTTTTCAAACAGGTTTCAGCCCACCAAAGAAATATGGCGGGAAAACCAATGACTGAAAACGGATAAGATAGTAACCCCTAGTTACCAAAAAAAAAGAAAAAAAAAAGAGGAAAATAGTAACCCTAGCTTTAGATGCTTTTGAGCCTTAATTTAATTGATTAAATCTTACTAGGGTTTTGCTGAGACGTAAGTGTTGAATGAATGCTCGGACAGCGACCCCAGAATAGATATTACTGGGTTTGGATCAATTAATTCATCAACTCTTTGATCACATATTTAACAAGAGACAAGCTATGGTACCTACCATTATGAGAACAAAAATTTGAACAAAAATTTACAAGTATTTGAACCAAAATTACAACATTAAGAACAAAAGTTACCATATTCATTTACACTATTTACAACATTGAGAACAAAAATTACAACATTGACAACGAATATGTTCAAAACTTGTAAAAGTGTGGTAAGAGGTGTAATTATCATTATTAGAACAAAAGATTACACAAAGTAGGACTCAAATTACAATTTTGAGAACAAATTTGTTCTCACTTTGTAAGTGTGGATATGAGATACATACCAACACACTAGAATTTTCCATTTAACAATAATGAAATAATGAGTACAAGTTAGTCTCCAGTTTATGCCAAATCTTGACTTGAAACCTCACTCATATCTAGCTTCATCGATCTTATCCGGAAACGCGCTAAAACATCCATGGAGGGTTCAGAATTCGAATCAACCAAAAACAGATGATCGAGCTCAGACCTAGTTAAAGTATTTCTCACCATTACAATCAACTGCGTATGCCCACCAAGTACCAAGTACCAACTGGTCAATTACACTATTTGGCTGTTAGATTTTGAGAGTGCTCGAGTGTGAAAGAGACAGACGGATTGAGGAGGAGATAGAGAGAGAGGTATTTGATTTAAGAATTTAGAAGGGTGACCAAAGTACGTAGGATTAATGTTAATTAAATCTAGTCGATCGAAGTTAAAAAATCTACTTTATACCTAAAAATAAGTCACCAAATTCTTTCTGCTGGATAAAGAGTTACCAAAGTTGCTATTTTCACGAAAGTTCTGATCCGTTCAGAAGTGAATTAGCAGGCAATGGTAAGCAGAGAGCGGTTAAAAATATTGTGAAAATGAAAGAAATAATTGGTAGAACTGTTGAAAATGAGTTACTCTGTCTCCTTTACCCAAATCCAGATATTCAATTGTAATATATATATATATATATATATATATATATATATATCTAACGATTCAAACCCATCAAAACAAGAGACAATGATTCAACTAAACTGGAACAAAATTAACATCACACCATTATATTATACAACCCTAATTTTCTTTCGTGAACTCCATCTCCAACCTCAACCAGCTCTCATTCCTCAGCTAATTCCTCGCAAAAACCTCAACTCATCAAACTGGGGGCCGGATCAGAAACGCTCAGATTGAGCATCTCAGCAATACCCACTTGGGCTTTCTGCCGGGGTTGGGGGTTTGAGCTCAGGAACCCTCCATCTTCTATTGTTGGCTTACGGACAAACCCAACCAACATCGAAGCCAACGACTTGAACAAGCCCTTGAATATCTTGATCTTCACCTGCCCTCTCCTGGGAAGGTAGAGGCTTTGATTGGGGTTAGATTTGGATACGGTGTTTCGGTTTTCCATCTGGCTTCTTCGAATTGGATATGGAGAATTTGAAGACAAAAGGGAGTGTGGTTTTGGAACAGAGGAAAACAGAGAGACTGGAAACAGAGCAAAACAGTGGAGTAGGTAGCTAGCTGCTGGAAGTACTTTCTTCTTCTTTGTACTTTTTTCTTCCCCACTAGAAAGAGAGAGATAATTATGTTTTGCTAGTGAATCAGAGAAATGCAGTGAAGAAAAAGCTTGAGAGGTGGAGAGTGAGGCGGAGCTGCCCTTTTATAAATTTGGATTTTGGAATTTAGTGCAGCGTTGCTTCATCTCCAAGTTTACAAAACACTGTTCATTTTTTCTAATTATTAAAAATTTTAAATGTGTTTAATGAAAACTGAATTGGGAGAGAATTCAATCGTACTTTCATTGATAATAGGGGCCTCTTTATATAGAGGATTACAAGCATAGATATAGAGTTGTACATGAAAACATAATCGTACATTGATTGGATATCTTCTAAAATTCTCTGAGAATATCTCTAATATAAACCCTATTTCAACTAGAGCAAATAAACTCGAGTTTGGGCCAGACACGTAAAAAATTTACTTGAACACTGCCCCTTGTGTCGCCCAAACGTGGTGCTCCTCTCGTTGCCTCATTAAAAACCTTGCTGAGTAACAAAAACCCTATGAGACAAAAATAACCTCGGTCGAAGGGGAAAAAGAGCACAACATACCCTTCACATTTCGAGACCATACATGTAGATATCTCCCCCTGCTGACAACGGTCATGGGAGTTCTGATAACTTCAGCAAAAGATGCTACCAACATGTTTCTCGAAAGTGGAATTTAGGTAATGACTTAGTGAGCAAGTCTGCCACACTGTCATCAGATCGAACCTAGTTCACTTTGATCTTGAGGAGAGTCTATTGTTGCTGATTATGCTTGGTGTTGTCGCTTTTGATGTAGCCTTTGCTTCTTTAGTCAAAACAAGCAACATTATCTTAAATGTTCGTAGGCTCATCTGTGATAGACTTCAAACCACAATTGTTCGAACATGCGTAATTATGGATCTAATCCATATACATTCACGAACCACTTTGTGAAGAGCAATAATCTTTGCATTGTTCGAAGATATATCGACTACGGTCTATTTCTGTAGACCTCCAAGATATCACGGTCTTTACCCATGGTGAATATTTAACCATTTTGGGAATGACCTTTGTATGGGTCAGAGAGATACCTATCATCAGCAAAACCTTCCAAAACACATGCCATTTTGAGATGGGGATAGTGGACGCAGGCCAATGTTGGAGGCGTTCCTGGTGTGTGATGGGTTCGAATCCATCATCTCTTTATAGGGATAGAACAAGCGCATATCAATCATACATCTCAAGTATCGAAATATATCTTTTACTCCAATCCAATTGCGTTGCGTTGGCATAGAGCTATATCTAGCTAACAAGTTCATGGAAAATAAGATGTCCGGTCTTGTTCATTGAGCTAAGTACAATAATGGGCCTATTGTACTCAAGTAAGACACTCCTACCTCTAGCACATCTTCATTATCATCCTTTCAACGAAAATGATCATTTTCAGGATCAAGACTACGGACAATCATGGGGGTGCTTGGAGGCTTGACCTCGTCAAAATGCCTAAGCATCTATCGACATGATGCACAAGTTCCAAACCGAGACATAATCGTGTTATCCCATAATCCTTCATCTCAAAATTAGATTTCAAGTGTTCATCGGTTTCCCTTAACTCTTTAAAGGCTTCTAATGAAGATCATGTCCAACATGAACCGCGATAGAATCCGAAAGTTGTTATGGAAACGCGTGGGCATATCCCTTCCCAATTAAGTAGTCACTTTAGTGAGCGTTCTAACCTTATTGTAAACGCGCTCAGTGGTCTAGAGCCACTTGACTTGGGTAAATGAAGTTCACCATGAACCTTCATGTATATTCCATATCTAGATCCCCATATAGATACGTAGTGACCACATTTGTAAGCTGCATGTTCAGTTATTCGGAAGCTACCAAACTGACAAGGTAGTGGAGTGCAATGACATCCATTATGAGAGAATATGGCTCATCGTAGTCGATTTCAGGGCATTTTGTGAGAAGCCTTGCACCATAAAGTGAGATTGTCATCTCTTTTTCTCATCACGCTTTCTAACGAAGACCCATTAGTCAATAGGTTTTATGTTAGGAGGTGTTGGCATCATTGGCTCAAAAACCTTCCTCTTCATTAGAGAATTCAATTTAACCAGGATCACATCTTTCCATTTAGGCCAAATCTCTATATGTTGGCATTCATTCATCAAAGGAGTGTGGTTCGATATCATCGAACTCAACAAACTAATGTGCAATGAAGTGCGTGACTACATCATCAATTATGATGGAGTTTCTATCCCACGTCTCATGTACACTAGTGTAATTTTCATAGAGTTCTATATTCTCAGGAATAGGTTCTGACGTTGAGGCGTCCCCTAACGATAACCATAACCCGGAAGATTCTCCTGAGATGGATTTTGAGTGTTGATGATCAAAGGATTAGAGAGTGTCAAAGCATCGTTCGAGTCCACGGGCCTCCCATGCATCCTAGCTAGGGCCATGGCCTGTAACGCCAGAGTGCCACTCACTTTGGCGTTGGCGCCATGCCTACCTCCGTGTAGGGTGGCGCTACGTCCTCTTGTAGGGACGTACATCCTTGCAAATATATTTGCAGCAGATGTGTGATCTTGTCACTTTAGTAGGGATTGAAATGAGATATAGTGGGGACAGGCCACGACAATTCCTGTCGTTCCTGTTGAACATCCGTGTTCTTATCTCCCTCTAACGACCTGAAGACTGTCTCATCAAAGTGACAACCCGCAAATCTAGCGGTAAGGAGATCGCCTTGCAAGGGCATTAAGTGTCGGATGATTGTTGGAGTCTCAAATCCAATGTAGTTGCCTATTCATCTGTACGGACCCATCATAGAGCGCTGTGGCGGTGCAATTGGCACATAAATGACACACTCAAAGATGCGTAAGTACGATACTTGTACCCAGTCACTAGCTGTAATGCAGAGGTAGATTGAGTGGCGGTGGGTCGTAGACGAATTAGCATAGCTGCATGCGATATTGCATCACCCCAAGCGGATATAAGGAGATTGGTGCTCATTACCAACGTTTGGACTACCATCATAGACATTTTCGCGAGACCTTTTAGGTGTGTTCATGGAAATGTGATGTCCAACATCAGTCCCAATGTAATAACCATAGAAAGTCTTCGATGTAAACTCGCTAGCATCGTCAAGTCCAATTGACTGAATAGGATGATCCGGGGAGTGAGCCCGTTGTCATATGATATTTGCTAAGAGTCTAGCATAAGCAGCATTACAAGTGGACAATGGCAAAACACGTGACCAGCGTGTTTGCGTATCAACTAATATCATGAGATATTTAAATGTCTGCAAGTTGGTTGAATCAGTCCGTAGAATCCCCATGGATTCTATGTAAGAACATACTAAGTATTTTCATGTCCTTTGCATAAGACGGGCTCAGTCCTAATTTCCCTAAGGAACGGGCTTTGTAAAACGAGCGAGAGGCTTTAGAAGTAACTAATGAGAATTTTGGTTGGGCCTGAGCGTTTGAAACACTATTTGAAGCAAGTTGGTGATTGCAGCATCACCTAGGGCGCCATCACCATGATGAACGCCATCCATGGCGTCATGGATAGGGACTGCGCCAGCCCTAGGCAGCTGCGTCGATCACACTTAGTCCATAAATCAAGTTTTGATTCATGCTTCGTTTCGCTCGAAAGAAATGATGTCCATGTGAAGCCTTTAGTAGACGGATCATCATATCATGACTAGAATGATCTATCTTGTTGTGACAAAGCCAATATGTGTCTAAATCCAAGAGATCTTCTCTCATAACTTATTGGATTAATAGCTCAAATAGTGACATAGAATCCACTAGAGAGACACATAAACTTCTCTTAGATGCATCTTTGTTCGCAATCATTAGAGGTATTGCAAAGGAACTCATTTCCGTTCTCTACATGCGTTTTCGCATGAAATCCATTGGCTATTCATAGGTGTGATTGGCCCTAGGAGCATAAAGAGTTTCTGTGACAATAATTAAGGTGCCATTTGGCAAGTGGAACTTGGGCTATTCCATGTCCTTGAATTAATACTGATGGCCCAGCCATCGTAGTCACAAAAGTCATATGCTCATAATCAAAATGGAGTCATAATGAAAAGAACTCGAAATTTTATTCATAAGCCAATGGAATTACATCATTGTCTCTTTGACCAAAGAAAATCTAATCCAAAATGCTAGCTAATGCAAAACAATGGTAGTCATCTAACTTCTTTCGGTAATTCCAAAATAAATGTGACCAGGTGAGTAGAGAGATGTCGGTGGAGCAAGGCTCGCTTAAGTACCACTAATCTCAGAACCTTCCTAGACATCACACTTACTTTGGGTGAGCATACTTTGAAGAAAGACTAAACCATTGGCATTTACTACAAAAATATATGGCAATTGCCTATTACATCTCTTGGAAAAATAAAGAATTAAACAGAATTGGTGATCTAAAATTTTAAATTAGCATGTTATGCATTGAAGATTGTACAATTAATATTTTGTTTGGGAGATTGTTTGGTCGACCTTGACTTTGTACTTGTTATTTGAGATAAATAAATTTCTCTTGAATTAAAAAGGGATGAAATCACCTGTCCCCATTTTATGTGTCCTAATTCTATCCCTTATATAATATTGCGACATCTGTCCTCCCACTAACAAAATAGTTAACTCTGTTAACGTAAACAAAATTTTCATTTAACAAAATAAAATAAAAAACAAATTATTAACCAAAATGTCTTCTCTGTAATACTCCAACCCTTCAACTCTGCAACAAAGCTTCAAAGCTTCATCCATGACCATCCAGAATTCTCATCGATCAGATGATCAGACCCATTACAGATCTCAAAACTCCAACCTCATCTGGAACTAGAATTCTTTAATATTTTGTTATTCATTTCATTCACCACGAAATAAAAAAAATAAAAAATAAAAAAGCAAGAGATGCAGATATATGCAGCCTGCAACCCAAGACTAGAGTTCATCGAATTGCCATGGGTAGAGAGCTTAGAGGTAGTTACGCCATATCATGAACCCAATAAAAGCTTCTTGCTTTCTCTCTCCTCTCCCTCTTCTTCTTTCTCCCTCGCCGAGAACCTCAGCTTCGACTTCCCCTCCTTTTTAACTTCCGCAACCTCACCTTCCTCCGCGACTCCCACCTCCGAAACGGCGTTGTTGGCCTCTCCCGTGAGCTCCCCGTCCCCACCGCCAGTGCAGGCACCGTCATCTACAACAACCCGGTCCGATTCTTCGACCCTGAACCAAATCACCCGCCTCTTTCTCCACTGCTTCATCTTCTCCGTCACCAACGTCAACCCCAACTGGTACGGTGACGGCATGCCGCCGGACAACAAAACCCGTGGTAGCCCATGTCGGTATCTGGGTTTAGTCAAGTCCTCTCTGATGACCAAGAACAAGTTCGTCGCCGTCGAATTCGATACCCGACTCGATTTACACTTACACGACTCGAATGGTTACAATGTGGGTCTCTACATTGAGAGCTTGAATTCGATTGAGCAAGATGTGGATTTGCTGAGCAGGACAACGATCACAGCCTGGTTTGCAGATATACCGTTGTTTTTTCTTTTGTTAAATGAAGAAATTGCTTCTTTTGTTCAAGAAAAAGATACAAAATGTAAATATTGTTTACGTTAACAAAGTTAACTATTCTGTTAGTTAACATAGTAGGAAAGCTATGCAATTGGTAATTATATTACATTGTAATCAGGTTGCATATCGAGTTATCTTTATGTCACCGCTATGTCAAAGCAAATGGAGTTGCCAGTAGAGCACTCTGTGCTAGTTGGTGTTTGTTAGAATACATATTTTTGTAGAGATTCATGATATTATTTCGAGACATACTCTAGTTGCTTATTGTAATCAGGGGTTTAGGCTCAATGTCCCCCCTTGTATTCAACAGTTTCATTAATCAAGACTTGAGGGCGGCCGCACCAGCCCTTTATTCAAAAAAAAAAAAAAAAAACCACCTAGTCCCTGCCTAGGTTCCCGTTTAGGCCTCTAGGCGTTAGGCCCCGAGTCACCGCCCGACTGGCGCCTAGCGTTTTTAAGAACTTTGACGGCAACTACATGAGCAATCAAAATGAATTCTCTGAACATGTACTCTTGAAGCCGACTTAATAGCCACTGCTAAACTTTTAAAGTATAATGATATGGTTTTTGGGTCAACTTTGATGGTGGCCAAAGTTCTGTATTTTTTTTTTTTGAAGTCGTTATTTTACTGATATAGACGACTGAAATATGAGATTAAATTATTTCTGAATGAAAATGTACAATAGTCCTTTTTAAGAATGTTCAATGGAAGCACGTAGTGGATTTGATATACAATGCACATTATAAATATTCGTATATAGCAAATACATTGTAATTCAAGAGATTAGTACATTCATACTGCACTTTTCCCTCTTTTAATATTTGGACCTTGAACTCATATAGCCATTGGCCTCTTTTATTCTAGTATTTATTGTTAAACAGCAACAAATATAGCCATTGGCCTACCATTATACATTTATACCCATATTGTTTCAATTTAATCACATGTTAGGTGTTCAGTTTTAACTTAAAAAATCTCAGTACAATAGTATACGTGCAAGTCATATAAGTTATATTTTTATTTATCACTTTTTAAATATAGAATCTTGCTTCTCCAACAATAATAGAGTGGAATTAGATCCATCTCATGATAAAATAATTTAAAAGATTGTTGTTTTCTTTTGTTGGTTCTTATCTAAAATTACTCGTTAACTATCCATCTCTATATAACAACTCAGTGCCGGTGATTGTTCTCTCGTATTGTACGTCTAGGTTTTGACTTTTGAGTAATAATAAAGATGGTTAGACCATCTCCAACCGTTCTGTCAAATGACACGGTGGAGACTCAACGTTAACAAATGAAAGATGAAAATGGTCCAACAGATCTGTCAAATCCTACGTGGATTTGACATTCCAATTCTCACTGTCAAATTTGACAGATCTCACAACTCTGTCAAATTGTTTCTTTTCATTTTTTAATGCCGAGTCCTTCTCTTCTTCTCCTTCTTCCTTTTCTTCTCTCTTTATTCCTACCCAGATCTGTTCTTAGAATCTGGGCATCTGTTGATGATGAAAGAAAGAGATTAACCACTGCTCTATCAACAAAGACTGATGAGAGAAATCAAGCCATATAAAGCCAATATTAAAAGTCGAATCCTTTTCCTGCACACCAACACCCAAGCTGAGAAATCAAGTCATCTATTGTTGGCTTGTTGCCCATCAAAGAAGAAAAAAGAAACCCAAAGAAGAAGAAGAACGAAGATCAAAAGAGATAAAGAAGAAAAGTCGAATCATTTCCTGCAGACCAACACCCAAGCTGAGAAATCAAGTCATGTTGGCTTGTTGCCCATCAAAGAAGAACAAAGAAATCCAAAGAAGAAGAAGAACGAAGATCAGAAGAGATAAAGAAGAAAAGTTGAATCCTTTTCTTGCAGACCAACACCCAAGCGGCTCAATCTGTTGTTGGCTTGTTGCCCATCAAAGAAGAAGAAAAAAACCCAAAGAAGAAGAAGAACGAATCAGAAGAGATAAAGAAGAAAGAGAAAAACAATAGTTTTCTTTTTGTTATAAAAATTTCAAAAAATAATAAAATAATATATAAATATAACTAATCTGTTGGATCAAAAAATTGTCAAAAATGACCATGACACATCATCCTTCAAATTCAAATTTGACACATGATTTTTGAATAATCCGTTGGAGATGCTCTTACACCCGCGTCGAGCAGGTTGAAAACGTTGTTAATGTCCATTTCCAAAATGCGTCCACGTAATTAACCTATATGACAAACAAAAGAACGCGGAAACGAATAAGTTTTGGGATATTATTATTATTAATTCGGTAATTCCGTTGGAGAGTTCCATTTTCTTAATTTTGATATAAGAAATTAAGAATGAATGGATAAGTTTTAGGGTACACGTTGCATTTACCTACTAGCTAGATGCAAAACGCGTCGGAACCCTTGAAAAATTTATGTCATTTGTGCATGTGGGATTTGTGGTTCCAGATCATAGAGAGCACTTCATTGGACATTCTTTCACTACATACAACAACAAAAAGGGGAGTGTATTTCATGCACCGTCAGTACATGGGTACTTACAATATGAATGAATGTAATTTTTTTAATATTAAAATATATAAAGGAGTGGATTAGATGAGTGACTGTCGGTGCATACAATCCTCTCCACAGAAGTGTTATACATTTTATTCAAAATGAATTCAATCTCATATCTCAACTGTCTTTATCATTAAAATAACAACCTGGGAAAAGAACTGAAAAAAAAAATAAAAACTACAAGACATTGGCCGGCAACAGAGTTGACCCAAAAACCACATATTATAGTTTAGCAGTGCCTAGGGCCTATGTGTTTATCTTTTCTTAGGTGAAAGAGATGGCTCAAATTCTAGTAATGAAGGAAATTCCAAGACAATTGTGGCTAAAATTGTTCCCTCAATCAAAAGTATACACGCAGTAATGAGTCTTTCCCAAATAGAAGTATAGAGCCAGAGGCTTTCCTTTATTAAATAACACAGAATTGAATACAAGATCTCCTACTTGCAATGAAAAAAAAAAAACAACTTAACTATGTCATACATATAATTCTAATAAATAATGCGCCTTTCTCTACTAGGGGTAGAGCTCGGACTTGATATAATGAAGAAGGAACATGAATGGCTTAGTACACTTGTACTAACCTTCCGAGAATTTATGTTAATTAATTAATCTCTTTAAGCAAATAATGCAAGGATTAATTCAATAAATTAGAACCTTAATTAAAAGCAAGGCCCAAATCTTAAAGATTATCACTGTTCAAGGCTTGACTCTGAACTCTATCATGCAATGAAAATGTTGACTGTGGAGCATGGTCAATTTTTCCAGGTGAGACTATATCGATCGTATAAGAAACTCAACCAACTACTGGCCGGATCAGTCTCACCATAAGATTTCAGATCGCTTTTTCTTCTACAAAGTAGGGTCTTCATCGATATGGAAGAAAGCAATGGCTTCTTCAAGCTTTTCTAGTTTTCTTTATTATCTGTCATGTGGAATCTGAGCTACTTTCGAATTTTAGGAGTATCAGTGAATTATGACTCTATTGCTATTTATCCACTTATTCAATCGAGAATTCACGACAGTTAACAAAAAAAATAATAAATCACTGTAAAACTTATATGAAGGTAACTCTATATGTCCAAATCTGTCATGTTTATCATGAAGCTAATGACATTACTAATAGATTAGCAATCTCAACTAATTTACTTTTTACTCATTATGTTTGATTAGCAAAACTGCAAAGACTTCTGTTATTATTAAGTACGTTCTTTATGAGAATTAATGTAATACTTCTTGTGTTGCCAAGGATTCATGTTATTTTTGAAAGTAAATAAGGATTTGAATTTTTTGTCCCTTTGATACAACATTTTAATTCAATAAAAAACATTCGAATGTGTCACTGAGCCTCCTAATTAGGTTGGATTCTAAATCTTTTTTAAAAGAAAAAATATGTGTGTGTGTCTATGTATTCTTCTCTAATTATTAGAACATTTTTAGCAGACTCTCTATTTTAACTCCTTAGCTATTTTAGAGAGCATGTTTAGCTTTTTATTTATTTTAGTAGCTGCACCAGACTCCTAAGTAGCTCTCCATTATAACTTTTAACTATCTCACTCCTAAATATAGAGAGCGAGATGAGGCTCTCTAGAAATTAAAATATTCCTTTTGAGTTATTTTATATAAATTATAAATACATTTAAACTATTTAATCTTTATTTAAAAAGTAATATAAATTTAAAATTAACTAAAATAGAGAGCATTGATACAGGCGTATTTCTAAAGTGGCTAGCTAAAATGACTTTTTAGCTATTTTGGCTAAAATTTGACTTAAAAAATGACTAGCATTGCTAAAGATAGAACATCTTTAGCAGACTCTCTATTGTGGCTCCTTAGCTATTTTGGAGAGCATGTTTAGTTTTTTTTTATCTATTTTAGCAGTTGCACCAGACTCCTAAATGACTCTCTATTATAATTTTTAGATATCTCGCTCCTAAATATAGAGAGAGGGATGAGGCTCTCTATAATTTAAAACATTTTTTTAAAGTTACTTTATGTAATTTATAAATACACTTAAACTATTTTATATTCATTTAAAAAATAATGTAAATTCAAAACTAGCTAAAATAGAGAGCATTGATGCAAACGTAATTATAAAGTGACTAGCTAAAATGACTTTTTAGCTACTTTAGCTAAAATTTGACTAAAAAATGGCTAGCATTGCTAAAGATGCTCTTAGAAAAGATAAAACAAATTAGAGAAAAAACATGAATTGAAAAAACTCATCTTCAAAATTAAAGAATTCCAAGGTTTTCGTTATTATATTATTCGACAAATCAGAGAATCTTAGGCTTAGTTTGGAATTGCTGTGCTGTGAGAAGAAGCACTTCCAAACTTGCTGTGAGAGGAAGCACTTCTGATCTTAGTAAGAAGCTGTGTTAAAAATTCACAAAGCTTTAATCTTCACATCTATTTCCATGATAGTTTAATTAACATAAACCCATCAAACCAAAGGTCTAAGCATTTAACAGCCAACATGTTTACAAAGCTTTGATCTTTCAAACACAGAACAAGTCAGAGCGAGCCAGAGAAGTAAATGCATAACAGAAATGATAGCAAAGCTTTTCTAATAAAAACTCGTCCTTTCCTTACCACAGCAATAAGGATCACTTGAACTCAAAAGTGGGCACTGGAGGCGCATCAATACTCTCTAGGACCTTGGTCTCGCTTCCGCTGCAGGCCTCCTCAGGCTCTTTGGATTTCCCAAACCACCCTCCTAAATCGCTATTTGGGAAAAAAAAACAGAACAATAATCCCAAACCAAATAGATTTGATGTTTGATAAAAATCAAATCTAAAATCAGACCAAATAATTCAATAAAATAGTTGGTAAGAGGTTTTACCTTTTAGAATTTAGAATCTACAGTTCAATGACCATAGAGAAGGAAGGATCGAGGAGAAGACAATCAGAAATAGAAGTCCTCTCTCGAGTTTCTGATAAGAAGAATGATGCTCCTCAGATTTTCTGTGATAGCAGAGAGAGAAGGAAGAGAAGTAGAGGCCCTCTCTCGATTGCTTCCGATGAGTATGAATGATTCAAGTGTTTGACGGCGAAGAGAGGAAGAGGAGGAGGAGCAGAATGCGGTGGTTTTGCCTCACACGGATGAAAAAAAAAGACTGGGTTCAGTGTAAATTTTAGAAAAGAACGAGGACAAAATACGTAATTTATTTAATGGGCTAAATACAAATTACTACCCTGTGGTTTAGGTACAAAATCAATTCAGTCCCTGAACTTCTAATTTCATCAAAAACATCTCTGCACTTTCAATTTTGATCTAATAAGTCCAATTTGTTAGTTTTCCGACAATTGAGTTATTTAACTTGTTAATGTGGCTCATATATGGCCTATGTTTTATGATGTGGTGTCGAGGTGGTCTGCATAGTCAATTTAGGAGTGAGTCCTACTATTAAAAATAAATAGTTTTTCAACAAATAATCCAACTATAACTTGAACCCATAACATAATATTAATGAATTAGACCTATTAGATCAAAATTGAAAGTGCATGGGTGTTTTTGATGAAATTAGAAGTCCATGGACTGAATTGATTTTGGACCTAAACCACAGGATACTAACTAGTATTTAGCCCTTATTTAATTAATGAAATTGTTCCGCGTTTTCAGCCGTGTTCCGCAAAAGCCAATTTCAAAAGCTACTGAAAGTAGCTTCTTGATTCTTGCTGCCCACAGAAGCACTTCCGCCCAAAAGCAACTATTTTAGAGTTTACCAAATAGCCTCACTTTCCTCCGGAAGCACTTTTGGACCAAAAGTAGGTTTCAAAAGCAATACCAAACTAAACCTTAGACTTATCTTAAGGTGAAAGACACATGATGAGAGAGACGTACTAAAGCGAAAGCAATTCAAATGGGTCCTGGACACCTGGGTTTTGGCTATAAATGCATCGTGAATGAATATGGTCAATATTTTCTAGTTGCCACAATAATCAAACACTGAGAAAATGGTGATGTTTCAGAATCTTTTGGGGTCACAAAATCATACCCTACATAGATTAAGAGTGTCGACGAACACGGTTTAATTTATCCATCTCATTGTCTTATATGTAGAATTAAGTAAGTAGAACAGATGACAAGTGCTATAGTTTAAGCATATGCAGTCGATCTTGTAAGGGCAACTCCAACCATAGGGTTCAAAACTAGATTTTGTTGAATTATAAGACTTGTCATCTCCAACAATGCTTTTTAGAGGGAGTTGGTCCTAAAATTATAGGACTTGGGCTCATCCCAAGTCTCATATTTGAGACTTTTCCAAGACCAAGACTCGGATACTGTTCATGGGGCTCAGCAAATGGGTTATTATTTGCTTTTACTCAAATTGACCTTATTTAATCTGACGGCTCAGATTTGAGGAAAAAAAGTGATTAATGGCTCTTATTAAATCAAGGGTTATTATTTCTATTTTGTTCCAAAAAAAATTTAAAAAATTACCAGAAAATTGAGGGGAAAAAAAATACCTATTGGAACAGTAAATTGTGGGAATTTCTATAAATATCAACCCATTCTTTTCTATTTCCTCACACCAAATATCATCCGTCTCCTTCACAATTGTTTACCTTATTTAACTATATTAACATACTTTTAATATAATATTCATCAACATTACACTCATATTATATTTTAATTAAGAATAGTGAAAATAGCACCCATATAGCACCTCATTGTTGGAGATGAGAATTAAGCCATATATGAATAGTGCAACAAGGGGGTGCTAAAATGAGAATATCACCCCCAAATAGAGCCTATGGTTGGAGTTGCCCTAAGAATTATATTTCGAGCTCTTGTGTATTCATGTTTCATTCATATGCAATCGATCGACTATTTATATTGCATTACATGAATTGTTAGCGTGAGATTTAAGATGAAAAACAACAACAACAAAATTACAAGTCATAGACTCATAGGCAATTATATTGTAATGATACTCAAATATACACCAGCATCATTATTTTTGAATGAGAGTATGCGAACACAGAGGGTTGACGGACCTTCCGATCCATATCTGTTATGAATGGTGTGAACAGAGAGAAAGTTAATTGATGGAGCCTCCCTCAGCTTTTAGTGTTTTAGATTTTGCCTATATCAACATTCAAACTCTTTGTCGAAAAAAAAAGAACATTCAAACTCCCAACTGAGTCCAAAGTAAAAGGTTCTAGGGCCAATGTGTGCCGAACTTTTCCAGCCACCAAAGAAATATAGTGGGAAAATCTTTGACTGGAATACTGGACCAGGAGGAATAGAAACATTAACCCTAGCGTAAGAAGCTTTAATTTATAGTGCATTACATGCATTGTTGCCTGGTCCGTGAAGCGAAGCGAAGCTTCACCGTCGCCAAGAGCATGAAACCCTAGGTTTCATTTACCGAGGTTGCTCCAAGAAATTCGGAGCCTCCTTTAACAAAATTAAATTATTTGAACATGTACTTAAAATTTTAAATTAGCATGTTATGATGTTATGCATCGAAGATGGTGCAATTAATATATTGTAAGGAGGTTGTCCTCCATGGCTTACTAATTTAATTATTGTACACTGTTTTTTTTTTAGGGTTAATTACATATAAGTACATCTTTGAATGTTTTTTTAGCCATAAGGCCACCAACAAGTTTTTTCCCTCATAAAGCCACTAGATTAAAAAAGGTGTTATATTTTGGATATTAAAAACCAACATATTTACATAAATACCACTAGAGTAAAAAGTCAACAATCATTCTCTCTCTCCTCTCCGGGAAAGTCTCCGGCCAACTCCTGCTGGTCTCCGGTCGACCTCCGGCCAACTCCGGCGAGTCTCCGGCCGACCTCCGGTGACTACAAAAGCTACTGTCACTAACACCAAAAGCTACTGTTGCCAGCAATAAAAGCTACTATGGTGAGATTTCCAGCAACCTCCGGCGAGGTCACAAAAGCTACTATCGCCAGCAACAAAAGCTACTCTCACCAACACTAAAAACTACTCTCTCCCACCAACACAGCTACTGTCGCCAGCAACAAAAGCTACTCTCACCATAAACAAAAACTACTGTCACCAACACCAAAAACTGCTTAACCATCACCAAAAATTGCTTAATCTATTCCGGTGAGGTCTCCGGCGATATCACAAATGCTACTGTCACCCACACCAAAAGTTACTGTCACCAGAAGAAAAAGTTACTCTCACTAACAAGAAAAACTACTGTCACCAACAGTAAAAACTACGCTCACCAACAAGAAAAAATACTGTCCATATTACTACCGTCTCCAACAACAAAAGCCACTATAATCAATACCAAAAACTACTCTTACCAGCACCAAAAGGTACTACCAAACTAAACAAAATTACTCCCGAAGACTGAGAAAACTATTACTCCTAATTTCAACAAACACAAATCCAATTGGGTGCAAATTTTGCCAAATCGTTTGAAATCAACAACAAACCAGTCAATAAATATTCACATGCCACACTCCATAGAGAAACCAGAGGCGAGTAGAGAATCGGAGCTTGCTTGTTGACCTTGAACATCTACACGCACTGGTGGAGCGACGTGACCTTGTTGGCACCGTGGATCTTCGAGTTGCAGGTCAGACATAGGTAGACCGAGTCGGTGAGGCAAAAGAAGGCCGAAGGCAACAATTTGCTGGCAAGAAATCTCAACGCCTAAGTTCGAGCACGAGGTCGAGTTCACAGAGAAGCCAGAGGCAAGTAGAGAATCGAAGAGATTTGAGCTCCGATCGGAGCTTCGTCGTTGTCTTCAGGCATGGCGGCACTGTTTCGAGGTTTTGAAAGCTTGGAATCTCACCAGATCGGAGGCGGTGGTCGTTGGAATCGGGGAGGTGAAGAAGTGTGCAGAGAGCGTCCCTTAATCAACGATGGAATCTCACCAGATCGGAGGAGGTGGTCGTCGGAATCGGGGCGGTGGAGAGGTGTGGAGAGAGCATCGTGGCTTAATCGGCGATGGGATGGCTAGGCTTTGGTCGGGTTTGTGTTGTGGTTCAATTGATGGTGACGGTGATGAGAGATGGTGGCCGGAGTTGATACTTTCTGGTGATTACAGAGGAAAGAGAAGAAGAAAAGAGATCGGGAGAGAGAGAGAGAGAGAGAGAGAGAGGAAATGAATTTCTTTTCGTTTGGCTGGATGATCATGAAGTTAGTTTTCTTCACAAAGGGTAAAATTGTCAGGGTGAAAATAACTTCAAGCTACAACTGGCCTTATGTGTACAAAAAAACTTTGGTGGCTTTATAACTAATTTAAGTTTCAAACTGACACTTGTGTGTAATTTTTTTTTTTTTTTGGGGGGTTGGGGGGTTGGGGGTTGTTTGTTTCTTTGTTTTGGAGATTGTTTGGTCGACCTTGACTTTGTACTCGTTATTTGAGATAAATAAATTTCTCTTGAATTAAAAGAAAAGTAAATTTTTATTCGCAAAAAATCATTAATGGTCATTAAGTTTTGACATGTTCGACACTATGTTACTTAACTCATTGTCATTAAATCTCCTGTTAGAAGTAGGGATAGCAAAAATCCCCAGCGGGGCGGAGCTCCATTGGATACCCGCCCCTAATGGGGGGAGAATTCGAAGATAAATGGGGAAAGGGGATGGGGATCCCCAATCCCCGCTATCTAAGATTGGGGATGGGGCGGGGATGATATTGTGATCCCCATCCCCAATAATATATACATATATTTAACTTATATATATTTTAATTTATTTTTTATAATATAAATCACAAATATATACATTTACTATTTTACTTTAATAGCTACAGTTTTACTTTAATGGTGTTTTGACTTTTGAACTTAGTGAATTATGATTTATGAATTTAATCATATTTTAAATTTATTTGTTGTAGATTTTGATTTAAAAAAGGCAATATGAGAAAAAATTATTTTATTTATTAAATTCTTATTGGAGATTTGGGGCGGGTTTGGAGGCTTAGTCCCCAATTGGGATGGGGATTGGGAATCCCCAATATATTTTTATTGGGGATTGGGGCGGGGATGGGGGTAGAAAATGACCCCGGGGATGGGGATGATATTGTGATCTCCATACCCAACCCGCCCCATTGCCATCCCTAGTTAGAGTCGTTAAATGAGGGTATATTTGTCTAAACACTAAAAAACACATTTTCAACTTGAAAATTTTTTTTAAGTAATTACATTTTTTTTTTAGTTTTATGAGCATTTCTAATATAAAATAATTTTTAATAAAATTGAAAAGAAATATCTGTCATTTTTTTTTCAAGTTGGAAATACATTTTTTAGTGTTGGACAAATTTACCCTCAACTTTAACGACTTCTGAGATGATTTTTTTTTTTTGAAAGGGTTCTGAGGTGAGATTTAAAGACAGTGAGTTATGTGAAAGACATATTGAAAGTTAGTGAGCTAAGTAATAATTTAGAAAACATAGTGAGAGGAGTCAATGACCATTTGTGCGAAAATGTAAGACACATAACCACAAATAAGGCAAAATGCCCACTCTTATTTAGTAGAGCAACTTAAGCAATAAAAAAATTCTTTTTTTTAAGTAATTACATTTTTTTTTTTAGTTTTATGAGCATTTCTAATATAAAATAATTTTTAATAAAATTGAAAAGAAATATCTGTCATTTTTTTTTCAAGTTGGAAATACATTTTTTAGTGTTGGACAAATTTACCCTCAACTTTAACGACTTCTGAGATGATTTTTTTTTTTTGAAAGGGTTCTGAGGTGAGATTTAAAGACAGTGAGTTATGTGAAAGACATATTGAAAGTTAGTGAGCTAAGTAATAATTTAGAAAACATAGTGAGTTAAGTCTCGAACGAGTCATAACTCAATGACCATTGATGATTTTTTTATCCTTTTCCATTGCGAAAATGTAAGACACATACTACCAGCAAATAAAGGCAAGGAATGCTCCTAAATTGACTGCTTCAAGGAACATTTAGTAGCAGCAACTACATAAGCAATAAAAATGAATTCTCTAAACATGTATCTCTCAAATGCATTTCTACTCCTCACACTTTTTCGGGAAGGAAACCAAGTTGCAGATGGCTTTGCAAATTTTGGCCTTTTTTCGGCAGATTTGGTTTGTTGTGATTTGCCTTTGGATTTTTTTGCATCGTTGTGTAATAGAGATTATTTGGGTCTTCCTAATTTTCATTTTTGTTAGTTGGTGTTTGAGTTAGCTTTGATTTTCTGTATACTTTTTGAGGGATAAGGTTTTATATCCCCCCTCTCATGTGTATTTTATTCTTTCACTACAATGTAATTAATTAAAGAGCTTAGTACATTCATACTGAACTTTGCCCTTTTTAACTTTTGGACCTTGAACTCAAGCATATTGCCTCATTCTAGTCATTACTATTAAACAACGACAAGCGTTGTTCACGGCCTATCATTATACCGATATTGTTCCAACTTAACTACTTGTTAGGTGTTCCATTTAAACTAAAAAAGTCTCGATACAATTATGTGTGAGATCATAACTTTTATTTGTCACTTTTCTAATGTGAAATTTTCATCTCCAACAAATAATTGTATATAGTAGATTAATATTAGATCTCATGATAAAATAATTTCAAGATTGTTGTTTTCTTTTGCTAGTTTTAATTTAAAATTACTCGTTAATTATCCATCTCTATAAAACAATTTAGTACTGGTGATTGTTCTCTCATATTTTCTAAATAATGGAGATAGTTACACTTGTGTTGGGCAGGTTGAAAACGTGTCAACGTCCATTTCCAAAATGCCAAACAAAAAAACGCGGTAAGGAATACGTTTTGGGTTATTATTAATAATTTCATTGAAGGAGAGTTCCATTTTCTTAATTTTGATGTAAGAATGAATTGATGTGTTTTAGGGTTCTCTTGCATTTACCTACTAGCTAGATGGAAAACGCGTTGGAGCCTAGCTTGGAAGATTTACGTCATTTGTGCATGTGGGATTTGTGGTTTCTATATCATAGAGAGGAACCACATGAATATAGACCTATTTCGGATGACGATTCATCATAGAGGTAAAAACTAGACAAGATTTGCTATATTTCTCCAAAAAAAAAAAAAAGGACAAGATTTCCACTACGCGCTTCTGTTGGACATTCTTTCACTATCAGAAAAAGAGTGTAATATATTTTTATTAGAAAATAATTCAATTTCATATGTGAATCGTCTTTTATCATTAAAATAACGATCCAAAAAAAGAATTAAAAAAAAAATACAGGACATTCGCCGGCGGCAAAGTTGACCCAAAATCCACATCATTATACTTTTATCGTTTAGCAGTGGCTAGGGCCTTGGTGTCTATCCTTTTTCGGTGAAAGAGACTGCTTGAATTCTAGTAACGAAGGAAATTCCAAGACAATTGTGGCTCAAATTGTTCCCGCACTCTTTCAAGAGTATATACACGCAGTAATGTGTCTCTCCCAAATAGAAGTATAGAAACAGAAGCTTTCCTTTATTAAATAACACAGAATTGAATACAAGATCTCCTACTTACAATGACAAAAACCTGAACTAAGTCATATATATAATTCTAATAAATAATGCGCCTTTCTCTACTATGGCTAGAGCACTCGGACTTGATGGCTTAGTACAACCTGCCGAGAATTTATGTTAATTAATTAATCTCTTTTAGGCAAAATAATGCAAGGATTAATTCAATAAATTAGAACCTTAATTAAAAGCAAGGCCCAAATCTTAAAGATTATCACTGGTTCAAGGCTTGACTCTGAACTCTATCATGCAATGAAAGTGTTGATCGAGCATGGTCAATTTTTCCAGGTGAGACTGTCTCGATCGTATAATAAACTCAATCAACTACCGGCCGGATCACTCCCACCATAAGATTTCCGATCGCTTCTTCTTCTGCAAAGTAGGGTCTTCATCGATGGAAGAAAGCGATGGCTTCTTCAAGATTTTTCTTTATTACTTGTTATGTGGAATCTGAGCTACTTTCAAATTTTGGGAGTATGAGTGAGTTATAAGTCTATTGCTATTTATCCACGTACTCAACCGAGAATTCATGACAGTTAATTAAAAAAATAATGGATCACCGTAAAACTTATATGAAGATTATTCTATATGTCTAAATCTGTCATGCTTATCATGAAGCTAATGACGTTGCTAATAGATCAGCAGCCTCAAGTCCTCAACTAATTCATCTGTATGTGGAAGACATAGAATGAGGGAGACGTACGTACTAGAAAATATCGGATATAAATGCATCATGCATGAATATGGTCAGTATTTTCTAGTTGCCACAATAATCAAACACTTTGAAAATGGTGATGTTTCAGAATCTTTTGGAGTTTTGGGGTCACAAAATCAAACCCTACTTAGATTAAGAGTGTCAACGAACACGGTTTAATTTCTCCATCTCATTGTCTTATATGTAGAATCAAGTAACTAGAACAGATGACAAGCGCTATAGTTTAAGCATATAGATGTAGTCGATCTTGTAAAAATTATATTTCGAGCTCTTGTGTATTCATGTTTCATTCATATGCAATCGACCGACTATTTATAGTGCATTACATGCATTGTTAGCGTGAGACTTAAGATGAAAAAAAAACAACAACAACAAAATTACAAGTCATATACTCATAGGCAATTATATTGTAATGATACTCTAATATACACCACCATCATAAATATAAATGAATATTGAATAAGAGTATGTGAACACAAAGGGTTGACGGACCTTCCACATCTGTTGTGAATGGTGTGAACACAGAAAGTTAATTGATGGAGCTTCCCACAGCTTTTAGAGCAAGTTCACTGTTCACCAGTTGGGGGAAAATGTTAAAGTCACTGGGTCACTGGATTGACCGGTCAATAAATAGTTACTGGACATGTGTTTCCACCTGTTCTGTTTCTTGGCTGGTCAGTTACTGTTCATTGATTTTTTTTAAAAAAAAAATTTGTTTATTGTAAAATTGAAATATATTTGATGTAAATAGATGGAAGATGAGAGCTATAACAGGAGGAAGAAACACTTTGTATGAAAGATAATTTTTTGGGCGTGAAAGGTAAAATAAATTGTAGATATTTATAGGGAAATTTTCAGAATTTTTTACAATTTTTTTCCTTACCGTTTTGTTACCATTATATATATATATATATATATATATATATGAGTAAAACCACCGGTAGGGTCAAAACTTTTCTCCACCGGACAAAATGATACCCAACTTTCAAAAGTGATCAAAATGATACCTAAGTTTTTAAAAACAAATCAACTTGATACCCAACTTTCAAAATTGATCAAAATGATACCTAAAGTTTTAAAAACAAATCAATTTGATACCTCAGTTTATTTTTTTTAGGGCTAAATATTGATTACTACTCTGTGGTTTAGGTCCAAAATCAATTCAGTCCCTAGACTTCTAATTTCATCAAAAACACTCCTGTACTTTCAATTTTGATCTAATAGGTCCAATTCATTAATATGATGTTATGCTTTCAAGTTATAATTGGATTATTTGTTGAAAAAATATTTATTTGATAGATTTCTAATAGTGGGATTTGCTCCAAAATTGACTATGCAGGTCACCTCAACATTACATCATAAAACATTGGTCATATATGAGTCACGTCAACAAGTTAAATGACTCAATTATTGGAACACTAACAAATTGGACATATTAGATCAAAATTAAAAGTGCAGGGGTGTTACTTGATGAAATTAGAAGTTTAGAGACTGAATTGATTTTGGACCCAAACTACGTAGTAGTAAGTATTTAGCCCTTTTTAAAAAAATCTTCCATTCAATTTCAATTCTACCATCGATCGTAGAAACAAATAAAGTTAGGATGTTTCCCAAGTTCTAAAGAAACAAAGAAAAATGGGAAGAGAGAGAGAGAGGCAGAGATAGAAGAAGAAGAAGAAGAAGAGAATTAACAAAGTAAAATAAAAAATAATTGAAAAATAGTTTTTTTGTGTGAAATATTATTATAACCTCATAAAATACTGCACCACACGTGATCAATTTTAACAAAAAGTAACAAAAAATTCAACCAAGGTATCAAATTGATTTGTTTTTAAAACTTGAGGTATCATTTTGATCACTTTTGAAAGTTGGGTATCAAGTTGATTTGTTTTTAAAAATTTAGGTATCATTTTGATTACTTTTGAAAGTTGGGTATTATTTTGTCCGGTGGAGAAAAGTTTTGACCCTGGTGGTGGGTTTTACTATATATATATATATATATATTATACACAGTCAGATCTCCTCATTAATTGAAGCCAACGGTCCAGATTTAATGAAAGTTGGTTTCAAGTTTCTAGAGCAGCCAATGGCTAGCCTCCACGTGCAATCATGCTGTCCCATTTAGGGGGGTGTATTGTATATGGAATTAGTAGAACTTTTAAAGAAATCTATGGAATTTAAAAGTCTAGTGTATTCAATATAGACTTTTAACAGTCCATGAAAATCTTGAGGTATTCAATTAGGATTTTTAAAGACTTCATGAATTCCACCAAAATCTAGGGATATTCAATTAGGACTTTTTAAAATGAATAAAAATACAGAGTTATTCAAAATATCATTCATACTTATCAAATTAGAAAATCATGGATAATCATGGATTTTGTGGTGTTAACTATACATACCAAACTCCAATAATTTTCCAGCCTCCAGACCAAAGATTTCAAAAAGTCTATCAAAGTTTCCTCTTCAAAAAAAAAAAAAAAAAGTCTATCAAAGTTCTTCTCTCTATGCATGGAGAAGTTTGTCCTTCATCATCTCTCTTTCTTAATTTTTTGTCTTTTCTCTAATCTTTTATGATATCAACCTTTTCTGATACCCAACATGTTCATTGTAGTTGTTGAATGTGATTTTTTTTTTTTCAATTGTGATACTTCGAACCCTAATAGCAATTTTTTTTCTTTAAAAAAAAAAAAGATTTATGAAACCCTAAAAAAACTCAAATATTGTGGTCTAACCCTAAGACCTTGAACCATACTAAATTTTTTTAAATAATTAATTATTCTCATTAATTTGAATTTATATTATGGTTCAAAAAAAGGTTGAACAATTGAATTTCAATTGATTGATTATAGATCAAGACATTGACCAATATTGCTACAATATATGTTAATCGGCGAAAACAAAATTGATGAGAATAATCAACCATAAACCTCAAGTGATCTATATTGTATATTTATGTTGTTGGGAGATTAGGAATGAGAACAACTCGCTAGACAGACTAACAGTTATTTATTTGAGTCAATTTCTATTAGAAGATACTGGGGCATTGAAGAGACAACAAGTTATTATTTTGTTTTGTGTTTGGGCTGCATTTGTTTTATTTTTGTTTTTTGTTTTTGTTTTTGTTTTTGTTTTTATATTTTGTACATCCTAGGAAATCTGTAGAAGTCATTCATAATAAAGTATATAGATTTTAATGAATCAATAAAAGTCTGTTGCTAAAATCAATGGTTTTAAAAAATCCATAACAGTCTATCAACTATTTAAAGAGTCTGTGGACTTTTCAAAAAGTTGTAATTTAAAAAAAGTCTGCATAAATCCAAATACAATACACCCCCCTTAATGTCGCTATGCGACAAAGTCATGTCCAACATGCGCCAAACAACAGCCCACTTGCTACGTGACAAGAAATTGTCTTGCACGCGCAAGACTGCTCGCGTCTCTCTCTCCGCATTGAGGCCTGACGTCACCCACTTCTTCTTTTGGGCGGAGCTGGTGATCGGCTTACCTGGGTCAGGATTTATGTCAAGAGCTTGGCCTGGGTCAAGAAAAGCCATGTTTTGGCTGGTCAAGCTTGGCCCGGTGGAAGGTTGATTTTGCTTCTCCATGGTCACCACCTCACCAAACCTAGATGGAGACCGATCAAGAAGAAACCGCTGAACATGCTCTTACACTCTTGGTGTTTTAGATTTTGCCTGTACCAACATTCAAACTCTTTGTCGAAAAAAAGAAGAAACAAGTAAAACTCCCAACTGAGTCCAAAGTAAAGGGTTGTAGGCGGGCCAATGTGTGCCCCACTTTTCAAGCCACCAATTTTAGGAATATAGTGGGAAAATCTTTGACTGGAATACTGGACCAGGAGGAAGGTTTTCCATAGCGTGAGAAGCTTTAAACCTTAAATAAATTAATTATTAAATTTTTCTCAGCATATAAATTATTGGACTGGAAATTTGGGATGAGGGGATCAATTAATTCTTCAACATTCTGATTGAGTATAACTATGAAGACTTGTTTTGAAGTTCAAATTATTATGCCAAACTCAACTTCGAAACTATCACTCATAGTTAATTTTTTCGAATTCTTTATCCTAAAATGCGGCAATGCGCTAAACCATTTATGGAGAATTCAGAATTTCAAATTAAGGAAACGTATAGAGCTCAACCTATTACGATCAACCACCTACCAAATACCAACTGGTCAACTAGAAAAAAAAAAAAAAAAACTAGAGAGAGAGTGGTAGGTTAAGAATCTATATTGGGAATGGAATTCAATTTACACTTGGAGTATCTGACATCGTTGTCAGTCTGTTAATGTCTACTAATCGAAGTTAAAAGAAGCTATTACTTTGTACCCAAAAAGAAGTTACCAAAGCTTTTCTGCCGGAGAAAGAGTTACCAAAGTTCCCGTTTGTCATCAAAATTTATATCTTTCCAGAATTGAATTTCAAGCCAAAGTTTGCATCTTTCCAGAATTGTATAAGAAGCCAATGGCAAACAGAGAGCTGTACGAAAATGAAAGAAATGATTGGTAGAACAGTTAAAAACGAGTTACTGTATCATTTACCAGAACCAAGATATTGGCACAGAGATTATGATTGATACAAAACTAGAATCTCATACAAAATTTACATCACACCACTATGTTATACAAACCCCAATTTTCCTTCTTGAACCCAAATTTACATCACCTCAACCTCATCTCTACCCAAAACAACCCAAAGTTACTATGTACATAATTAACACATAACACCACCAACCTTATTCAGGGAATTCCTCACAAAAACCTCAACTCATCAAATTGGGGGATCAGGAACGATCAGATTGAGCATCGGAGCAATACTGACTTGGGGTTTCAGCCGGAGTTTGGGAATTGGAGCTCAAGAACCCTCCATCTTCTCCGGCTGGCTTCCGGGCAAACGCACCCAACATCGAAGCCAACGACTTGAACAAGCACTTGAATATCTTGATCTTGACCTGCCCTCTCCTGGGAAGGTAGAGGCTTTGCTTGTGGTTTTTGGATTTGGTGTTTGGGTTTTCCATCGAGCTTCTTCGAGTTGGGTGTGGGGGATTTTGAAGATCAAGAGAGTGTGGTCTTGGAACAGAGGAAAACAGAGAGACTGACAACAGGGAAAAACAGAGGAGAGTAGAGAAGCTGCAAGTAGCTTTTGCTTTTATTTTGCTAGAGAGAGATAATCTATTGCTGGTGAAAGAGAAAGTGGTTTAAGGATGAGGAAAGAGAGAGTGGTTTAAGGATGAAATGATTGCAGTTTCTTGGTCCCCAAGTTTCAAATTTGACAAAATATAAAATCGGCAAATAAAGGCAAGCAATGGCTCTCATGTTTTAATTAACTTGACTGCTTCATAAAATATTACAACAATTGTAGCAGTAACATGTACTTGCAGTTAGACTTGCTAGGTACAAGCAAGCAATGACTCTTATGTCTTAAATCGACTGCTTCATAAAATGTCACAACAATCGTATCAACAACAAAATTAGCTTATCTAAACATGTACTTGAAATTGACTTGAGACGCTTAGCTTCCTAGCTACAAGATATCTCAAACTAAAAAACCATTCATATACATTGTAATACAAGAGTTTTAGTAAATTCATACTGCACTTAGCGAGCTAACTTCTTGAGAGCCTTGAATCTTTAGTACCTTGAACCCAAACAGGTCTATTTAATCCGGTCATTATAGTACAATGGAATTAGATCCATCTCATGATAAAACAATGTAAAAGATTGTAGTTTTCTTTTGCTTGTTTCAATCGAAAATTATTAGTTAACAAGCTGACTCTCTCTCTCTATCTATAACCTTCCGTAATTCCAATCCCAAAACGTGTAAACGTCCAAATGAAAAACGCGTAAGGGCATTTGGATAAATATTGTGGGATTTGTGGTTCTAGATTAAAAACAACAACCAAATATATACAGACCTATTTCTGAGGAAGATTTCATCATAAGGAAAAAAAAAAAAACAAACAAAATTTGCTATAAACCAATTTGAATAATCAAATCCAATACGCGTTTTTCTTTTGCATTCTTTCACCTAAGAAAAAGAGTGTAACAGATTCCCAGACAAGTGTGGCTCAAATTGTAATGCGTCGTTTTTTTGGTATACAGTAATATGTCTTTGTCAACTAGAAATAGAGTTTCTCTTTATTACTAAATCGAATTCAAGATCTCTTATGTGTGCCAGAAAAACTTATGTTATATATGGATATAATTCTAATAAATAATGTGTCTTTCTCTACTAGGGCTAGAGAGTTTGGATTTGATATAATTGACGGAACATGAATTGCTTAGTACTTATGCTAAGAATTAAGGTTAATTAGTGAATCTCTTTAAGCAATTAATTAACCAATGCTAGGATTAATTCAAAATAATTAGATAGAATTCTTTTTACATGACCTTTGGGAGGATATCTTAGTGTATTATTCGAAGCAAGTTTTCAAGAAGCTGCTTAAGTTTTGCAGTCTCTCATACTTGCAACCTACTGTGTGTGGAATACTTGTTGTGAATGGGGCTATAATCTTTTTTTTGTTGGGTGTGTGAGAAGCATACCAAACAGACTTCAAGATATCCAATGAATAGGGACTTTAAAGTGACATTTTGTGAAGTTTGTTAGAACTGAAATCAACCAGCTGCAATTGAAATAAAAACGGACTCGTTATTTTTTATATTTTTTTATTTTCTTATATGAAAGATATTTAGGTCTTCCAACTCATGTGAGAAGATCAAAGACGGAAGATTTTGAGTATCTGAAAGAAAAGTTGTCCAAGAAAGTGGTGAGTTGGCGTACTAAACTGTTGAGTGATGCTGGCAAAGAGATTTTGATTAAAGCAGTGGGACAGGCAGTTCCCATGTATGTTATGAATTGCTATCTACTTCCACAAAGCATGTGCTATGATCTCCATCAATTGTGTGCGCAGTTTTGGTGGGGTGACTCTGATGCACAGAAAAAGATACATAGGTAGTCTTAGGAGAGATTGTGTACCCCAAACAATGAAGGTGGTATGAGATTTAAAGATTTACACCTTTTCAATTTGGCCATGTTGACCAAACAGGGGTGGAGGATACTCAAAAACCCAACATCACTTATTGCTCAAATATAAGGCTTTGTACTTTTCAGAAGACTCGTTTTGGGATGCAGAGCTAGGTCAGCAGCCGTCATTTCCATGGGGTAGTATTGTTGAAGCGCGTTCAGTTTTACAGGTTGGTACAAGATGGATGGTTGGTAATGGGGAAGATATTCGAATATGGGAGCATCGATGGCTACCGGCAGATAGGTATGCCCTTCGACCATGGTCGCAACCTCCCTTGCATGGACTGATTTTTGTCTCGGAGCTTATTGACCACGAGACAACTGCATGGAATGATAGATTAATTGATGAACTCTTTTCTTCTTCAGAATCTCTCACACCACCATGCTGCTCACCTCCACCACTAGTGTACTCACCGGCCTCCGATGAGTCTGGTCCTGCCTCCACATCATCTGGCGACACCGGAAAATGGCCCACACGCCGATACACAGGTACCTAGAATTTTCTCTGGGCACCCAAACCTTCTTCTTCGTGGAGACTCATCACATGCAGCAACACAATCGCTGCAACTCCTCTCTCCTATATTGCCTGATTACACTTCACCACTCGTACTCCCTTACTCATTTTACGTCTGTCTCAGACCCAAAAAATTTCCATGGGTTCGTCGAATTCATATCAAGGAAAGACACAGCAGAGAAAGAAGACTCGAAGAGAGAGAGGGCATATTTGGAATCCACCTACCCTATTCTCGATCAGTCGGAGCCCCCTTATTGGTGACACCTACTCCGCCATCGTGCTCATCAACCGGCGACAAATTAAGGCTTGCCTACGCATCTTCCAATGATTGAAAGCTTAACGACATCAACGATCCGGCAACAAGATAAATAAAAAGGGGGAGAGGGGGAGAGAGAGCTAGAAAAAAAAAAAAAAAAAGAGAGAGAGAGAGAGAGAGGTATAATAGTCATTTTAGGATATGTTGTGTGAGAATTAGAGAGAATATGGATTTAACCTGTTTAATTTAAAAATTTTGGATTAAATTGATTTATGCAGCAAAGTATAGGGCGTAACAAGTATTTAGTCCATTATTAATTGATTTGGTGAATGATCATAAGCATATGAAGATGAATAGTTACGAAAACAATTGAGAAAAAGAAAAAGGCGAGAGCAGAAGAGGGCAGCATTTCGAACGACGGAGGCGGTGTTGCAATCCGCCACGGGTTGGCACGTCGCTGGCCAGAGACGGCAGTTTGCTTGCCGCTGATGGTGGTCGTTGATTTTATCTTTCTTAATTTATAGACAAAGGGCATTGTTGGAATATTGTATCCAAAAAAAAATTAGGGTGTAACGAGCCCCTCCCATTTTCTGTCTCTCTCTTCTCCGCAGCTTCACTCTCTCTCTACTTCAGTCTCCTCTCATTTCACTCTCTTCGTGAGTCCATGGATCTGAAACCCTAACTTTCATCAATCTCTAATCTCCTCTCCTTCTTTATTTTCTTATCCTCTCTGATCTGCACAAGTCCTCGCTTTCCCCCCAAATAAAAATGGCGAGGAGATCCGGAGTTTTGCTCCGCCAATTGCTCGGGAATCAAAGCAACCCAGCTCTTCTTCACCATCACAACCTTTCTTCTAATTCTCTCCAAACCCTAACCCTAACTTCAATTCCCTCCGCCTCCAAATCCTTCTCCACCTTCCCGCTCGATTTTCACTACGAGGACGTACTGCGTCAGGATATGCTGCTCAAGATGAACTACGATAACGTTATGCAAGTTCCGCGCCTTTGCGAACTGAAACTGTTATCGAAGGCGCCGGAGATCGGAAAAATTGCGATGGAGATTTCCGGCGGACAGAAGTTCCTGACGCAGAAGGATAAGGATTTGACGGCCAAGGGGTTTAGGGGCGCCAATTTGGTCAGCCACCGAGCTCGGCAGACCACTCTCCGGAGAATCGGAATGTCTAATTTTCTGGTGAGAAGCCTGACGGTGATGTCTCTTTTGTCTTCTCCGGTTCAAATTCGGAAGAATTTTATTCAGTTTTCGATGGAGACGGAGTTTATAGAGTCCTCGCCGGAGCTTGAGGATCATTTCGAGATCTTTGAACAGATTAAAGGGTTCAATGTGACTATTGTCACTTCGGCCAGCACCAAAGATGAGGCTTCACTGCTGTGGAGCGGCTTTTTGCAAAAGGATGAGGTTAAATTCTAATGGCATTACTACTCTGATCGATCATGTCATTTGTAACAAAAGCTCTGTTCGTTTTCTTGGAGTTAATCTTTGGTTTACACTTCTTGTGCAGATAGCTGATTAATATAAACAAGTGTGTCCAGTGATAGGAGAGCATTCATAAGGTGTGGCATTGCAATCTCATCTTCTGTTTGTTAATTTCGATTGATCATTTTTAGTTGTATTTGAATTTTTAGAGGCCCATCTGAAGATTAAGGTCTGGCTATCTTGGTGTATTGTCAATTATATTTGAAGTATGACCCGAAAGATTGGAAACTGATTACTTGGGTTATTTTCTGAAATGGTTTCTTGGTAACTAGTATCAATGTAATTGTTTGAGAGGTAGATAATGTTCAGAATGTTAAGTTTCATCCAATGAAGTTTCGGTTTGTAAAAATGGATCTGATAAAAACAAAATGTAAATGAATTAGATGTGTGCCTGCACATATGATGTTGTTGAGATTAGAACAAAGCATGATAAGAAATAGGTTTGGATTTTGATTTGGTCTATTGTCTTGGAGTTCGTCTGTTACTTTCACACTGACACTTTGTATCTTGATCTGAAGTATGGGTGTTGTTTCGATAGAGGATGCTAGGGACTAAATCACCTTTACTTTTGGAATGTGCAAGATAAATTGTATTTATTTTTGGTCAGTTTCATACTCATGTAGTTATTATTTCCATACTCTAATAGTGTAATTATTGTCCCAGGTGTGCTTGTAGGGAACTTATGTTACAATTTCTTGCTATGACCCTTTTAATGGACCTAATGCTGTTTGTTCTGTCTGTGGAAATTTGAAGAAACATTGGAGAAGTTGAATGTTAAGTTGTTAAATGATTTAATACTCATCAATTTGTTTGAATGCAAATTCCACACTTATCTCCAGTGATTTAACTGCTAAGTGTGTTTTAACCCATTGCTTTTTGATGCAATTCTAAAGTTCAGTTGTATATCTTACCATTTCCTAAAGTAGTTTAGAAAAGCTTGAAAAGGGCAAAGCAGATTGTTCTAGGCTGACTGTATATGGTTTAGCTAGGGATGGCGAAAATCCCTTCTGGTTGGGTCCCCATTGGTTCTGCGACCTTAAAGAGGGGGAATTTGAAAAGAATTCGGCTATAACAGGGATGGCGAATACCCAATAACACTTGAGACTTTAGTATTAAAAATGTAGGTATATTATTTTGTAACTTTTGAACCCCTAATTACTGAGATTTAAATTTGGAAATGTAGATTATGAGAAAATAGAATGGAACTTTCATCATTCATAACTTCCACATCTTTAGAAAGCTGCTCGTATCTTTTCAAAAAAGAAAAAGGAAAAAGAAAGCTGCTCATATATTGTTTGGTTTTAGAAAGCTTCTCCTAAAGTCCTAATGCCTTTTTAAATTGTTTTTGTAGGATTCTTGCATTGATGCAGAGAGATCACTCTGTTCGTTTATTTGAAACTATGAGGAAGCTGTGGAGTTGTAGTTGAGAGGCTAGTTGTGGTTAGCTTTATAAGATTCAGATGATGCAGGCTTTTAGCACCAATGGTTGACTTTTCAGCTTTATATACTTCTCGACTTGAATTTGAACTTTAACTTTCAAATAAATGATGAATGAGTTGAGTTGAATCAAATGATTTTCTCTTTTAGAATTTTGGATATTTGGAATGGTGTTGAAATGAATGTACATACCCTGGTTTTGGAATCGGATGATTCTGTAATCCCATCCCCAACCCACCTGTTATTATTCCTAGTTTCACCTCTCCTTTCATATGAAAACACACATACTTCACTGATTATATCAAAGCAAATCAGACGCTTGCCGTATTCTCTTCTGCTAGAAGTTACAGTTGGAATGTACAGTACGGGTGAGTGAACTCTGCTCGGAATTGGCAAACACTAGTGCTTAAATGGCCGTCCGCTTGCAAGATTGGATGTGGTATGTCTTAAGATACATCCCCCATTTGTTATCGTGGATGAGGCGTATGGGTTTTACCCAAGCCACATTACAGAACAGCTGTAGGTCCAGAATGTTTGCTGCCTAATATTTTGGTAGTTTATAACGCATTAGTTTCATGGTATCTTTGACTCAATGACACGAACTAATGAACTAGAATTTCTTGTTATGGGCAGACAAAGAAAATAGTCTATTATTTCCATCCAACTATGGAAAAGGTGTTTAGGTAGATCATCCCCTGGTTTAACCCAAAAACAAACATTTCATCTAGAAACCAACGTCAAAGCCTCATCCTTATCCTCAATTAACAATATCAAAATTTTGCTTAATTCAAGTAGACAACTACTAGTCTACCAGTCTGGCAAATCAATTCTGTTTTTGCTACTTAGAAAAGGATGAACTCTGCATATAGAATCTACCGTCTCAGCTTGCTCAGATCTTTGACCTCGGCAAAGATCTGAACCTGAGAATCAAGGTGGCGCCGATCGGCGACTTCAGAGAGTAAAAAATGACTTTGGACTTGGTTCAGGGGCACAGAAACTTGCCGGAGTTGAAAAGTAACAGCAAGAAAATCACAGAAATTGTTCCTTTGAATTTTGAAACAGTAAGAAATTATATATGATTGAAACAGAATATGTGCAGTACACCCAGGCTGAAAAACAACCACTTACATCACACTGTTACAATAGACAATCCCCAATCTCCCCAACCTCCATACCCCCATAAACTTAAGGAACCTCCATACCCCCATAAACTCAAGGAGAACAAGAAGAAAAAAAGAAATAAAAGAATGAACAAAATTATTTTCTAAACCACCTAGCTACAACATCAACAAGGAGTTGCTCAATTCATGGAATTGAGTTGTCAGGAACTTTCGGATTGAGCATCTGAGGAGTACCCGCTCCGCGGTTCAGCTGGAATTTGGGATCCATCTTCTTTCGGTTTGCTAATGAGCCCACCCACCGCTGAAACCACTGATTTGAAGATCTTTTTCTTGATCTGCCCTCTAGGAGGAGGGAGGCGTTTCAGGCAGTGGTTGGAGTTGGATTCTGGGATTTCCATCTTCTTCGAGCTGGGTATTTCCAGCTTTAAGAGAGTGTAAGACTAAGTAGAGAGAGAGAGAGAGAGTATGAGAGGGAGTTGGTGTGAAGAGAATGGATGAGGATCCCTTCTTTTATAGGACAATGATTTGGTGCGGAGTAGCAGCTTGATCTCCACGCATCTTCATATTATTGTGTGTCGTATACTCCCACCTAGTGTAGCCACCAAAGTCAGAAATGGAGCATTCGGACTATATTTATCACATGCCATAAAGAAAAATGGACAAAGATTGGATATTTTTGAAACTAATGAAATGTTCCAAATTTTACGATATGATTGAAATCGAAAATATTTTTTTAAATTAGTTTTTGTTGTAGAGAAACTGAATTTGAGAGGAATTTGCTGTGTGTTCTCATTGATAATAGGGGCCTCTTTATATAGAGGATTACAATGCATAGAATCTCAATCATACAAGGAAAGTAATTCTACATTGATTAGGATTCTAGATCCTTCAAATTAAATCATATTACCACTAGGTCAAGTAACCTAGAGTTTAGGCTAAACACAAATTAGGTTTTCCTTCAACACTCCCCCTTGTGTTGCCCAAACGCGGTGCTTCTCTCGTTGCCTCGTTAAAAACCTTGCCGAGTAACAAAAACCCAGTGGGACAAAAATAACCTCGGTCGAAGGGGAAAAAGAGCACAACACACCCTTCACGATTCGAGACGAACATGTAGACATCTCCCCCTGATGTCTGCACCTCCCCCTGATGACTACAATCATGGGAGTTCAGATAATTTCCGCAAGTCAATTCTTGCCACATGTTTCTCGAACGTGGTATTGGGCAATGACTTAGTAAACAAGTCTGCCTCACTGTCCTCAGATCGAACCTAGTTCACTTTGATCTCGAGGAGTGTCCGTTGTTGCTGATTGGTGTTGTCGCTTTTGATGTAGCCTTGCCTCATTTGTTCAAAACAAGTAGCATTATCCTAAATGCTCGTAGGCTCATCTGTGGTAGACTTCAAACCACAATTGTTCGAACATGCGTAATTATGGATCCAATCCATATACATTCACGAACCACTTCGTGAAGAGCAATGATCTCTGCATTGTTCGAAGATATAGCGACTAGGGTCTAATATGTAGACCTCCAAGATGTCACGGTCTTTTCCCATGGTGAACACTTAACCGGATTGGGAATGACCATTATGTGGGTCAGACAGATACCCAACATCAGCAAAACCTTCCAAAACACATGTGGTTTTGGGATGGGGATAGAGAACGCAGGCCAGCGTTGGCGGCGTACCTGGTGTGTGATGGGTCCGAATCCATCATCTCTTTGTAGGGATAGAACAAGCCCATATCATTCATACATCTCAAGTATCGAAAGATATCTGTTACACCAATCCAATGGCGTCGCGTTGGCGCAGAGCTATATCTAGCTAACAAGTTCACAACATACGAGATGTCCGATCTTGTGCATTGAGATAAGTACAATAATGCGCCTATTGTACTAAGTAAGGCACTTTTGCCTATAGCACATCTTCGTCATCATCCTTTCGACGAAGAGGATCCTTTTCAGGATCAAGACTACGGACGATCATGGGGGTGCTTGAAGGCTTGACCTTGTCAAAATGCCTAAGCATCTATCGACACGATGCTCAAGTTCCAAACCGAGACATAATCGTGTTCTCCCAAAATCCTTCATCTCAAACTCGGATTTCAAGTGTTCAGCGGTTTCCCTTAACTCTTTAAGGGCTTCTAATGAAGATCATGTCCAACATGAACCGCGATGGAATCCGAAACTTGTTATAGAAACGCGTGGGCATATCCCTTCCCAATCAAGTAGTCACTTTAGTGAGTGTTTCAACCTTATTGTAAACGCGCTCCATGGTCTAGAACCTCTTGACTTGGGTAAATGAAGTTCGCCATGAACCTTCATGTATGTTCCGTATCTAGATCCCTATAGAGATACGTAGTGACCATATTTGTAAGCTGCATGTTCAGTTATTCGGAAACTACCAAACTGACAAGGTAGTGGAGTGCAATGACATCCATTACGAGAGAATATGTCTCATCGTAGTTGATTCCAGGGTGTTTTGTGAGAAGCCTTGCGCCATAAGGCGAGATTACCATCTCTTTTTCTCATCACGCTTTCTAACGAAGACCCATTAGTCAACAGGTTTTATGTTAGGAGGTGTTGGCATCTCTAGCTCGAAAACCTTCCTCTTCGTTAGAGAATCCATCTTAACCTGGATCGCATCTTTCCATTTAGGCCAAAAAAACTCTCTACGTTGGCATTCATTCATCAACGGAGCGTGGTTCGATATCATCGGACTCAGCAAACTCATGCGCAACAAAATGCGTAACTACATCATCAATTATGATGTAGTTTCTATCCCACATCTCATGTACACTAGTGTAAGTTTCATAGAGCTCTATATTCTCAGGAATAGGGTTTGACGTTGAGGCGTCCCCCAACGATAACCATAACCCGGAAGATACTCATGAGACGGATTTTGAGTCTTGATGATTAAAGGATTGAAATGTGCCAAAGTATCCTTCGAACCCATGGGCCTCCCACGCATCCTAGCTGGGGCCATGGCCTGTAACGCCAGAGTGCCACTCTCTTTGGCATTGGCGCCATGCCTACCTCCGTGTAGGGTGGCGCTTACGTCCTCTCGTAGGGATGTCCTTCCTTGCAGGCATGTTTGCAGCATATTTGTGTGATCTCGTCACTTTAACAGGGATCAAGATGAGACATAGTGGGGACAGACTACGACAATTCCTGTCGTTCCTGTTGAACATCCATGTTCTTATCTCCCCCTAACGACGGGAAGACTGTCTCATCAAAGTGACAGCCGCAAAGCTAGCGGTAAGGAGATCGCCTATCAAGGGCATTTAAGTGGCGGACGATTGTTGGAAGCGCAAATCCAACGTAGTTGCCCATTCGTCTGTAAGGACCCATCATAGAGCGCTGTGGCGGCGCAATTGGCACATAAATGGCTCACTCAAATGTGCGTAAGTACAAAATACGTGTACCCAGTCACTAGCTGTAACGCATAGGTACATTGAGTGGCGGTAGGTCGTAGACGAATTAGCATGGCTGCATGCGATATCGCATCACCCCAAGCGGATGTAAGAAGATTGGTGCGCATTACCAATGTTCGGACTACTATCGTAGCCGTTTCCACGAGACCAATTGGGTGTGTACAAGGGAATGTGATGTCCAACATCAAACCCATTGCAATATCCATCGAAAGTCTTTCGATGTAAACTCTCTAGCATAGTCAAATCCAATTGACTGAATAGGATGATTCGGGGAGTGAGCCCGTTGTCACATGATATGTGCTAGGAGTGTAGCATAAGTAGCATATATAGGTGGACAATGGCACAACACGTGACCGGCGTGTTTGCGTGTCAACCAACATCATGAAATATTTAAGCGTCCGCAAGTTGGTTGAATCAATCCACAAAATCCCTATGGATTCTTTGTAAGAACAGAATGAGTATTGTCATATCCTTTGCATAGGACGGTCTTAGTCCTAATTTCCATAAGGAATGGGCTTTGTAAAACGAGCGAGAGGCCTTAGAAGCAACCAATGAGGAGTTTGGTTAGGCCTAAGCGTCTGTAGCGCTATTAGAAGCAAAATATGTGACTACATCTCCCATCATGGCGTGGGAGCCATGGAAATTAGCATGTATGGCGTCATGGCCACAAGGAGGAACAACCATGGCGTTATGCCCATGGTTGGCGCCTTTTATGGCGGCATCTTGCTTCATTTTGCTCAAAAATGATGTCCATGTGAAGTCTTTTGTAGACGGATCATCATATCATGACTAGGATGATCTATCCTGTCATGACAAAGCCAATATGTGTCTAAATCCAAGAGATCTTCTCTCATAAGTTTATTGGATTTAATAGCTCGAATAGTGACATTAAGTCCACTAGAGAGACACATAAACGTCTCTAAGATGCGTCTTTGTTCGCAATCATTAGAGGTAATGCAAAGGAACTCATTTCCGTTCTCTTCATGCATTTTCGCATGGAATTCGTTGGCTATTCATAGGGTACTATTTGCCCTAAGAGCGTAGAGAGTTTCTGTGACAACAGTAATCAAGGTGCCATTTGGCAAGTGGAACTTGGGCTATTCCATGTCCTTAAATTAATACTGATGGTCTAGCCATCGTAGTCACAAAGTCATATGCTCAGAATCAAAATTGAGTCATAATGAAAAGAACTCGAAATTTTATTCATAAGCCAACGAAATACATCATTGTTTCTATGATCAAAGAAAATCTAATCCAATAAAAAGGAATATGGCAATCGCCTACATCTCTTGAAAATAAAAAGACTTAATCAAAATCGCCAGTTTCTGGGTCTTGATCCTTGTAGTCTTCCACCCTTAGATCTAGATCATCTTGATCATCTTGTGCCATGTAATTTGCTTCCCTTGCTTCACGATACGTCTTGTATGCGTTTGCAACATTCTGGGGTGCGGTACATGTTTTAGCCCAATGTTCAGTTGATCCACATCGAAAACAAACATCATCATGGTCAGGCTCCCTTGATCGAGGCGCCATTGGGGCGCGATTTGAACGACCTATCCTTTTGGTGGCGTTACCACCATGGTCGGAGGCTCCGCCTCTCTCTCTTCACACGTTGACCTCTACGGTTCCGTGCACGCCTCTCTTGGAGATTTCCTTCCTCTTTAGGGCGAATATATGGACTAGAACGTCCAGAATTGTCCATATCCTTAGGGTTTCGCTCCTTGCGTCCTCCATTGGGGGCGCGACTATAGTTAGACTCCGGAATAGGCTTAGTTCCCACGGGTCTAGCATTATAGTTCTTCACAAGGATATTATCGTGCTTTTCAGCTACGTTCATGGCGCAAATGAGCTCATGAAACCTTGTGATACGTCCTGCATTTACATCAATCCGATAATTCTTTGAAATCATCAATGCAGAGACGGGGAAGGTAGAGAGAGTCTTCTCGATCAACATCGTATCAGTTATGGCTTGGCCACAATACTCCATCAGAGACTTGATACGAAGAGCTTCCGAGTTATAATCAAGCACAGACTTGAAATCACAAAAGCGGAGGCTATGCCATCGCACTTCTAAATCAGGAAGCAGGGAGTCACGAACGTTGCCAAATCGCTGCTCAAGTTCTACCCATAGCTTTCTTGGGTCTTCCTCATTGAGGTATTCATTTTGGAGCGCGTCATTCATGTGCCTTGTCATGAGAATTATGGCCTTAGCTTGTTTTGCTTCAAAAGCAGTAGCTTGCTCGATTGAGAGCACGTTCTGACCAGGCTCTTGGATGGTTTCCAGAATTCCATCAGCCTCAAGATGTTGGCGCACATCTCGGACCCACCTATGGTATCCTGCGCCAGTTGTCTCGAGTGGGACAAAGCTCAACTTGTTCAGGTAACTCATCCTGAAAAACAACACAAGATTAGGGTTAGTTTCGGAGCGAAAAGGCTACCACGAAAAACTATTAAATTTCTGAGCGTAGTCGCTTCTAAGAAATTAGGAATTTTCTGAGCGTAGTCGCTTCCAAGAAAATCCAATTCCAAGAGGGGTTTTGGATTAGATCGAAACGACGATGTATATGGTCAATCGTTTTCTTCTCAACAAACTCTAAGTTTGGAGGACTCTACAAGCTCTAAGTTTGGAGTAAGCACGAACCCCCACAGTTCGGCTATTGGTCTCCCCTATGTAGAGAAAAGGGGGGTAGAAGAAGGGATTTTGGAAGTCCCCGAGAAAAGAAGAAGAAATTGAAAAACTTCACAAAAACGGGAACTTTTAGAAAAATTTACCTTAAAAGATGGTCGGAAAAACCGTCGCCTGAAAGTTACTTAGCGGCCGGAAAATGGCCGGAAAGTCACCGGAAGTGGCTGGAAAAGTCGCCGAAAAATCGCCGAAAAGTGGCCGGAAGTAGGCCGGAAGTCTGCCGGAAAAGTGTTGACAGGAGGGTTGACCTGTCGTTGACCGGGTGCTGACGTGGCAGTCCGACGCTGACGTGGTGGATCTTTTTTTTTGCGGCTTGGCGGCTTGGTAGCTCTGCGGCTTGGTGGCTTGGCGGCTTGGGCTTCAGGTATCTGGGCCAAGAGCATAGGCTTCTGGAACTGGGCTTGCTTGGGCTTATTGCAGTTGGGCCTAGGGTTGACCAACCGTGGGTTCGGTTGACTGAAGCACAGATAGAGGATGCAGGCGGCCGGTTCAGCGGCTCCGGTGGTTCAGGTGGCCGGTTCACGTGGTTCTAGGCCGGTTCCGATCATGATTTTTTGTCTCCGGTGATTTGAGGTGCTGCTGCAGCTGCTGGTGAATTTTGGTGGCAGTTGACAGGGGGGAAAGCTCCGAACCGGGGAGAGAGGTTATGGATATTTCCGGGGGCCGGTTCGGGTATTTTCCGGCCGGTTCTAGGGTCTTCGTCGCCGGTTCTGGGCTCCTGGGGGAGAGAGCTTCAAGATGGGAGGCGGAGGTTTCGGGGGTTTGAAGGCTACGAATTTAGGATTTCAGGGTTAGGGCTCGTGCTGATAACGTGTTGTAGAGAAACTGAATTTGAGAGGAATTTGCTGTGTGTTCTCATTGATAATAGGGGCCTCTTTATATAGAGGATTACAATGCATAGAATCTCAATCATACAAGGAAAGTAATTCTACATTGATTAGGATTCTAGATCCTTCAAATTAAATCCTATTACCACTAGGTCAAGTAACCTAGAGTTTGGGCTAAACACAAATTAAGTTTTCCTTCAACAGTTTTTAAAATTTCAATATTAGTAATCAATGTTTATCAAATTTTCAATACTCTAAATTTTTATAAATTCAAATTATCAAAATTTTCAGTATTTTGTTAAATAATCAATGTTTTTTAGATGAACCAGTAACTATTGTTTAACTACCATTTAGTCAAGTTTTCCAAAAAGATGTTTATAAAAGTTTCAATTTCAAATCCTCTCGTCTGTTGATTTGAAGAAAAAAAATTATATACTTATTGATTGTTATCCAATAAACAAGTGACAACAACAAATAAATTATAATTAATAAAGGACATGATGGATCGCCTTTTTGGGGATGAAGGGGGTCACACTATCAAGGACGACAAGTAGGGTGTTCTTGATGGAGGGTCCAGGATCGAGTTAGCTTGAAATTAGTATTCTTATCAAATGTATCCGAATTTAAGCCAATGGTGTTCAAATGATCTAGGCAACTGACAAAAGCTATCACGGTAAAACTTGAAATGCAAAGGAGGAGAAGAAGCACAAAAATGCAAGGGAACCCTACAAAGTGTTTTGTCTCCACCCCAGTTGGACAATATACTTTTTTCATACTATTTTTGCATTTGATGTTTTTTTTTGTTGTTGATCAAATAAGAATGAAAATTGCAATGAGAATGGGAGATAAAAGCTTCAACTAAAACTTTTCCCACTTTAGACGTTAAAATGGACATCTATACTGACGCACTGTTGAAGCCAAACTAGGCCCCGACTCCAAACATACTAAAAACTTAACTTAAAATACTAAACTCGCACCAAACAAAGTGGTAGAAACAACAAAATGTGTTGGAGCAGACTCATCCAAGAGCACCAACTCCCACCCAGAATGTACCTGGCCAGCAATTGATCGACCAAGCCAACACTCATCGTTAACCCGATCAAAGGGATTTCTGGACAGTCAGACCTAGGACTAAAGAAAACCCAACACTGTCATCCCACCACTACTCCAAAACGCCATCACTTCCAACCCAAATCCTGACAGGAAAGACCTCCTAGAAAGCCATTAATGCTCGTCTATGCCACAGGCAGACTTTGTGCTGCTCTAAACTAGGCAGGAACGACCCTCAGGAAGACCAAAGTGATGATTGTCGTTGCCACCACCTGTAGTGCACCCGACCAAACACAAACCAGCTAAAAACCACAAACCAAAATAAGCAATCCAAAACTAAAAACAATGAAAGAAAAAAACACCAAAACACTGTTTCCCAGATTGGGCCCAAAACCACAGGCCCAGCCTAATTGCAGCTCCATCATCCTGACACCCATTGACCGTCGTGACCACAGTTCCCTCGCTTCTTCGCCGTCCAAACCTTGGTTGCAGAACGAGACACCTCAATTGTCTTCACATCACTGCCGTTACGGTCACATCCACCAGAATCGCGGCCTCACCACTCCACCCATTAGCACCACCCCTGTAACACCCCACCGGAACCCGGCCGGAGATCGATCTGACTTCAGACCACCAAGAAGTTCCAATCCAAACAGTAGAGCACCCAAACAAGCCCGATCCGAACCCCACCCATCCCCCCTAAACCAGATTGGGAACGAACCATCACCCTCGATCTGGGGTTTCCCGTCCCCAACCAGCCACCCGACCATCCAATCTCGGATCGATCCAACCACCCCCTCCACGACATCCCCATACGGCTTCTCCATCCAGTCCCGATGAATTGCGCCCATTCCGATCCATCTGTCCATCCTCCGTTGGCCGAAAAACCCCGCGAACTTCCGATGGTCGAAGCCCAAAACCTACTGATCAAAGATCGACGCCACTACTTGCCGATAAACGGCGACAGTAGGCCTACCCGTCCGTAGGACGAGTCGCCAGATGAGTGAGAAGAAATTTGGGAGAAACTCTTGTGGCTAGGGTTTTTTTTTATTTTTTTTTAGTTCTCTTTTTGCATTTGATGACTGTGCAACAATTTCTCTATTTAAAGAAACTACGTCTATTATTAAAGCAAAGTTAAATACATAATGAGTTGACAATTCATTAAGTTCTAGAAACTCTTAGCTGATTCTAATATTTTTGATCTAATTCTTTTGATTATCCAATTAAACTCCTTTTGTATAGATTATCAACTGAGATCGATTTCAGTATAATTTTGCAGTGTTTAAGCTGTCACGCAACACGGTTTATGTGGAAGAGTATAATTAATCTTGTGGAGTTGGTATTATAATCAATTACTCTAAATAGGATTAATTAAATTTAGTTTATTGGCCTGCAACAATAGAATTCATAATCAGAAAATGAAATCTAGCCAAGACTATATTTATGAATATCTGCCAACATAGAATAAAGTCGATCAAGATATGCATGCATCATTTAACTTGATGTAATAAATAATTAATAATGAGATGCTAATCACTGTCAAGTCAGGGAACTCATGATTTATTATATCATGTGAGACTGTGAGAGTGCTTGAAGAATCTAATCAGGCAATATTATATAATACAAATAATTATATTATGTATTATCTTATCTTATTACTGATGATTGGTTCTATGATATAAGATTGATGACAATTGACAAATCCAAACGATCCAACGAGGCATAACAAATCAGCCAACATTGTCACATAGATAAGTTGATTAGATTTGCGCGAAAAAAGAAGAAGAAGAAGCTCAGATTTGTTTGAAGACACCTAGTTTGTGTGTTTAGTCAAACTCTGATTAGTTGTCTTAGTTGTAATAGGATTAATCTTACAGATATTCTCGGATATATTTTATTGATTGTATGATTCAGTTTTCTTGTAAGACTCATATTCTCTGGATGTAATTTTATATATAAAGAGACCCATATTATTAATGAAAGACACAACTCATTCTCTCCCAATGTAGTTTATCAGCAGGAAGCTCTAACTCTAATTCAAGAAGCTAAAACTCTAAATACGAATACAAAACCTTGAATCCCTTTCTGCCTCCGCTGCACACCTTGAAGCCCTCGACCCCAGAAGTCCAGAACTGACGGCAGAACCACCAGAACCTGCCTCCGGAAGCTCCAAATCGTCTGTCGCAAATCCACCGCTGATTCGCCGTCTTACAGACTATCTACAGCCTCCAAACTCGGTCACTAGCTGCCTCGACGCTAGGATTTAGGAACCGGAAGCAGAACCTCAAGAACTGGTCTAAAAATGACTGAACCGGCTGCCTAAGTCACTGAATTTTAGCTTTATATACTTGTCCACTTGAATTTGAACTTTTACTTTCAAATAAATGATGAATGAGTTAAGTTTGAGTTGAATCAAATGATTTTCTTTTTTAGAATTTTGTATATTTCGGGTGGTATTGAATTGAATGTACATACCCTGGTTACTGTAATCTTATTCCCGACCACTACACCATAGATTCTCATCTATAGCGTTTCAAAAACGCTATGGTAGGATTCAATAGCGTTTTAGTAAACGCTATGTCTGCTGGAGCTATAATAGGTACAGGGTCAGTCATAGCATTTTCGGAAACGCTATAGTACGTTTCCTATTGATAGCGTTTTTGAAGCGCTATTGTCTGACATCTAATAGCGTTTGAAAAATGCTATAGGCGAGTTAACAATAGCATTTTCTAAGTGTTGTTGTTTAGCCTATCATAGCGTTTAACAAATGCTATTGTCTTGGTTTCCATAGCATTTCTCAAGTGCTATCAATTGACCTCTTTTTGTGATAATAAACGCTATTGTTCAATTTTCAGTAGCACTTACCAGTGATATCAAATGACATTACATACTTGTTTCATAGCATTTAAGAAACGTTGTCATTGTCTGGACATTATTTTTATCACTAGCTAGTACAAAATTTTATATAAAGCGTGAAGATGATACAAAAATGTCAATCGTCTCATCAATATTCAAACTTCATATATGAATTTCAAATACTATTCAATAAAATTGTCTCAAAAGCTAGCAGCCGATCAGTTTATTGAGGAAAAGATAAACAAGTAACTACAATATCTCAATCAAAAAATACTTGTGTGCAGCTCCTAGCATTCATGACCGCATCAGTCCATTACTAGCTTCTCCAATTTAACCTTCATAGATAGCTCTCTTAGCATCTCTGAACTGTCATAAAATAAGAAATCAAATGCAAAGGCAATCAAACAAGTAATCAATCTTCATTAACTCAGATTCCTACAACTTACTGAGAACCAAGAAGAGAAATTTTGTCAATGTTAACAAATTATTTGGGAAGAAATATAAACATAGGAGTTTAAATGCATACCGGAGCTCTAAAAGATAACCCCTTTGTCTGCTGGCCATGATATTAACTTGTGCTATCAATAAACAGTATTCTTGTAGTGCAGCCAACAAAGTTTTTTCCCCCTCAATATTAAGGATACAAACTTGCTAGAATTAACCTAGCAGCAATGTTCTTGGCCATTCTTTTGATTGTCCACATGAACTTTAGCATACTGGTTGATAACATGCTAATTTCTTGAACACTGTACAAACAAGTACCATTGATTAACCAACTATAGAGAAATTAAATGAGGACAATTACTAGAACAATATTAAGAAGCTATAATGACAAAACTGACCACAATGCTTTACTAATGCAGACATGCAGTGGTTGTCCACATAGGTCTGTTAGACCTCTCACAGCCATTAAAACTGCTAATTAAATTTTGCAGCAATCGCAACTAATAAGAAACTTTGAAAGAATAATTGCTGAATATTAGATTCTTGAACAGGTAATGAGGCATAACAAATACAAGTTATTGCCTACTACATTGCTGAATTAAACACGACCCACAATTGAATTGAATTGACAAGCCAAAATCAAACATGCTTTATTAGAGCTTCGAAGTTTCTATGTCAAATAGAGAAAGTGGCATCTAAACAAGGAGAAAATATATATTAACAACAAATTTGATTACCTTGAAAGAACCATTCACTTTTCGACTCCTTGACTGTTCCACCTCTTGAGCTGCCTTCTAGCTCCAAGTTCACAGTTCATTGTCTCCATGCATTAGGCCTAATATATATATATATGACAATAATGTAACTAATGGCCAAAGTCTCATCTCTCACTACCTCTCTTATTTTGTGCACTTTCCCTTTTTTAATTACGACAAAGAAAACGAAACCAAAGCCAAAGTTGTTATAAGCAGCAGCCCATAACAATTCTTACTATCTATCATTAGTGCTAAACCAACTATAAAAAAGAAAAAAGAAAAATAATAAAAAAGCGTAACAATAACAAATCATGTAAAGAAATCAACTTACTTAGATCAACACAAATAATTCTCTCCTGCAATTAGGAACCGTGGATTGCAGAGTTGTGAGAACCTTGTCAAATTTGCCTACCCTTCTCCTAAAGCGTCTCCATCATGTAATTAAACACTATAATCTCATAAGCTACTTCATCTAAGGAGGCAAATCAAAATAGTTGCATGAACAGATAAAGATAAAGAAAGAGAAAAAAGAAAAAACAAGCAAATTAATAGCAGATACTAGCTACGAACTAGCTAGACTACTACCTTACCTCATCAAGTATGAATCTCTCAAGGTAAGTATGGTTAGTAACCTTAGTATCTTTCTCCTACAAACATCAAAAGATGCAAATGAGCTAAATAGCTAGAAATATTCACCTAAAAATTGATACTCTCTTGAAAATTGTATTTACAGGACACCAATCCACTTAACCTATATTCCCTATCAGAAGTCCACTTGATCTGTGTTTCTTTTTCATTTGAAAGCTCAAGGAATTTGAGCATGTAATTCTGAACCCAAAGCTCTTTGCTACAGTGATCCCATCCTTTGTCACTTTAGGAGATCTAAAGCTTTGCTCCAGAGTCCAGACCAACATTGCGTCCCTAAAAATCAAACATCAACAACCACCATAACAAGCCAAGCCTCCACAACTGTCAATTACTCTGATGGAATTGAAGTAAGACCATTGAAACTAACTTTATTCTCCACTTCAATTGCAAGAAGTACCAAATTGAAGAAACAAAAAGAAGTAAAAAAAAAAAAGAGATAACATACAAATCTTAGATTCAATGTGACATTCCTAAAATTACAAGAGCACTTCATATCAATGTTTTCTCCCTTTATATTAATGATACAAATTCTGCTAGAATTAACCCACAAACAATGGTTTTTGGCTTTCTTTTGATTGTCGACATAAAACTCAGCACAGTAGTTGATAACATGCTAATTTCTTGAACATTAGGCCTCATTGTAAATTCATAGCAAGTAGAAGACCAGATTCCAATTACGTATTGAGACAGGTAAATTGAATAGTGCTGATATACCAACATTTGGTCTTCTAACAATTGCAACTCTTGGAAGATGGTTTGGACCTGCAAATGAAAATTACATGGTTTAGAGACTGAATCTTCTCTATTTCTCCTTCATTTCATTAAAAACAGACCCCAAGTTATGGTGTTTTGTAAAATAACAGTCCAATTGCATTGTAGAAACCAACAATATCTATCTTCCAAAAACAGAACCAAAGTATACAGAAGTGATGATGATATATATATATGTATATATATATATACAGATCCTATCCAGAGCGAGGCATCGCTTTGAAATTTCAGAGCGAGGTTAGGGTTTATGATCACTTTTCGGTCGCATATCCACATCTCAACCGTTCAGTTTCTAGATACTAATGTATAGATCATCTCTGTAAAATTTCAACGAAATTGATGGTCTTTAAGGTATCTAACTCGCTTAAAGCAATGGACGAACTGAATCTGTCCAATCTGAACCGTACTAGCTTTAAGGCAGTTATCAATGCCTTAACGACCATCAATTTGGCTGAAATTTTGTAGAGATGATCTATACATTAGTACCTAGAAACTGAACGGTTGAGATGTGGATATGCGACCGAAAAGTGACCCTAAACCCTAACCTCGCTCTGAAATTTCAAAGCGATGCCTCGCTTTAGATAGGATCTGTATATATATATATGTATGCAAGTTGTATATATGTATTAGCTAATAACAGTAATGGCCAATATTTCAGTATTTACAGCAGTAAAATAAAATCTGAGGAAGATACCATTATTTGTTTACTTACAGTCTGAACTGGAGTTTTAATTATAGTTTCCCCCCTCCTCTGCTTTCAGTCGATTTCCTCTTGATCAGTTTTCTCATCTCTGAAAACCATAAATAGACAACAAAATGATGCAACATACTTAGTTCTACCACACACACAATTTAATTACTTGAGATACCCAACAGAAGAGGTATTGAAAAGCACATAATTTCTTTGAAATTTTGGACAATTCTTGGGGTGGATTTTAATGTGCAAAAAAGATTAATCCTGAGTTCACAATAGCAGTGGCCTACAGTACTTAAATTGACAGGACCCACCCCGAATTTCACCCTGAAACCCGAGGTGGCCCTGTGGGGCCCACCTTAGGGATAACTCTACCAAAAATTCGGCAGAGTCACCTCTAAAATGGACTACCCAAAAACCTGTAAAACACACTAAACACTTCAAGCAAATCAACCTTATACTCCTGGAGCCACCCTGCTCTCAATTACCAACAACTCCACTTTCACAAAACACAAAACTCAAAAATACTAATCCCAAAGGTTAATCAGAGCAATACTACTATACACAGGGATATAAAAGAAGAGTAAAGGATCAAGCGATCCTACACTGCGGAAGTAGTGACAACTATGCCTCAAATGTCATGTACGCCCGACCTCCCCTAATACGCCTGCAAACTGGGCATTAGAAACCGAAAGGCCCAGGGGAAAGTAGACGAAAAACGTTAGCGTGAGTGGACAAAAATAAACAATTTAAAGGAAAAAGGATTTCATACTTTCCCACATTTATTCTCTTTAATAACCGATGCATGCAACAATTAGAAAAAAAAATACATTTAGCTTTAAATCCAAGAATTTCCAAAACGATAAATCGACTAGCCTCGCTAGTCACCACATTCGAAACTATATCGTAAAACCGAAATCTCATTTCTCAATAAAATAAGACCAGCCCCGCTGGCTACAGTGAAAATCGGACTAGCCCCGCTAGTCAAGCAACGATAAAATATGGGGAAGAAGTTTCACCATACAAAAGAAGGGAGCCTTATTGGCTCGGGTCGGAGTGTCCCACACTCTAGAGCATCCCATGCTCTCCTCTACTCACCTACGAACACATAGTAAGTAGGGAGGAGTACTAATAGGCTAGCCAGTAATATATATATATATAACGACCCTGGGTATGGTGGTTAAAAACCGATAAATCAATAAAGCTTCCCCATGTCCCACGTATAAAGACAACACGGGTACGATTCCCAACCGTACCCGGAAATACTCAAAGAGTCGTATAAATTAACAGCGTGTCCCACATGCTAAAGAAATAAGTAGATTGTCAATGAGGCACTCCCAATGCCAAAAATCGAATAAATAAACAAGAATTTATTCCATCGAAATCCCATTTCGAAAATCTTTCAGAAATCTCAAATCGACGATTATAAAGATAATATAAACAGTATAAATCTCGAAAATCACATCGAAAATCAACATCATTTATAATTTCGAATCCGAGCATAACATCTTCATAACCAAAACTCACAACCGGTATAAAACATAAATACTTCATGAGAATCATTATTGAAAGCAAATCCACGAGATAAATCGTAATTAAATTCCAAAATCAATTTATATGCTCGGAAAATAATATGTTAATCAATTAAAGCATTAATTCAAGAAAAACATTTGCATGCATCCATATTTAAAAGCAAAGGTCCACTCACAGTACTATTGGCAACCACGCAAACGAGTTCCTTCATCTAACCGTAGCTCGCGACATTGCCCTGTACACATTTATATTTCCGTAAACGGCAATCCGATAAAATAATTACGAACTTAAACGAAATCCGAAAATCCCTATCTCCAATACTTCTCAAATTCAACCCAAATCTCTTCCACAATTCTAATTCCTCAATTTACATATTCCATAATGAAAACGAGGGAAATCCGACGGCCGGATTTCCCATAATTCCACCACAAAACTCCAAACTTCGAAAATTCACAAACAATTCCAAACTCCTCCAAAATTCACCAAACTTCACATATATGCTCTATGATAATTATAGAATTTAACTAGCTAAAATTTGAAATTTATAAACAACCCTAGCCGCCGCTACCGCCGCCCACAGTGGCGGCGCCGCCGCCACCATCTCCGATGGCCACCAAAATTTGGCAGTAGCACCTTCTCAACACACTGATTCAACTTCTCAACTACAACATTCCCAAATAACAATTAAAAACGGCCGAAATCGATCAATGAACAAAAACCCAGAAATCCTCAAGAACCCTAGAATTTCAATTCGTCGATTCGGCATCTAAACAATAAATCGTGATACAAGGCCATAGGGGAAATGATCAGTGATGAAAACCGAACCTTCGACGGAAAAATGGGGACCGGAGGTGGCCGGAATCGCCGGAAATCGGCAAAAGTTCCAAACTGCAGCCGGAGGGGTTTTGGCTTCGATCCGTGGTTTTCCGGCCAAATCGTGGAAAACCAAGGTTGCTATGGTGCTCGGAGGGAGGAGGCGCTCCTCTGGTGACCGGTGGCACGCCGGTTGGTGGCCGGAATCGCCGGAAATCGATGGGAGGAGAAAAATCGCCGAACCGGAGAAGAGAGAGCTCGGGGGGGAGGAGAGAGAAAGAGGCAGGGTGGGTTTCCGGAAATGGAAACCTACCCGGGGTAACTTTGTATTTTTAACCAAAAATTACCATGAACAGTAACTTCACATTTTTGGCCATAACTCTCGCATACGAAGTCCGATTTTTGCGTACCACATAAGCACGCGCTCGGTTTAACGTCCTCTACAACTTCCATGAAGAACATTTCCTCAAATTTTGACCCGAACGAAAAGTCAACTTTTAGGGCCACTAAAAGTACTAAACCGAAAGTAAAAGTGAAAGTAAAGGTCGTTTACCGTCCAAATGACTAGTAAACACGTGGATTTAGGTTCGGGACGTTACAATCTCCCCTCCTTATAACAATTTCGTCCTCGAAATTTCATACTGTTAAAGTAGAGGTAGCACACATGTACTAATCTGCAATGCAACATCCTCAACGAAGGTAGTACTCAGATCATAACAAAGTGGGGATGATATCGCACGATCGATATGCAAGTCTGCTCAACTCATGCAGAAACTAACTTTAGATCTAGTCCAAGAGGTGGCCAAATAAAATAAGGGAATCGACATATAAAAAGGAACAGTCCTCAAGCAGAAATATGACCAGTCACTGTAATCTTGAATACCGCAAGGGATAATCGGTTCGCCCATCAAGAAAACCAAGATGTGGAAATAACGATATAACCCACAACCAGAATGAATTTCTTTTCATAGTCCCCAAAAGACTAATCAAAACAATATCTGATCCGATGTTTCCAAAACCTTGAAGCTTGTCGATTTATCCTTGGTCAAATTTTTCTCTTACAATCACAAGTCAACTACTACACTTCCTCTTTGCTACTCAGACAACTGACTGGGACATTGATCACGCCTTAAAATGACACAGTCACAAGAAAACTCATTTAATAGTTATCCCCCTGGCCACACTTATAGTTCTCAAACGGGCAAATTAGCATTGTCCCTCGAAAACTGCTTATAACTATAATGTGGGGATAAAATTCTTCTAAATCACATGCATTCCAAGGAGTCTACCAATTACCAATGTCTAAAATCGAAACTGCTCACATTATGTACTACATCTTCCGAAACCTGATGCAAAGCAAAATCCATAAATATTCGCTCAATTCCAGCCCAAATATTCAAATCTAAGAGGAGATACATCACACCAAAGTTGTTCTTAGCTGAGGCTACACTTCTTAGTCATAGGTCAAAAATCTGGTTAACTTCATTTCGTTCTCGCTGTCCTCTAATGCGACAATTGATAATTCTACTTCGTATGCCAATATAATTCTCACCACCGAAAACCATACTTGATTGGAATTCCGATCAAACTCAAATAAAATAGCATCCTTAAATAACTAGAAAAACTCTCTCATAACTGCTCCACCTGTTCCAAGTAGAACATTTCCAACCATCTGTCCGACATCACCTCATAACAATTCTACTACAGGTATGACATTATAGAAAAGTTCTAAATTCTGTATTGTCAAATCCTCTAATGGACACATACCTCCAATGGACTATGATGCATCCATCAACACAAGAAATTGCTCCTAATCTGATCCAAATCTTGACCAACAGGAAAAGAAATTCAACATTTAAAAAGGAAAAATCCTCAAGCTGGAATCTAGTCAGACGCAACAATCCCAACAAAATTCACAGCATCACTTGTTGACTCAACAGTTTTAAAGTATAGATATGCCCTCAAGCATTACCAAAAACTCTTAGCCACTGCTAAACAAAAATTCGTAAAAACTCTTTTGCTCAAAACAACCTGGAGAGAAAGTCGAATAAGAGCCCAAATAGAAAAACTCAAAGTCACTTAATTAAACAAATAACACTTTGTGTACCACAGAAACGGAGTCTACTTCCCAAGATAGGAAAATATGATATCGAAGAGGTTCATTGTCTGATGTTACAAGAATCAATGGAAATCAGTTATGTCAAACCGCGTTGAACTTGCAAGTACTAGAATATAGCCAACTCCTTTTATTTAACTTAAGGCCAAAACTGATAAACAACAATTGCCCTTACCAAAAAGAGGATAACCACAAATCCACTCCTCAATCGACACTTGGCTTCTAAGATTTTAGTTACAACAAGGATCTCAATGACTTTCTTGTGCTAACCAAAATTGTACCAAAAACTTTCCAAATCTTTTCACCAAGAATTATTCCAATAACATAACTCAATCATAGTAGCTCAACAATTAGTACTTAAATATATATTGAACCCATGATAGAGCATAAGCCCAATCAATTCATTCCAACTCAACTCCTACTTCCTCTTCAAGTCATCTTACCTTTAGACAAGTGGTGACCGGATTTCACTCGTACCAACTTCCTATACATTTTCAATTAAGGGTCACCAAAATGGCAAAACTCGCTTAATCCCACCAAAGGAATCCATTAAATATATTTAATTCAAGCAATAACTAATTCCTCAAGGTAGCCAACACAATTCACAAGCTCTTTCCTTTATATAATTCATAGGACACCCGTCCAACATCTTGTAGCACACCAAGCGATAACCGGATCCGAACGTGGTCCCACCACAATAATGATCCAATTTCCTCAAGGTAATCATCACTGAAGTACATCACTTAAAAGCATGCTACAATACCTTCCACCCAAAATAACAAGAGTCCTGATCAAACCTTGACTTAAAATATTTCCGGAGCTAACTGAAAACTTAATTCCTTAAAGTTATTACACCATCCACTAATATCATATCACAACCCATTCGTCCGGCAAACTTCACTAAGAGATTATCGCAATTCAACCCTCAAGGCTCCGTGATTCAAAACTCGAATCAGATTCCGTATCACAAAGTAATTCCGTTTGAACTTCTAAGAACACCCAACTATATCACTATCACTATTCCCCAAATTTACGTATAACCGTTTCACTCATAAATGGATAAGCAAAGGAATCCATTTGCATAATACCACATACGAAGAGTTGATTCCAACTCTCCCAATTATTTACCGACCAAAGTCGTAACTCTATTATAAAACCTTAAACATTCTTCCGATTCTTGCACTTCAAGCACATATCAACTGTAAAAGCCCATTCTTGTTAATCTCCCTACTCGCTACCATACAAGACTCAGATAGACAAAACTATAAGTCATGGTATCAAAAATCAATCTCTTTTATTTCGAGCAAAACTATACCCATACACCCTGGTTAGGGTACGACTCAAAATGACAATTTCTAAAAATCTCATCCTACTTATATCTCTCCATTACTGTCATCACTTCTCACTTGCCATCATCAGTGACCAAAGTCACTTGAAAACAAAGACACTAGCCATAACAATCCAGAATAATTATTCAATTTTCTCTATAAATGGTTTCCAACACTGAGGTTCCCAAAGAACCACCAAAAACTTCCAATAATATTTCAAATGCTACTTAACAACCAATCACATCACAAAACATCTTTCCCGAAACTTGGTTCAAAGTCAAAACCACCATTATTACCAAGTCCATTTCCACCCACAATCCTGATTCCCGAAGCAATCATATCATCTAGAGACAGCCCAAAGCTATTGTCGCTCGTCTCAGACACTCAAACACAACTCGAACTCCGGTTTCCGCACCTTAATCCCTGCCCCAACAAACTTGTTGGCATCAAGGAAAAGACAACCACAACATTTTCCTCGAATCACATTTCGTAGCACAATTCGAAACTGTAGAGTAGTTTTACTCTACCATCACCAGGGATAGGCGCAAGATAGTTAACCAATCGAATACACAAAGAAAGTCCTAGGAGGTCGGCGTACAAGAGGCATAGCACCAGAAGAAAACCAACTAACTTTGTACCTTACACACTTGATGAATACCACAGCACCGAAGAGCACACGATGGGGAACCGCTGCAGTCGGGCCATCACTCGAGAGGTACTGGGCAACACCAAGTATATAAGGTAACAGAATAGGAACGAGTCTACAGAACCTAACAACCTAATGCTCTGATACCAAATTGACAGGACCCACCCCGAATTTCACCCTGAAACCCGAGGTGGCCCTGTGGGGCCCACCTTAGGGATAACTCTACCAAAAATTCGGCAGAGTCACCTCTAAAATGGACTACCCAAAAACCTGTAAAACACACTAAACACTTCAAGCAAATCAACCTTATACTCCTGGAGCCACCCTGCTCCCAATTACCAACAACTCCACTTTCACAAAACACAAAACTCAAAAATACTAATCCCAAAGGTTAATCAGAGCAATACTACTATACACAGGGATATAAAAGAAGAGTAAAGGATCAAGCGATCCTACACTGCGGAAGTAGTGACAACTATGCCTCAAATGTCATGTACGCCCGACCTCCCCTAATACGCCTGCAAACTGGGCATTAGAAACCGAAAGGCCCAGGGGAAAGTAGACGAAAAACGTTAGCGTGAGTGGACAAAAATAAACAATTTAAAGGAAAAAGGATTTCATACTTTCCCACATTTATTCTCTTTAATAACCGATGCATGCAACAATTAGAAAAAAATACATTTAGCTTTAAATTCAAGAATTTCCAAAACGATAAATCGACTAGCCTCGCTAGTCACCATATTCGAAAACTATATCGTAAAACTGAAATCTCATTTCTCAAGAAAATAAGACCAGCCCCGCTGGCTACAGTGAAAATCGGACTAGCCCCGCTAGTCAAGCAACGATAAAATATGGGGAAGAAGTTTCACCATACAAAAGAAGGGAGCCTTATTGGCTCGGGTCGGAGTGTCCCACACTCTAGAGCATCCCATGCTCTCCTCTACTCACCTACGAACACATAGTAAGTAGGGAGGAGTACTAATAGGCTAGCCAGTAATATAATATATATATAACGACCCTGGGTATGGTGGTTAAAAACCGATAAATCAATAAAGCTTCCCCATGTCCCACGTATAAAGACAACACGGGTACGATTCCCAACCGTACCCGGAAATACTCAAAGAGTCGTATAAATTAACAGCGTGTCCCACATGCTAAAGAAATAAGTAGATTGTCAATGAGGCACTCCCAATGCCAAAAATCGAATAAATAAACAAGAATTTATTCCATCGAAATCCCATTTCGAAAATCTTTCAGAAATCTCAAATCGACGATTATAAAGATAATATAAACAGTATAAATCTCGAAAATCACATCGAAAATCAACATCATTTATAATTTCGAATCCGAGCATAACATCTTCATAACCAAAACTCACAACCGGTATAAAACATAAATACTTCATGAGAATCATTATTGAAAGCAAATCCACGAGATAAATCGTAATTAAATTCCAAAATCAATTTATATGCTCGGAAAATAATATGTTAATCAATTAAAGCATTAATTCAAGAAAAACATTTGCATGCATCCATATTTAAAAGCAAAGGTCTAACCGTAGCTCGCGACATTGCCCTGTACACATTTATATTTCCGTAAACGGCAATCCGATAAAATAATTACAAACTTAAACGAAATCCGAAAATCCCTATCTCCAATACTTCTCAAATTCAACCCAAATCTCTTCCACAATTCTAATTCCTCAATTTACATATTCCATAATGAAAACGAGTGAAATCCGACGGCCGGATTTCCCATAATTCCACCACAAAACTCCAAACTTCGAAAATTCACAAACAATTCCAAACTCCTCCAAAATTCACCAAACTTCACATATATGCTCTATGATAATTATAGAATTTAACTAGCTAAAAATTGAAATTTATAAACAACCCTAGCCGCCGCTACCGCCGCCCACAGTGGCGGCGCCGCCGCCACCATCTCCGATGGCCACCAAAATTTGGCAGTAGCACCTTCTCAACACACTGATTCAACTTCTCAACTACAACATTCCCAAATAACAATTAAAAACGGCCGAAATCGATCAATGAACAAAAACCCAGAAATCCTCAAGAACCCTAGAATTTCAATTCGTCGATTCGGCATCTAAACAATAAATCGTGATACAAGTCGATAGGGGAAATGATCAGTGATGAAAACCGAACCTTCGACGGAAAAATGGGGACCGGAGGTGGCCGGAATCGCCGGAAATCGGCAAAAGTTCCAAACTGCAGCCGGAGGGGTTTTGGCTTCGATCCGTGGTTTTCCGGCCAAATCGTGGAAAACCAAGGTTGCTAGGGTGCTCGGAGGGAGGAGGCGCTCCTCTGGTGACCGGTGGCACGCCGATTGGTGGCCGGAATCGCCGGAAATCGATGGGAGGAGAAAAATCGCCGAACCGGAGAAGAGAGAGCTCGGGGGGGAGGAGAGAGAAAGAGGCAGGGTGGGTTTCCGGAAATGGAAACCTACCCGGGGTAACTTTGTATTTTTAACCAAAAATTACCATGAACAGTAACTTCACATTTTTGGCCATAACTCTCGCATACGAAGTCCGATTTTTGCGTACCACATAAGCACGCGCTCGGTTTAACGTCCTCTACAACTTCCATGAAGAACATTTCCTCAAATTTTGACCCGAACAAAAAGTCAACTTTTAGGGCCACTAAAAGTACTAAACCGAAAGTAAAAGTGAAAGTAAAGGTCGTTTACCGTCCAAATGACTAGTAAACACGTGGATTTAGGTTCGGGACGTTACATAAATAGCTGCATCGAGATTCTAAAGAACTACCAAAATGATAACAGAGACTCACTGTAGGACTAAACCATTAGATTGCCAGCTCCAACATAGAAATAGAATAAACCACAAAGGAATAAGAGTAGGAACAACGTTGCAATTTTTTAACCTTCATCTCTGGAATAGAAAGAATCTCATCTTTGAATTCATGTATTTATGCATTCCAGTAGGAGTAGATTCAATGTCAAAATGACAGCACCATCAGTAAGTACAGCACAGTGAAAACTTGAGACTGAAAAATCAATTCCATTTCCCATCAGATTACCTATATGCTAATCAAATCAGTAAAAAAATTTAACAAAATCAAGAGAAGGCAAGAATGGATCATCACCTTCTTGACAGATGCAGACCAGGACAGAGTGGGACCCAAGAACACAATGAAGAAGAAAGGACCGCAGAGACCCCAATCCCTGAGAGCCTTTCCGGGGTCCTCACAGTAGGGGTTGGGAAGACGACGAGCTTCAAATTGATGACAATCCGACACAAGTCCTCTTGACGGTATCCCAAACCCACATAGCACTTGTGAAAAAAACGCTATGGTGAAATGCTATAAATGAGATCTTTTCTTGTAGTGCGACCCACCTGTTATTATTCCTAGTTTCACCTCTGCTTTCATATGAAAACACACATGCTTCACTGATTATATCAAAGCAAATCAGAAGCTTGCTGTATTCTCTTCTGCTACAAGTTACAGTTGGAATGTCCAGTACGGGTGAGTGAACTCTGCCCGGAATTGGCAAGCACTTGTGCTTAAATGGGCGTCCGCTTGCAAGATTGGATGTGGCATGCCTTAAGATACCTCCCCCATTTGTTATCGTGGATGAGGCGTCTGGGTCTTACCCAAGCCACATTACAGAACAGCTGTAGGTCCAGAATGTTTGCTACCTAATATTTTGGTAGTTTATAACGCATTAGATTCATGGAATCTTTGACTCAATGACACAAACTAATGGACTAGAATTTCTTGTTATGGGCAGACAAAGAAAATAGTCTATTATTTCCATTCAACCATAGAAAAGGTATTAGGTAGACCGTAGACCATCCCCTGGTTTAACCCAAAAACAAACATTTCATCTAACAACCCACGTCGAAGCCTCATCCTTATCCTTAATGAACAATATCAAAGCTTTGCTTAATTCAAGTAGCCAACTACTAGTCTACCAGTCTGGAAAATCAATTCTGTTTTCGCTATTTAGAAAAGGATGAACTCTGCACATAGAATCTACCGCCCAGCTTGCTCAGATCTTTAACCTCGGTAAAGATCTGAACCTGAGAATCAAGGTGGCGCCGAAACTTGCCGCAGTTCATAAGTAACAGCAAGAAAATCACAGAAATTGTTCCTTTGAAACAGTAAGAAATTATGATTGAACACAATGGCAAATACAGAAAATGTACAGTACGCCCAAGCTGAAAAACAACCGCTTACACCAGGCTGTTACAATAAACAACCCCCAATCTCCCCAACCTCCATACCCCCATAAACTTAAGGAGAACAAGAAGAAGAAAAAGAAATAAAATAATGAACAAAATGATTTTCTACACCACCTAGCTACACCTACAACATCAACAAGGAGTTGCTCAATTCATGGAATTGAGTTGTCAGGAACTTTCGGATTGAGCATCTGTGGAGTACCCGCTCCGCGGTTCAGCTGGAATTTGGGATCCATCTTCTTTCGGTTTGCTAATGAGCCCACCCACCGCTGAAACCACTGATTTGAAGATCTTTTCTTGATCTGCCCTCTAGGAGGAGGGAGGCGTTTTAGGCAGCGGTTGGAGTTGGATTCTGGGCTTTCCATCTTCTTCGACCTGGGTATTTCCAGCTTTAAGAGAGTGTGAGACTAAGTAGGGAGGAAATCGGCGGTGAGAGAGTATCAGAGAGAGTTGGTGTGAGGAGAAAGGATAGGGGGTCCGCTCTTTTTGAAGACAACGATTTGGTGCACAGGAGTTGCTTGATCTCCACGCCTGAACTGTTCATCGCAAGTGGAGGCTATATCTGACACATACTGCCATTAGTGACTAGGCAGTAGGCAGTATCCACCAGAGTCAGAAATGGAATATTCGGACCATATTTATCACATGCCATGAAGAAAAATGGACAAAGCTTTAAACTTTTGAAACTAATGAAATGTTCGAATTTTTTTTTTTTGAGAATAAAAATGTTCGAAATTTGACAATATGATTGAAATCAAAAATATTTTTAAAATTAAATTTCAATATTAGTGACTGATGTTTATCAAATTTTCAATACTCAAAACTTTTATAAATTTGAACTATTAAAATTTTCAGTATTTTATAAATAATCAATGTTTTCATATAAATCAACAATGACTGTTTACCTACTATTTAGTCAAGCAGTAAATTATTTTTTTCCAACAAGATGTTTATAAAAGTCTCAATTTCAAATCCTCTAGTCTTTGATTTGAAGAAAAAAAAAAACACAAAATTGTATAGTCATTTGATTGTTATCCAATAAACAAGTGACGACAACAAATAAATTACAATTAATAAATGACATGATCACCTTTGTTTTGGGGATGAAGGGGGGTCACACAATCAAGGATTCAAGGACGACAAGTAGGGTGTTCTTGATGGAGGGTCCAGGATTGAGTTCGCTTGAATTAGTTTTCTTATCAAATGTATCCGGATTTAAGTCGACTCGCTTCAATTCAATTGATCTGTTGTTTTGGGCTCTCGTCTTTGCACCCTTGCCGGCCTTATGGTTCCCTAGGATCGGGTATGGTGTTCAAGTGATCCAGGCAACTGACAAAAGCTATCACGGTAAAACTTAAAATGCAAAAGAGAGAAGAAGCACAAAAACGCAAGGGAACCCTACATTGACTTTTGTCTCCACCCCAGTTGGCCAATATACATTTTTGCATTTGATGTTGATTGTGCAACAGTTTCTCTGTTTAAAGAAACTATTCTTGAAGCTCTTAGCTGATTCTAATATTAGTTCTCTAATTCTTTTGATTATCCAATCGAACTCCTTCTGTATAGATTATGAACTGAGCTCGATTTCAGTATAATTTTTCCAGTGTTTAAGCTGTCACGCAACACGGTTTATGTGGAAGAGTATCAATTAATCTTGTGGAGTTGGTATTAAAATCAATTACTCTAAATAGGATTAATTAAATTTAGTTTATTGGCCTGCGTAATCAGAATATGAAATCTAGCCAAGACTATATTTAAGAATATTTATCTGCCAAAATATAATTAAGCCAATCGAGTCATATGCAATAATGCATGCATGCATCAGTTAAGTTGATGAAATCAATAATTAATAATGAGACACTACTCACTGTTGAGTCAGGGAACTCATGATTTATTATATCAGGTGAGAGTGCTTAAAAATCTAATCAGGCAATATTTGTTGGCTTTTCGTGCTTTTGAAAAATGTTGAATGAGTCTTCTGAAGGTACAAATAAGTATATAATGTATTTCATATATCTTGTCTTACTACTGATGATTGGTTCCATCACTTCTATGATATAAGATTGATGACTATTGACAAATCCAAACGACCCAACGAGGCGTAACAAATCAGCCAACATTGTCACATAGATAAGTTGATTAGCTTTGCACTCACTCATTGAAGACTTATGTTCGTAATAAGGCTCGTCCAGAAGGGTCTATTGCGGAAGGTTATTTGGCAGATGAATGTCAAATTTTTGCACTGTCGTCTGAAAAATAAAGCTATCAGACGACAGAGGAGATTTATCGTCTGATTAAAAAAATAAATTCTATTGTCTAGTATGGTACCGTCTCTTGGGGGTATCAGACGACAGATTTCCTCTGTCATCTGATTTTTCAAACGACAGAAGGTTTTCAAGTCATCTGTTGTCTGTTAGAGAATTCAGACAACAGTTATCTATTATTTATAATGACTTACAATAACAGTTTTCTGTTGTTTGTTTAGTATTCTAATAACAATTAACTGTTATTTAAACTACCAACACAAAAAAATTATTTGTTGTCATACATTCATTTAAGATACAATTATATGTTGTTGTTTTTGTCTTGAGTCAACGAAAATTTATATATTTTTGTCGTTGTTTTTATTGTAAGGCCACAGTTTTCTGTTGTTTGAGTGGGAAAATAACTAACAGTTAACTGTTAGTTAAACTACTAACACAAAACAATTATTTGTTGTTGTACGTTCATTTAAAATACAATTATATGTCGTTGTTTTTATTTTGAGTCAACAGAAGTTTATATATTTTTGTCTTTGTTTTGATTGTGAGACCACAATTTTATGTTGTTTGAGTGGGAATATAACAATAGATTTTTCCTAAATTCTGTTGTTCTTAAGTAGCTCCAACAACATATTTTGACTTTGATTTAGTGATTGCATGGTATTTCAAATGTCACATTTATATTCCTATTAGGATGTAATCTGGAAACTACACAAAAGGCATATATTATTCATTCTGTCATTATAGCCAGCAAATACATCTATAATTATTTCATACATAAACCTAATGAGCATCAGCTCAATAAACTGATGAGGCAAGAAATTGAAAAAACTAATATTTAGAGCAACTATACTAATTTAGAGCGACTAAGTAGCCCAGTCTTCGTACCCTTCCTCAGTCCCATCCACAGTGTCGATGACTGTAGCCCAGTTGGGAAGATCGACCAGCACGAGCATACTTTGTGCCGGCAAAGGCCCAATTGGGGGCCGGAATGCCAAGATGTGTTATAGTTCCAGGCGTCGTACAGAGGAACCAGTACCAATTGGACGAGGCCGAATTGGTGACCGAAGTGGTTAGGAGCGTAAAGCTCGTAACTAAGTTCTTTAGCAGCGATCCTGATATCTGAGCATGAGATAGCGTGGCAAAAAGCCAAGCGTGTGCGATCACTATAGCGAGGAGCGCCGGGAAGGAACCCTTTTTCAAGTGGAGTTGGGAACCTTCTCCCCAATATTATATTGCAGTATGACATCTCATCCAAAAGGTACAGATAGGTAAAGCATTCGGAGTAGGGAGGAGATGAGTACCTTTCCTCGCGGCTGAACCATTGATGCGCCTGAAAGCAAGCGCATAATTTAACCCTGAAATGTCATTAATAGTATATAATAAATAGGGATCGTTCTATTCCGGGGATTGAGGGTACACCTGTCATTGTAGGACAAACAAACAATTAAAATTAAAACAAAGTATAATATTCACAAAGATATTCACAAGTATAAACATTATTTACGAAAAAGGGGGATTTTGTTTTTGGTTTTTCGAAAATAAAACTAAGTTAACAAAACAATTAAAATGCAAAAACATAAAAATACAAATGGAATGAGAGAACAAAGATCAAAACCGAAACTTATGATAAAAATTGATTCAAACCCTAATATTGTTCATCTAAGTCATGAGAAAGGAGTTGATCATGTGAAACGTTCGAAAGCAAACAATTTCCCATATTTTACTTTTCAATGCTAATTAACCTAAGCGAAAGCACCTAGATTAATCCTATCAAACATGCAATCAAACCCTAGAAAGCTAGTCAATCATGTCATGTTCAACGCATTACACATAGAGAAAGGCTATCAACTCAAGTGTACAACTTAGTATGGAAAAGTCCACCTAATTGCAATCCTCGTTAATTAAATTCGATCTTTGTACAAAACCTTTACTACTTTGATTCAAGTTTACACAAAACGAAAAGTCGATTTCATGTTCTTAAACCTAGCACCAATTATATCAAAACCCTAAGTGTTTGCAACCACATAAGATTAAAATACAAAAGTTATCTATAATGCAAATTTAATTAAACAAACCCACATAAGCAACTCTCGAAGAACAATAATATGAATCTGAAAATTCTCAATTAATCATAAAAATTCCAGAAATTAATATTTGTCCAAACACATATGTCAACTAGTTCATAACCAACGAAATTCAAAGCAAAGGTTACAAAAGAGAATCGGATTACACCGTGAGATGGAGATGGTGATGAACGATTGATGTGGTGGTCTCTTGAATCTCGAAAGCAAGCTTCAAGGTTGGAGATGGATGATGGATGCTCACGGCTATGCTTCTTCTCCCTTGGCCTTGCTTGAACTCGTGGAGATGACTAGAGGGTGGAGAGACTCACGGCTATGCTAAGAAGATTTTCTGATTTTTTTCTAAAGTGTAAATTGTAAAAGAAGAGGGACCCTTCTCAACGTCAAAGAGGAGAGTATTTATAGGAGCACGGCTAGGGTTCACAAAGCAATCAGAAATTTCCACATAGCTACCACCAATGAGAATTCGCCAAATAAGCTTTGTGATGTAGTCCAACCAATGGTATGATGCCAAGTAAGCTTGTGATGTGTTCCCACCAATCAAAATTCTCTAAAATACCTCCCTAATATTTAATTGCCGAATTTCCTTGAAATTATTCTGATTTTCTTCATGAATTTCGGCCAAGAATATCTTAGGAGAGAGTAATTGCCGAAATTCCATAAATAAATTCTGATTTGCTTCACCAATTTCGGCCACAAATATCCTTGGGAAAGTAATTGCCGAAATTCCATAAATAAATGCTGATTTGCTTCACCATTTTCGGCCAAAAATCACATTTTAATCTTCCAAGAATATCTCTTTGCCCTTAAAAATCTCCCTTGAATTACTCCAATCAAAATCTTCAATTATATTTTCAGATTTTCATGTTGCCTCCTCCTTTTCCTCTTTGTATTTTACGGCAAACACATATATATTCTCCCAAAATATCTCTCATGTGTCACAAACCCTAATTTCCATGGGCCTTTATCCATTTGCCAAAATCCATAACCTCTTGAGAGTTCTTGGGCCTTTGTGCGTCACCTTCAAGCCATGTCATCTTCTAATGTCTTCAAGAAGCTTCTTTCAATGCCATGACACTTCATTTTTCTGCTTTCCTTTCTTGGTTGACTCAAGAGTCTTGTTTTGGCAGGGTTTCCTCTTCTGGACAAGGTTTCCTGGTTGAAACAGGATTTCCTGGTTGAACCAGGAAAACTTCATTTCTTCTTTTCAGCTTATTTATGCAGCCCTTTGTATCTCATTTTGTCTCCTTCCAACATTGGCGAGCTCCTCTTTCCATTTGTGAGTTCATTTCCACTTTTTAGCTCCGAGGTCCTGAAAATAGAAACTAGTAAGAAAAATAGAAACTTTCCTAAAATGAAAAATGGCAACTTTCCTAAACTGAAAATGGAAACTTTCCAAAAATGAAAAATAGAAACTACAAAATAGAAACTTTCTACAAATAGGAACTTTCCCAATCGAAGAATGGAAACTTTCCTAAACAGAGTTTTATTAAGGAAATAACGCAGAAAATGTAGGGAAATGCAGTTAAAACGTCGCATTAAAATGCTCCTATCAACCATTGACCCAAGAGTTGGTTGGCTGGTGGAAGAAGCGGGATATCATCGATGCGGGAGAATGGAAAATAAGTCTGGATCCAGAAGTCCAAGATCCAGAAGGGGCCAGATATGCTAGTCTCAAAAGGATGCATACTGGCCTGATATAAATTACGATAGAGGGCTCCTAGGACCGGTTACCTGAGCCCGACGTTGCAGCCGTTATAGAGGACCGTCGCCATAAGAGTCCAGGTACCAGTGGGCTTGTAAGAGGAAGTGCAGAAGATGAATTTACAGAGCCAATACTCCAAGAAAGATTCCGCCGGTCGCATTGTGCTCCCGACTGTAATATGCCAACCATCGTGGATAGGAGCCACTGTGAGCGCTGTGGCCATGTTGGGCCATGGTCGAGGTGAAAGTGATAGAATCAAATTGACCATGTAAATAAGGCTCACCATCGATCGGTAAGCCGGTGATAGTGAGAATATCCAGCAGGGTGATACCCATTTGACCAAATCTAAAATCGAAAGTGTTTGTGGCGGTATTCCAGAAATAAAGAAAGGCAGTGAGCGGCGAACGGTTGCCACCTCTTGGTAGACGAAAACATAGATCGATGGTATGTGTGATACCTGCTACGTTCCAGCGAGCCAGATCTCGCGCCCGTGTTTCGCGATACCAAGAAAGTTCTGCTGGGCTGATGCAGGACGGCCAGTGCCCTATTTTGGCTCGATGGTTCTGGGCACCCCAACTACTGAAATCTCCAGGAGTCTTTCGGAGGACTGGAATGGGCCGACGGGCGGGTAGGCCGTAGAGAGAGATAGCGTCAGCCGGAATAGCGTCTTGCGGCGCTGGCCCTAATCCGACATGATGGTCTAAGAATTGGAGGAGCAAGGGCTTATGGATGGATGTGTGGAGACGAATGCGGGCACCGATGCTGGTTCCCCAAGTATGGGCAACTTTTTCGTTCAATTCTTCCACTTGATTGATGACTATCTTCTTCGGAGGAGCCATTTCTGGGTTTCTGCGAATGAGATGTTGGAGGAAAAGAGGTTTTTCTGGGTTTAAGGGACTGAAAGGGTTTCTGATGTGACGGGTCTAATGTGGCTTCAGGTTTAAATAAGGAATTTTGTGAGGGAAATGATACGACAGAAAGGCGTTTTCGCAAAAGAAAGGATGCGACCTTCATTAATGACATCGTTTCAAGCGATCGGCACGTCGTTTTAGTCCCCTTCAATCAGTTACATCCTCGTGGGCCTGATTTCGGGGCCTGGGGGGCAATGTCTGAGCCCAAAAATGCTTTTTGGCAAGATCCTTTGGTGGATTTGAGCCAGCGGGCCAATACCTGTGGCCCAAAAATAAGCCTACTTGGGTTTGGGGTATAGCTTCACCCATTCCGTGGTCCATAAGGAAAACGAAACTTTATTGGGATCGAGTAGCAGAGATTGAATAGGAAACTTCAATTAATAATCCTTCTAAGACAAGGAGCAGTCGAAACCCTAGGTGTATAAATACAGGGTTAAGAGGCAAAGAAAATGACCTCTCTCGAATCAATCAATCCCAGAGATTACAAAGCCTCCCCGGAGCAAACCTTCAACCCTTTTGAAACCCGGCGACTGTACTCTCAGTCCTAGTCTCTCCGAGCCAACTGTCAGTGCTACTGCCATAGATACTACCAGCGAAACAAGGGTAACGCCCTCGCAACCCAGCGAAACTAAAGATACGCTTTAGCAAACCCCATGCTTTCTCAGAACTTCCCAGTGATTGCGCTGCTCAACCTACAACGTTGAGTATCGATTTGGTGACCGAAGAGATCACACCCAAAGTCCTTATTCGTAAGGCAAAAGTCTTTCCCGAAAGGCTAGAGAAGAATCCTGTGGCGAGGTTGGTGCTCTCCTCGTCCACAACGCTTGAAGAAGAAGTCAAGTCAAGGGACTACCCCGACGACTGCACCCCACGGTGCTGGCACGCCTGCGCACACGCTCAAAAGAGACAGTTTGCACGCCAATTGGTTTTGGAGCCAAACAAGTTCTTTTTCAAAATACAAACACGTAGACAAAATGTAGTAGGTTTGGTGTCTGAAAAGCTCTCACAGACATTTCGTCGAACAAATGGTATGCAATTCATGGCTAGTCTCACAGAGAAGAGTTCCAAGGAATTACTTGAGGGATTGCATGAAGTCAAATTTGAGTGGGCCGGACTGAAGCTCGACCCAGCGGAGAATGCAGATATTTACCTTCGGAGTAGAACCGAGCGGCTTTTGGGCCGTCCTTGTGCAATTGCAGTATCCACCTAAATGACACTGCTGCCATTGATATCCGTCTTGGGTCATAGCCTTACCAACTGAAACGATAACTGGGCTGAAGCCTAAAATGTTCATCTGGCTAACATGTGATGGGCTGGGTCCATCTAACTCTTAAAATGTCAGACTTGGTTGGTAAATATGGGCCGAGTTAGTGGACTGAAACGACCCCGTAATTGATCGGTTAGGTTATTGAGGTACCATGTATACCAGATGATTTGACCTTCGGCCCCAAGGGCGGAGTCACGTTGGGGTACAGTGGGTCCCGTGCCCCATTGAGATTTTGAAATACATATAATTCTGGTTTTTCATTAGAACTGAGTGTTGTCTTGTTGTAGTGGTTAAGGCATATACCTATATAAGGCTGGTCCCTGGTTCGATTGCTGGTAGTAGCAATGTGCTATTTTTCTCCTTCTTCTTTTTTGACATGCATTAACACTATTATTTCCTATCAACAATGGCGAATAATTTTTTTTTAATTTTTTTTTTAAAACATTAATACTATTATTTCTTCTTAGAAAAAAAAAACATTAATAGTATTCTTTCATATAGTTTCAAAGTTCAAAGATAAATTATATTTCCATTATGAAATATCGTCTAAAATCTAAAAACTATAAGTTTTACTAATAAAATTTGTAATTAATTTTTTTAGTAAAAAAATAGATATTGATCTTCCCTATCCTTATTCTAATTATTATTTTTATTACAATTTTGATATATTTTAAGTTTCAGTTTCAATTTTTTTTTAAAAAATTTTTTGTGTGCCCCAGTTGAGATCTTTTTCTGGCTCCGCCACTGTTCGGCCCCATAGACATTTGGTGTGGTCGACCTATCCTAGTAGTGTCCTGTGGGAAAGCTCTTTCCTAAGACATACAGATAGGTCTGATTCCCCTTTAAGAAGCTTGAGGTTGCATTGGTTGGAGAAGCTTGTCTCTGTAAAACTCTTCATGCTCTTGAAAATGTCGTAGGATTCTTCTGAAGGAACAAATAATTATATAATGTATCATCTTATCTTATTACTGATGATCGATTCTATGATGTAAGATTGATGACTATTGACATATCCAAACAACCCAACGAGGCATAACAAATCAGCCAGCATTGTCACATAAATAAGTTGATTAGATTTGTGCGAGGAAAAAAAAACGAGTTTAGATTTTAATTTTTTTATTATGAAATTATAGAAGCTTGTTAATTAAATTTATCATGCATAGCAAGCCCAAATTTAAAGTGGTTGATGATCGTCCTAAGATCAAAAAGTACGGAAGAAGGCGAAGACAATGGAGATGGATGAAGCACGGAAGTCTCTTATACATGAAGGAGATGTTGTAAAGTATTAAGAAAATTTCATATATGAGTTTTTTCGAAGTTTTGTATATGTTTCTAGCTTGCTTCATGACTTGAAGTTAGTGGTGAATTGTTTTTATAATTACACGCAAACAATTTTTTAATAATCTCATTAACTGATGATTGACATTATCACTAAAAATAATATTATGCGTAACAACTTCAAGCCATAGCTTAGATTTTAGTTATTTATCACGAATTCGTAATAAGTTGAAGATTGTTATTTATCACTAATTAGTTTCCTCATCAACTCATATATGTCAATTAGTTAAGGAGTGTCAACGAACACAGTTTGAAGTATTAATCAAAACCAAGTGGACTACATATTCAAGTTAATTTTACGTGAAAACTGTTGCGAAAATTTAAACCAATTCCAAAGTTATAGTCATTTTCTTAAGGGGAGTGAAATTTGCACTCCCCCAATTACATTTCACACACTCTCTCTCACTTTTAGCTAAGGAAATGTCAAAAATACCCATTCCTAATCTTCTCAAAAGTGAGCTTCTTCCCAGATGGTCGTGAACTCTTCACTGAAGAACTCAAAGAAGTTGTCTTCACCTCTATCAAAGGAAGAGCTCTGGTTCACTTTGGAGAAGTCATCTCAATGAGCTGAGTCGCTTTGTATAGGAAGATCACAAAGAGAGTGTCTCCTCTGCTTCATATGGATCATCATCTTGTTGATTTTGTAATTGTTGATCTGGGTTTTCTTCTAGGGGTTGGTACGAGTCTAATTGGGTAACCATTTTGGGAAATCAATGAAGAAAAAGAAGTTAAAGCTTTCATGGAATTGTTGTTGCTAGGTATGTTCGAGTTTGGTGGAAAGAGATGAACCTAAGGTTAATTATATATCTTTGGATTTGATATGGTGGATAGCAACAGCTTCTAGATGAAAGGAACTGATATATTGTTGACAACTTGATATAGAGAAAGAGTAAAGTTACTAGTGAATGATCCTAGAATTTCTTCAGCTATGCAAAACTGGTGTTCGACTATTGGAGAAGATAAAGACAAGGGCATTTCTGACATTTTCACACTTAAAAGTAAGAGCGGGAGTGTGAAATGTAACTGGGGGAGTGCAAATTTCACTGCCCTTTATTAATTGATGACTAAGTTAGATAAAATTTAGAACTCGGAAATGGGAATAGAGGCTAAAATAAGGGGATGGGAGAAGATTTTTGACTTTATGGAGGCTACACCCTATATAAAACCTGTACTTCAAAAATTCTTTTTCCACAAAAATAAGGTGGGCTGCAGCTCAATCCAGCCCCCTTCTAGTTTCGTGCCTATCTATACAAATGAGAAGATAGCTATAGTCATATATAGATACAAGGGTGACATCAATCGGACAATATTATAAATATTATTGCCATGCATGTATGATATATGACTGCAGTCATCTGCAATTAAATCTGGTTTTGAATACTTTGGCAGCAAATACAAAAGTGTCAATTTGAAGAGGAATAAAATGAGCAAGTTGATATGTAAACAAAACGCATTCTTTAAAATAAGTATATCAGATCAAAATCACGTTCCTTGGTCAATTTATGGAAGAAAAAAAAGAAATATTTCAAGCTAGTTCGAAGAACCATTTGAAAGAGTCATCATCCAGAGTACAACACAAAAGCACACAACATAATACACCCATCTTTTTGGAATAAGTTCAACAACAAAAAAAAGGAGATAAAATGACAAAACAAAGCTCATATTCTCTCAAGTGACTCCTCACTGTGATAAAATAATAATAAAAACAAAAAAACAAAAAAATTAGCAGCCCTTTCACCATCTGCAAAGATACTAAAAGCCCAAAGCTATATCCAAACCTTTATTACCATGTGGACCAAAGCAACCACCCCCAAATTCCAAGTTTGAAACACCGGTCCCAACGCCCAAGTAGAGGAGTAAGAGGACCCAGTAGGCCCAATTTGGCAAAACCAACAACCATTTCTGGCTCAAAGATAAATTGCTGTCAAGGGACCCAAACATAGTCACACTGCACTCATCATCCAGCTATAGATTAAGATTTGTGTGGGGCACCCGCACCACGCACCACCAAGTGGTGCGACAGACCAATCACTGCTCAGTAGGGGGTCTTTTGGGTATTGTATATTTAGAGAGCAGGGACAGTTTGGAAAAAGATGAAAAAATTTCTTTCTTCTGATTGGGTGGCCCTAAAGTCACGTGATGGGGAAACCCCTACCTAAGAATTTCTCTCCAACTATATGTAACTTGCAGATCAATAGAGCACCGACTATTTATATATGCCTCCATTGTCAATCCTTATGTATTTATTAAAGAAATTAGATGAACCTACTTAATTGACAGCGCTAGCATGTAGAATGCTAGCAAGTATCTTAAGACTAGGATCTTTTGGGGTCTTCAAGTCATGCTGCCCTCATAACCAACGAGTACTAGTTTGTATGTTGCATTAAAACAAAGAAATACATACGTGTATGTATTGTAGAATTTTTCTATATATTAACAAGTTTGATCACACTAAAAAATGAAACACCTAAGTAGGTCATTTTTTGCTTAATCTTTTCAAATTTCATTCATATTAATTCATTTGTGAATTCGTGTTGATACTATACATTTCTTTGAAACGAGGAGTTGATGTGGAATACCTTTTTCCATATATTTCTTAAAGGGTACGTGAAAAATTAGTTGGATTAGAAAGAGGAGAAAGAGATTTCGTACACTTCAAAATTCTAGGTCAATTCAAACTAAATTCCAATTATGTTCAAAAACTTTGAAAGACATATGTCTCGACTTTCGATCTGCAATTGGTATTGGCATGGGTTCTTATTTAGTGGAATAGTACATGATATAAATGTACCAATGACTTAATGTTGTTGAGTATACATAACTTTTTACTTGTGACATTCATCATATTGTACAAAGGGATACCAACCAAGTGGAAGAGTAGGTGCTAGAAAACTAAATGTAGTAGTAATTCTGATTATTTTTCGGGTCGGAATGAGGGAATCATTCTGGGATGTGAACAGAAAAGTCATATGAGCTTTATATTACTTTTGAAAAGTCAAAGGAGCTAGAGAGCCTTTGATTTTGAATTTTTGATTTCTAGTGGCACCACACGTTGTTAGCTAGGCTTTCAGTGATTATTGTAACTGTTTAAGTATATTTATTTCTCTACTAAGAAGAAACCAGATCAAAGTATGATTACAGAAGATTATATTATATATAATGTTCCTATTGGCTGCTGATGATGATGATATACAGAGATGCGTTTGCCCTTGCATTCGTTAATTTGTGTCTTCGGGGACCCAAATTAGGTGATGATTTGCATTACTGTAAGGAAAGGATATTGGGGAACATTTGAAATGGTCGGTGAAAACTGCTATAGAAACTGCTTGACTATATATAGCGGTATTCCCAGTCAAGCAAATAAATCCAACGACCTGATCTGCTGCCGCTGGCGCCCCTCCTTAAAGATCAGGTTCATCTAGGTCAATGGCATGTGCTAACCGATTTGGCTAATTTGCTGTAGGATTCATATGTGTACGTGTAGGTAACTAAAGAATGAGTGGTTATGATTAATACTTAAAAATAAAAACATCCTCATTTTAAGAGTTTAAGGATATTCTCTATTGATCATCCCTCCATATATATATATATGCGCCTAAGACAAAGATAAGGTGTATATATGCATATGGCTGTCAATGGATCGTGTCGGGTCAAGGTATATGTCATGTCACAAGAGACAAATCCAAACCCAACCCATTTATTAATCGTGTCGAAAATTTAACCCTAAACCCAACCTTTTTATTAAACGGGTTACCCGTTTCCAGCCCGCTTAACTCATTAAATAAATAGGTCGTGTCGTGTTGGCAAAATGACTCATTTAAGGGTTAACACTGCTACCCATTTAACTAAAAACATGCATAAATTGATTAAATTCACTAAAAATTTCATAAGACGAAGAATATAAATAATTATATATAATTCATAAATAATTAAATCCAATAATGATGAAGCAAAATATTTCAAATTGTCCAATCCTAGGATCAAATACTCTCAACGTCCAAAATTTCAAGAAGAAGTATAGCATTATCGGGTTATACGGGTTCACTTCGTGTTGGCGGGTTGACCCGTGGCTGACCCGTTTATTAAATGGGCCATGATGGGTTGACCCGTTGCTACCCGCTTTTTAATCGTGCGGGTTCAACCCGCTTTATTTTGTGCGGGTTTCGAGTCGTGTTATCGGGTTGTGTCGAAATTGACAGCCCTATATATGCACTCAATTTTATTCAACCGTCCATTTTTGTTGGTGCATGTGTATGTCCGTGCACTTAATTCCCTATTCTATTATGTGCATTCATTTATCTTTAAAACTAGGATCTTCAAGTCAAGCCAAGAAAAAAGTTTGTTACATTAACAAGCCGACCGAAAAAAATGTGTGGATGCTAAGTATTAAGCATCAATACTATTAAAGTCGTTTTCCTAGTTTTTCTTAATTAGTGGGAGAAGAGGTAAAATGGGATGATCAGCTACCTAGAGAGGAGACCTATAGAAACTTCACACTCCAGAAGCTTATGTCAACCCAATGCAAATTGCGAACTTTGGAAAAACAAGATGCTTGACTTTTAAATTTGTTGCTCAGCTTTGGTAAAAAGTCTTGGTGCACCAATCATTAAGAATAGAGAACTTTGATTTCTAATGTTAAGGATATATAGATAATGTATCGAGTACAATTCTCAAGGAAGAGATCAACTATAACAACAGGGGATACATTAAACGTATGAATGAAGGATATATAGATGGATCATATAGGATCCACCGTATCAAATAGTAAGACACCATGTTATGTTAATGATAAATGTGCCGAATGGAACATCCTAAAAAAAAAAAAATGATATGGCGAATATTTTCATAGATGGGACTCAAGCAGTTAAGATGAGATTGCGAGTTATTAACCACAATGAGTCACACTCAAAACGAACCGGAGCTATACCTCTAATCAATAACAAGTTCTTTACACTTACTGGCATTGGAACAAGGGAGGAACGAGTAATCACAAACTCTGCTTAAGCCTCAAAGCAATGCGACCACCAATGTTCTCTCCTTGTCTAACATTCAAGACATGTTCAACTTTGAGAACACAAACCCTTAAAATTGAACCTTCGTGATCTCGAGCTATCCCTCCCACTCATTGTTAGGCTTCAGTTGCTACAACGTACTCCTTTGCTTCTTGTTTCGTTTTTTTTTTTCTAATTCGACTAGATCAAAGATTCAAAGTAGGAACAAAGAAGTTTCTATTATTACTCTTATACTGTTGCTGCCGCAAAATTATAGATACGTTTGTCTTGTGTTCAAAATATAGATACTGTTGCTGCCCCAGCAAAACTATAGACGTCTTTGGTTGGGGGACCCAAAAAGGTGCTTTGAGGTTGGGATCTGGGGTAGGATCATGCAACTAATGACTATTGCGGCGTTGCCAGTACAGCAACATGAATCCAAAGATGACCCGCGCGGTCTGGGGGCTTGACCCTTTGCCTTCTTCATTAAGATATGGCTTAAAAAACAAGGGATTTTGCACGCACCAAATTCGGCAATCAAACGCCTTATATCTGTAATCTGGATGAAGCATATTAAATTGTTATAAATGGCACTAAAGTTCAGGCTCCTTGTTGGATTTGGGCAGTCTTGCATCATTGTATATGAGCCTAAAATAAATATTTTACTGGTTCATGACAGGAGTGTTATGGTTTTGACACTAATTCGTTGTCACACCCCTCTGCTACAAAGGGTTTAAGGTTTGTGGATTCATAGGCCTTAACTTTCTTTTTAACAAGGTGTCATTTTGGCTGTAGGTTGTCCTCATCAATTATTTCCGAGTAAATGTAACATATACCATCTTCAAGCGTGATGCATTTCCATTCTAGCCGCAACTCACGTTAAAACTTGCCTTGGTTCTAGTTTGTTTGAACGAAGAAATGTCACCAAAATAAATATCATCGATAAAAAGGACAAAGAGACCCATCATTGTCATCTGATCCAATAGATGGCTGCATGTGTGACTTAAATAATAGTAGTTATAGGCGGCAACAAAGAGTAACCCAGTCATTTTTTAAGTAATACTTTTCTCACGTACCATCATATATATCAAAGTGGGATTCTCGAACTACATACTGGGCGGCAAAGAAGGCAGCTACCTGGATATTACTACGTAATTTTCTGGAAGCTGAATACGCTTAGTTGTCAAAAAAATGTGTATATACAGAGTTGTTTCCAGCTGTGGTGGTGGTGATCGATAAACTAAGGCTTCTAGACTTAGACATCATTCTCATAAACAAAGCATGCATTAGTTCTGAGTATCAAAAACAGAGGATTATGTAGGGCAGAAGACCAGCAGAGACCATAAGAAGGATTAGGTCAGCAGTGAGGTATTGATATGAATACGGCAAGCCCCTAGTTAGTTGTTGCTACAAGCCAGTATTACACATGCATGTGTGGTATAAGCCCATTGGTTTGTGTTGGTTGTTCCCATCAAGAATTTAAAATAAAATGTGAGCTGGAAAGTCAATCTGGTAAAAAAGTGACTCAGCTATGATAAAGACTTGCCCATCAAGAAAAAGAAAACATTCTTATCCTCAAGCATCAAAAAGTACAAACAATGGTACACAATAATGCGAATATAGAACACAACAAAACGCTTGATTAAGGACCATTTTTCTGCCATAAATTTTATGGAAGCATTCAACATAAAAGTAGGTGAAAATAGATAAAAATGTTTAATGTTTTTATAGTTGTTTGTATACATCTTTCTCTCATAACATGTCTATGGTTTGTTTTTTTTATTTTTTTATTTTTTTATTTTTATTTCTTAGCCCACACCACTCTTATAGCATTATATATGTTAGTGAGAATCGAACTTATAACCTTTATGATATTGAAATTATAACTTACTAATATATCACAGCTCACTGACATATTTGTCTATGTTATAATGCTCATTTCAAATAAGTGCGAGTTAAGTTTGAATATAATTAGTCTATCATATATACCACTATAACTCTCCCACGAATCATTATTCTATTCATTGTTATGTGATAGCGGGTGGGTATGTAATGAAATTTTTGACATGTGTTTTTATCAATGAAGTTATTATTAATTCAAAAATATTCAAAAGCCAAAGCCTTTTCTTCTTTGGGCGAAATCCAAACGGATGAATGACAGCAGATGAAAAAGAGAATATTTTTGTTTGGGACCTCTATATAAAGCTCGGATCCCATGGCCATATCATCCACCTTCATTCCTCTTGCTTCTCTTTTGTGACCCAGGCTCTGTTGGAAAACAGAGACCGAGTCTCTGCTCTCTCTGTTTCTTCTTCACTCAGTTCTGAGTTCTCCTTAGCAAATCATTGTTCAGCAACTTCATTTAGATTTTCTCATACTTCTCTATAAAATCTTCTTGTGCTTCTCTTACTAAATCCCTCTTCCTCTCCAGTCTTCACATCGTTTCCTTCTAAAAATTCCAAAACCACTTCCTTACTCTGTTCACTCTGTCTTCTTCTCACACCTACCATGGCAACCGCTTCTCAAACACCCCAAAAGAAGAAAACCACTGCCCTTCCACCAACAAAAAGGGGCAAAATCAAGGCTCGGATTCTCGGAGACTTGGTCAAAGCTGTGGTCTCCATGGTCAAACCCGGAGATCAGGGAAAAAAGATAGCCACTGAAGTTGGTGGAGGCTCTGCCTCTCCAACACCACCACTCGGTGGCTACAACTCCTATGGCAGCCCCAATGTTTGACAGACATGGCTCACCACCAGCATGTCAAAACTCAACACTCTCGTTGCAAGCCTGGTTCTCTGAATTGGGTTTTGAAGCATATCCTTGTTATCTATCGAAGCTGTTGAATTCTGCCATTTTGAGCCAGATCTTCAACTTCAGCTGTGTGTTTCAGTAGGTGTCTAGACTCTTGTGTGTTATTTGGTTTTTACATATAGAAATCAGATATGGGTTTTGATTATGTTTCTGCAAAACTCATTTTTGGGTCAGTTTTGCAGAACACAGTGGCCCCAGATAAGCTTATCTGATATGAAAATGTCATTTAGGTATGTTTTTTCGATTACAGTCTTATAGGTATATTGGTCTTCCTATTATTGTCAGTTTTTGTTGGGACAAAAAGGAAAAAGAAAAAGGCTGCAGAAAAAAAAAAAAAAAATCCTCTTCCATGGTTGTTTCGGCGAGTTTTAGAGAGGAATTACATTTGGAAGAGGCAATTTGTGTGTTTTATGAGTTCTGGTTTGTATCGTTGGTTAGATATATGAATTTATGATTATGTTTTTCGGATTCATGCTATTTTCATTTATAGGTGTTAAAATCTTACAAGTATTGTGGTTGATAGAAATTTTGTCTTTTTATTATTAAGGACAATTTTTAGGTTCACTCCAAAGGTGAACGAGCATATTCACTCCCGTTGTCGATTAACATATTTTTACTGAATAAATTTATAATCCAACATTCTATATCTTAAATTATCATTTAAAGATCATCTCTATAAAAAATCAATTAAATCTGAAATCGTTTAATTTTATAATTGAATCAAACAAATAGATGGTTCTAACAACACTTACTACTACTATGATGAACTGTCCATATATATCATTGAAATGAATAACTAAAATATCTTCAATTTGATTGATTTTTTACAGAGCAAATCTTTATATTACGTTATACAACATGAATGGTTGTATTAGAAAATTATAAAGTTAATATGCGTTAATCGTAAAAGATAATGAATATGCTCATTTACTCTAAGAGTGAACCTATGAATTGTTCTATAATTAATTGTAGCCGCATCCATTCACACACTGCAAATAAATTTGTACTCTAAAATCATAAGACTTTAGGATCTCAAAAACAAAGAGTGTTTTATGGCTCTCCTGTAGAAGAACACCAAGATGCATGTAAATGTTGTTGACATTAGATTCTCATATCTCAACTGAAATTGTTTTATTTAATTTATTATGGATCTAAAGTTGTTCCCATCTAATGATAGAAATTATAGTTTTGTGGTTGGGGGTGGCAGTCAATGTCCAATCACGTACTATGAAATGAGAAGTTGTCACAAAGATGGTGTGAAAACAGGACAAACACGCATACATATTCCTAATGGGGTAATAAAAGTGATTCTGTAGAATCTTGTTTTCAATTATAAAAAAAAAAGATGGTGATGAATTTATTCCTGTAAGTCAGGTCAAGTCAATGCCCTAAACTTTATGAACAAATGGATAGATCGAGCACCGACCCAATTGTATTTATTTCTCAATAATGGCCGGCGGCCACAAAGTGAGAACTAGTTGATAATAAGGCTTCTTGTCCCAAATAGTCGGCTCTCAGCTCCATGCACTAATTCTACTTAGGATCTTGAAGCAGCCCCTCCAAAATGAATGAGTCTATATATATATATATATATATATATATATAAGACCCCGTTTGATTGACTGGAAACAGTGAGAAAATAAATTGTATATGTTTTTCTTTTAAGTAGGGCTGGGCTCGGGTCGGGCCGGGTCCGGAAATTAGTGAGACCGAGACCGAACCCGAAACTGTCGGTTCGGGCCGGTTCGGGTTTTTTCTAAAATGAAAACCGACAGAAACCGAACCCATTCGGGCCGGTTCGGTTTTTCGGGCCCAAAATGCCCAGTTCATCATCTATTCAGCTTTGCCTGTTTTGCCAGTTTTCCAAAGATAGTTCTGGACTTGTAGCTGATTTGCCACTCATTTTGGTACCTGGTAGACTGGAATGTATATGCTGTGAAATAAACTCATTAACTTAAATGTAATCAATTTGCAATAATCAAGTTTAGCCACAGTTTACAACACAAACTCAAGAGTCAAGAAGACATTCAGATTCAGTTATAATCTGCATCAAATTAACACAAGAGATTGCAGAACCAACCAAACTTCAATGGAAAAAATTAATCTGCCACCAGTCGGGGACTCCAAAGTCGCGGTAGTAGTACTGGAAATTGCTCGAGGAAAAGCTTGGTCTTCGATGAGCAGAACAAGGCCACTGAAATTAATGGAGGATGTTGCCCCGACCCGGATCTTGGATGGGTTAACGATCTCTTGATGTAATTTGAGGATTCTGACCATTGCATAACTGATCCAGGAAGATATATGACGAAATAAAGATGGTGGGTGATCCATCTGGAAGTGTACATATACTTACTGCACCAGTCCAAACCCGTCGTGACCGACGACTCGACGAGGTCCACCGCGTCTTCAAGAGCTTCGACT